>OZ024866.1:41065850-41118350 GCA_964017155.1 Oasisia sp. SBJ-2009
GGGCGAGTTATTATATAGCATAAGACATTGTATTTCTATTATTCGTAAAATATTTGTGATTTTTTACTTGGTGGACATGAAGATATATAGCATGATATAATATAATACGAATTCAATGATAATAATTATATTTATAATTATATCATAGTATCCGTTGTGATCATCTTCAGGAATGGAATCATATGCAATCAACATGTTAGTATATAATAATATAATATGCATTTTAATCAAGCGTAGTACAACAATGGTGCGCACACAATCTACTTGTTAAAACCCAACTTAAACTTCGGGGCCGAATGTCATTCTTGTCGAATCGACGGCGATGTTATAGGACGTGCAGTACTTTCTCCTCGTGGAGATAAACATGACGAATGGTCAATGTCAGTTCGCCAGCTGGACAGACAAACGCTCCCCGATACCACGTTTCCGGAACACGCGAATGCCACGATGACGTCAACGTAGGCCCCGGCATGCAGTCAGTCTGAGAAGGATGCTTGGTTCTGCCAACGTGCTTTGATGATGTGTTTGATCACCGCCATCAGTTTCCCAGTCGATATTTTGTGGTACTTTGTTTTCCTTAATTGCATCCGGATATGGTTTCTTGAAATATTTTCATATGTGTAATTATGTATGAAATGTTACAGTTTTCTCAGCGGGGACAAGATTGGGTACTTATGGCAAATAAACACTCGGATACATTATCAGGGTCAGCCGTTCCCACCAGCACTGACTAAGACGAAACACAACCAATATGCCAAATTAAAATATTTGAGACAAAAAAAAAATAGTCGTAGCAACATTATAACATATATATTAAACCAAATATATATATATATATATATATATATATATATATATATATATATATATATATATATATATATATATATATATATATATATATGTATGTATATATATGTATATGTATATGTATATGTATATGTATATGTATATGTATATGTATATGTATATGTATATGTATATGTATATGTATATGTATATGTATATGTATATGTATATGTATATGTATATGTATATGTATATGTATATGTATATGTATATATATATTGTTTCCGATGATGACATATCGGACATGCCATTATATATATATATATATATATATATATATATATATAATTTGTATTTACAATTTATCATGGCAATGTAGAAAGATGTAATACTTATGAGTAAATGGTTTTCGCCTTTCAAGGCAGTAGATATGGAATAAAGAAACAGCTATCTATACGTGAAAAGTTCTCAACTCCTATCCACTACAGTTAACAACTTTTACTGAACACGTATAAGTGTTGGGGATAAAAACATTATGTACGGTTCTTCCCTGCAATAAAAGGACTAATAGGGCCTACACACACCAGAACGCGATGTTGGATATAATGCGCTGTCTATAGCCATTAACGAACTTACAGCAGCACTATAATATGATGGAACCGTTAATACCACTGTCAACATGATTGACACGAGTACCTCTTGGCCACTTTGCACGGCGTAACACTAATCACGGATAAAGCACCATTACATCACAGCGCTTCCCTTTCCCGATTTGGCGCTTCTCCCTCTAGGCACTCGATGGCGCCAACCAGAAGACGTGAGGCGTACTTCGAGCCTCGTTTACGCAATCGCTGTCACAGCGAATTGTCTTCGCGAAAATATTTTAATTGCACGCGCTGCTGGCGCCGGTACTTGTCGTAGTGTTGGCTAAAATAACCACTCTTGCATTTAATAGTTGTTTCTAGTATTTTTCAATCACAATGAATGTACAACAGTGATGTCACTGTAGACGAAGCACCGCTGTAATGTCATCGTTGTTGCCTGACAATGCTCGGCCAAAACTCTTGAATCAACGCAGTTTTCCTATTAGGGGGAGCCTTTTGATAAACACGTAATTCACATTTTACATAACTGTTATAGGAAGATGTAGTGTCAATTAATGTTACAATCGCTAACTGTTGATCTGTAACTCCAGTGATAACCATCACTTTTTAAATGAATTGAGTCGAACTATAAGCAAAACTAGAACTGTATACGCCATTGCGTGCCCATAGATCTGTGTTTCTAAACCACATTTTGTTCCTAAAACGAAGCTAAATATTGGCAAACCTGCTTTCTCTGTAGCTGAGCCAATACTTTGGAATCAACTGTTTTGTAAAATAAAATCCTGAAAAGATATTTGTTTGAAATTGCTTTCCACTATACATTTTCTGCGGTTCCATGCTCCAATGACGACTTTTGCAGGTCCCCGTTTATGATTACGCCAAATGATTTTTAAAGGATATAGGCGCTATAGAAGTGTCACAAATATTATTATCATTGTAACGTGTGCGTGTGCCCGTGTATTTCCGTGCGAGTGTATGTTGAATCGAAGGGGACTTGAGGCAGATGGCGAACTGCACGAGAAACAAGCAAGCTTTAGGCATAAGGCCTTAGACATACAGACTTGCGATGTTTGCGATGAGCTCATGAGCTAAGCATATTTAATCAGAATCAGACCAATTATATAAAAATGTCAAGACGATCACTTACCATTTGCAATCAGTGTTCGTAGAACTCCAATGTCAGTATATATATGTGTGTGTGTGTGTGTGTGTGTGTGTGTGTGTGTGTGTGTGTGTGTGTGTGTGTGTGTGTGTGTGTGTGTGTGTGTGTGTGTGTGTGTGTGTGTGTGTGTGTGTGTGTGTGTGTGTGTGTGTGTGTGTGTGTGTGTGTGTGTGTGTGTGTGTGTGTGTGTGTGTGTGTGTGTGTGTGTGTGTGTGTGAGAGTGAAGGTTGAACCAGTAATACTGATATCTACGGCTTAGTTTTTGTTGTTTTATTTAATTTATCTTCCTTGACGATCTTTTTCATTTTTTAAATACACGTCTAAAATGTACTATGTTTCATTATTTGTTCACATCACGAGTTGTTTGACGAATGTCCTTCGTAGGACCTTAACGTGAATTGAACTGCATTTTGTATTCATTCTCTATTAATGTAAATGATCGATTAATCAGAGCTTTCTGTGGTTCGTATTTTGAAAAGAATATATGTACTTCTACAGGGACACGTTGGACTTTAGATGAGTAGTTCACTGCAGAGGGGTCACCCAACCTCGCTAATACGCGACGTTCTCCTTAGTTGTTTAACGCACAACTGTGCCCAATTATCGCACGATGGCTAACCCGAATCAGATGATGCGACTGGAATAATGTGTTGAATCCACATACCAAAACATTCTGTGAGTAAGTTTACATTAAGAATAGCCTTAGGCGCGTATCTACATCCCATACAGCGTCGCTCCGGGGAATGCTCCTGTCCGATAGGACAGGAAACACTTATCAAATTACGGAAGAAGGGAAGAAGCTGACATGGGTTTATTTGTGTATGCATTCATGCATGAATATGTGTTTGTAAGTCTATATGTATGTATGTATGTATGTATGTATGTATGTATGTATGTATGTATGTATGTATGTATGTATGTATGTATGTATGTATGTATGTATGTATGTATGTATGTATGTATGTATATATGTGTATGTATGAGTATATGTGTGTGAATCATGTATGTAAAGAGAAACTATTGTAAGACCTTATAGTATAATTTATATACGTTTATTGATTAATACTTACACTATAAATGTTTATAGATTTATTTACTTTAATGTCTTAAATTATTATTGTCTTCTAATTATCACAGACATGTTTTAATGTCTTAAATTATTTACTTAGTTTAAATATACATATTGTATATCTAATTAATAAAATATAATATTATACTATTTATATATGCTAATATCTTGAATCATCTATTATTTTATTCTAGTTTTAACTAATTTGTATTTCGTTGTGTTTTGTGTTTCTGTTTCACTCTTTACGATTGTCAAGAGCGAAATAAACTATTGTGTTATGTACGAGTGAATTTCATTATTTACTCAAGTTAAGAGGTTATCCTTTGTTGTCGTAGCTGTCAGCCGAAGGTACTTTTAGTAAAAGTAATTTTAAATAATCAACATTTGAAAGTTTAAGTACAGAAAGGTTCAGCAATGTGACACTGCTGTGCCATAGGTTGATCCATTTTATGCATAGGTATCATACATTAGTTTTCGTATCAGTTGGACAGTTTGCTTCATGACTGATCTAACCTGGTATGATCTGTACGGTTAGACCCTACATAAGATCGAAATTGGCATATATAAACAAGTTATTGGCCTTTTTTTTATCTAACTTAGCCCAGTTGTCTGGCGTTGCACGGGAAAATGCAGTTGCAAACACCAAAGCTATCCCAGTTGGCTAGCGGGATCAAGCACAGGCATTTCAGTCCCACTGGGTCTACATATGCATGCAACACAGGCGGAGATAAGTGCCATTTATAAAAGTACGACCATCACGACGCTCACAATGAACGAATTTCAAAACCATCTTTATTTTAATCCTCGAGCGTTTTCTATTTTACCCGTATGATCTCATCAAAGTATTCCAGCCCCACCCACACATGCACATCTAACGGAGATATGCAAGCTTGTGATGAAGACTACGTAGTTATACAGTACATAAAGACTGGTACAATTTGCAGCGCCACCCATAGGGGAGATATGAGTTCACTGATAGATTGAAAAAGATCTGAGGGAGTGTTTTATAATAACAACTTTTGATAATAACACGTTCGACAAAGCTGTGTTCTCTACAGTTACAGTTTTCATAAAAAATTACTCCTAAACTCGTATGGAATCTACTGGTGTTACATCCTGACTAAGTAAGGGTATATAGAAACATCCTTTCACGCTCTCTCTGTACGCCATTAATAAGAAACTCTGTCTTATCTGCATTTACTTTACGAGGCCTCATTCAATTAGTCAACCTTTTTCAGAACATCATCACCAAGCTGACCTTTCTATGGCGGCACTGGCGGTGGTCACTGCCAGTGTGCTTGCTGGTTTTGGTCGGTCTTTTAACTTCCAAATTGAGGCGGACTAACATTAAAGTGGTCTCCGAGTCACGTGGATACACAGTCCGTAATGTTGAGATATGTACAAATATAAGATGTCTACCCTGGTCCTGGTTTTGACCTCAAATTGCCGGCATGCCTATTGGATGTGCTACACTATACTAAGAATAGCCATTTTTATTTCCAGTTAACCGAAATAATACCGTTGTGAAATTTGGGTAACTTCGTCCATCACACGTTGCCAGCGTTTTTCGGCGGACACATTAACAGTTCTGGTGTATTTTAGTTATGTCAAAGTAAGAAAAATATTACCCGTTGGAGGTAAACATTTAAAGTGTTATATTATGGTATACACACACAACCCTCTAAAAGGTGTTATTCTTCGGTGCATGTCGCATTTGAAAAATAACTATTTTTAAAGACGAAAAATAACGCTGACATCTTAGCAATGCAAACTTAGCACGCCAAATTAATTCGCCATAGCATCTCCGACGGGATGCAGATGCATCGGCGACTCGCGACTAATAGGCATTAATTCCGCTACAACACACACTGGCAGTGAGTCGTGGCAGCCAAGCGACTGCCGACGACACCCGGAGACTGGCGCTTTGTGATGTGGAGGCGACGACTCAAAGAACTACGGAAGACGGCAGAAGAATAGCGACAATCAATTTGCTAACTACAGGTTAATGCTGCGTCGCTCCGGTCGTCAATAATTCAAAGGGATTGCAAATTAATTCCTAATTAGAAGCTATCAGCGGCACACTTGACGAAATTAGAAAATTACCGCCAACGTTTCCGGCCAATTAGAGCGCCGGATTCCAGTTGGCTCGGCACTGTCATTAAACTGTCAACATCGCAGGCTAAGTCGAAAGGGAAATGGCTGCAACTTGTCATGGCGTGTTCGCCATGTCAGCTGCTAATTGAAGAAATCAGTAGACAGCCAATGCGTGCGAGCTTTGCTCGGAGAGGCTAATATCACTGGAAAATAGATCGAGGAACCGTGCTGTGAAATTTGCAAAAATCGAATGGTTGCAACGAAGCGTTTAAGTAGTTTATTTCGCTCGTATGATTCTAGCTAGGCCCTAGGGCATTTGATTTGTGGACGGTGAAACAGTTGGGAATAAGGCAGATTTCCTGCTGCTTATTCATTAGTTATCCGACGGCAAAAAGGAAAAGGCGACCTGTCTGTGGTGTATTCCTCCACACTAGGCAGCCATCCACTTACTATTAAGAACGAAACGCCAACAACTTTGAGAAAAAACAAACAGTAGAGAACAGGAGGTTGAAAGAGAGCAGCGTATATCAGAACAGAGTCGTACACTGTATTTGGAAAGTGTGGTGTGTTCTCATTCGATTGGGAATGTAGGATATGCTTGATCAGTGCTGCCGCCTGGTCGTTTATTATTGTACCAGTAACCTAGCAATATTTCAGAAACGAAATGTAACACTGATAGGTTTGGAGATCAAAACCTGATTGAAAGAAATACAGATAACACCATGCCATGCATATATATATATATATATATATATATATATATATATATATATATATATATATATATATGTAGGCAGGCGACGCAGGCATGGTGTTACCTGTATTTCTTTCAATCAGGTTTATATATATATATATATATATATATATATATATATATATACAGATACATACCTACATACATACATACATACATACACACATACAACACATACATACACGCATACATACATGCATACATGAATACATACATACACACATACATGTATACCCACATACATGCATGCATACATACATATTACATACACACATATACATAACTACACATACATACATACATACATACATACATACATACATACATATGTACATAACACAGAGTTAAATCATTAATCTTCGCCTGTAGACCAGAGTGACAAGCTAGCCTGCTGCACTAAAGCTGCGGTGGACCACTGGCTGCCATCTACTTGCAGGGCAGAAAGTGCTGTACCCCCACACACACAACATGCATAACTACAAGGTAACAACATGTTTATTGCTAGAAATATCAATGAGGTGGCAACTTTGGCATATTTTGAGCGAGGTGGCTTAGAAAAAATGTGAGGTGGCCCACCTCGCTCATCATGTAGCAGGGGAAACACTGTATATAATTATATATATATATATATATATATATATATATATATATATATATATATATATATGTGTTATATATATATATATATATATATTATACAATAACAATATAAAGTTTATTCAGAACATTGTTCTATAAAATACAATTCAAAATAAATAGGCAAATTTAACTACAATCTACAATGTTTGGAAGGTTACAAATTCATATTCAAAGTATAACATAAGTAAACAGCTTTGCACATAATAATTGTTATATTTAAGAGAAATGGGCAGCAACCAGATATTGCTTAAATATAAGATTCTTGCATTTACGTTTAAATGCAGCAACAGTATTAACCATTTAAATATCATCAAACAGATAAATCCACATTTGCACCCCCTTTACATAGAGAGACATTTATCACATAGTAGAACATACATAAATAATAACGTTTACAGTTTTATGATATCTGGATATTTTAGTACATGTAGTTGTTGGAAAATTAGTTTGTCTGATCCAACCGTCTTTCACCAAATACAATTTGGATTACTCTTTTCTGCAGTAAAAAGATATTGTTAGTATTTGTTGGGCGTTTCCCCATATCTCCATAAAGTAAGGCAAAAAGAGAGAATTGTATAAAATACATTTACTAGTTTTATCAAGTAGATGACTGCATCTATGCATTATAGTGGTACTTTTTGAATGCTTTGATTGTAGATATTTTATATGAACTTTCCAATTTAGAAACTTTGTGACACTTACTCTTTCGATTTTTCACATTTTGCATTTTTATATTGACTTCTTCTTTGTTGAAAATACGACTTCCAAATAGCATATAATTGGTTTTAGTAATTTTCACACTTAATTGATTTACTGCAAACCATACACATCATTTTTCCAATACACAACATATTGTTTCATTTAGTCTATTGATATTACTATTTCCATGAAAAATATTAGTATCATCTGCAGAGAATGACTTTTACTAGATTAGATATGTTACACATGTCATTAACATATAAAATAAATAGTTTATGGCCCAATATTGAACCCTGTGGGACACCACATGAAATATTTCGCATATCAGAGTTACATTTGTCAAAGGACACAAGCTGCTTTTTGTTTTTCAAATTAATCCATATAAATGCCACACCACGGATACCAAGAAATTCCATTGACTTTCATAACAGTTTGTGATTGACTGTGTCAAATGCCTTTTTAAGTAAAAAAAACCCCACACTAACAGCATATTGTTTTGCATCTAATGATTGGGTAATTCCATCAATGAGATCAATTAGTGTTAATGCATGACATGTTGACATGTTTTGTTGGAATCCATATATATATATATATATATATATATATATATATATATATATATATATATATATATATATATTGCTGTTTACTGAGGCAAATTGAACATGACTTGTGAAGTTATTCAGGAGTCAATTAATTCACTGGTAGAATATGTGAATACACAAGTACTAATTAACTAAATGGTTCAAGTTGTTTATTTACTTATTTATTTTAACACATGCATTAAGCATGCCATCGCACTGAGATAAAAACAAAGAAACTCCATGGGGTAAAACAGGTGATCGAACATTTATCAGCAACTGTTTTACTGTATATCGTTATTCATGTTTTAGTCTTAACATTTTTTTGCCACTCTTTTTTGGAGTGTGTGTTTTTCAATATCATATAAGATAAGGAAACCCCTTTTCAAACTTCAACAACTTACAAATAGACATTTAACAAGTTTGATTGCCACCTAGAGAATCAACCCTAGATGGCAGGTGAACAAGGAAGCCCTTTGGCTTATCAAGAGTCCAACCTATCTATCTAAATGTACCCCGCCCTTCTTAGGTATATGTCAATTTTATTTTTAAATATATTTTACACTACTAGCACCTACACAATCACTTGATAATCTATTCCATTAATTTACTGTTCTTTGTGAAAATGAGAATTGTCTAGTGTCTAGTCTACACGGCTTCTTTGCTAATGTAAAATCCATGTCCTCTAGTCCTTCTCTCTTCCTTAACAGAGAAAAAATGTTTTGGTTAATATTTTATATCATTTCAATATTTTAAACATTTCTATCTGATCTCCTCTCAATCTCCTTGTTTCTATTGTTATTAAACCATATTCTTTTAGACGGATTTCATAACTAATATTCCCGAGTTTTGGTATCATTTTGCATAATACATTAGGACGCACGATTTTGTGCCCCCACTTATCACAGCATCATTGAAACGGTTTTTGCAACAAGGTGTACCATAAAACGTGTTGATATTTTATGTATTTTATGTGAAATTACCTAAATCTAAATTTATTCCAAGTCATTATTTATGTCATGACAAATCGCGATATGACTAACGTTGTTGGATACAAGTTTTACAACTAACCGAATGTTAAGTGAAAACTAGTATTGTCCCACAACTTGTATTTAGTTGTAACAATGCTACGCCACAGACACACAGTGACAGTGTAATGGCTAATCTTAATGCTTCATAAAAAAAACTACTATAGTCATAGAAAGAACTCCTTCAGGACATTTTCGCCTGTTGTTGGTACAATTCATACCTGCAAAAAATTATCCGATGGACTACCACTGACTGTCTCAGTGACATGTTTATGTTTGACGCTTTGCCACGCACGACGCTAGAGGCGCCACTTTTGTATATGTTGATCGCAGGGATGTCAGAATTTGGCCTTGGCTCTTAAGTTGAGTTGAGACTCGAGTCTTGAGTCTTGAGTCTTGACTGAATTTGAGCATAGCCATAGGCCATAGCCATTGACATTTGCACAACGGCATAGTTCATGATATCACGAGTATCTAGCCAAAACAACGAATCCAAAATATAGTGTCACAAAGTCTTTACATTAATGTTATTTCACACATCCGCGTATTCTTGAATAACAATGTATTCCTTATATATTAATACATATATCCGTTGCTATCACGAAAACCCACCCAACTAACATAATGCATAGCGCGTATGACGCACTTCCGGTTTTCTGCAACGACCTAAAATGACGGAAGAATGCAAACGGTATTTTGTCTACCTTCTTTATGTTGGGCGTACGCGTAGTCGTTGCTATGTACATGACATGTTGTTGATGTTAAGCGTGTTAAACATACATTGCTATTGCATCATATACTTTGGGGAACTATTTTCGCTTTGTTTTTTTAACAGAATCACTACTTCGTCGCCTGTCGTCTGCTTGAATCTTTGCGCAACTTCTGACGTCGTCGTTACACCTGCTCCTGGCCTCATCCCCGGCTCCGACTGTGGTACGGTACTGTTATGATACCAAGTCGAACATGCAGTCTGTGTTGGTTAACATGACTCACTTTACATCCATAGCTTAGCATAGACCCCATAGTCAAGAAACTAGAAAAACCATATCACATGGCATATTGCGTAGTGTCATACATCATGCCATGCCCATGGCATTGACAACTAGCAGATGTGATTAATAATAATATGACTAATAATTTGACGGGTTTACCAAAACCAAAACAAGAGCCTCTTGACTTGAAGTTAAAGAGGCAAGACACATCTTACTGTCCAAGTCGACGTTTTCATAATTTCTACACTTGATGGAAATTTTATAGGTCTACTAGCGTTAACAATATTCGGGGTACAAATTGTTTTTACTTGCAGTTTTCACAAAGATAAAATGTCTCCGCATTTGGGCAATGAAACCATATAATATTGATATTCGGAAAAATCAAAGTGTAGGCGTCTGCATTCATGCAGTGCGAAAACAAATGATCAAATACTGACAACAGGCATAGCTGCTATTGATTGTTTAT
This sequence comes from Oasisia sp. SBJ-2009, assembly GCA_964017155.1. Classification (NCBI taxonomy): domain Eukaryota; kingdom Metazoa; phylum Annelida; class Polychaeta; order Sabellida; family Siboglinidae; genus Oasisia; species Oasisia sp. SBJ-2009. The sequence goes on from OZ024866.1 coordinate 41,076,729, forward strand.
TATTCGATAAATTATTTTGCTTTCTTTGACTAATAAATAATCTTGAACTAATACCGCTCCAATGACGGCTAAAATCGAGTCCATTGTGTTGAAATGTGACCTTCACCTTATTGATTAATAAAGTTAAAACTTCTGACATGTTATTGGATAGATTAACTGTTACTTTTTCAAAGTTGTGCAAACGTGCAGGAAGCGCGCAAATAAAACACATTACATCCTAGTTAGCCCAAATAACACGTGCCTTTACATTTAGCTATACCAAAAAGTGACCGGCAGCGATTTCAGAAAGCTTGCTATTATAGCCAAAAATAACAATGTTCCACCATGTAGATTTCAGCTGACCTTTCTTCAGATAATGTAGATATGTAATACTAACCAAAAATCGCCATTATAATTGTTATTGCACTTTGTTTGATTTTAAACCACAGCTTGACAGGATAGGTCCAAAGTCGGGGTACGTGTCAATTACGAGAATTCGCACATGTTTAGAATAACATTAATGAGGCAAAAACTTAGACGGGGCAGAAACTGAGTAGGTGACGATGTTTGTATATATATATATATATATATATATATATATATATATATATATATATATATATATATATATATATATATATATATATATATATATATATATATATATATATATATATATATATATATATATATATATATATATATATACACTCAGTTTCTGATATATATATATATATATATATATTTCCATATTTAACACCATATACTGATATACCCGTATACTTTATGGTTATGCGAGCGAGCATATACTTGTTTAATTTTTTTACTCTGACGTGTCAAATCCATTATGTCATTGTTAGAAGCAAACAATTATTAAAGGGTATTTTGACTTCGAACATTACAATATAAAATCCTGAGTTTTATTATGTCAGGCAGTTTAAGTGCACACAGTTCGTAACATAGAGAATTAGTATGACATAAAAGGTCTCATCGCAAATTAGCCTAATTGCTTTCTTTTGTAAGACAAAGAACACTGTGATGTTATGCGCAACAGGTGGGTGCAATTACAATAATAGTTATTGTAAAACGATAATTAAATCACCCATCGTTTTGTCTCCAGACAAATTTATCAGGTACGTTGATGAGAGTAGGAAATGGTAACTATCAGCCTGTGTGTTGCCTACAGGTACGTGATGCAGCCATCAGCCCCTCCGCGACGCTGGCATCCCCAGGATGAGCCGGCAGCCAACTTCCACTGGACCCGAAACCCCGGCTACATGGGCTTTGAGGGGTGCCTGCGACTGGCCCGAGGCGAAGGAAACGAGGACGACATAGCTGAATCGAGTGGTTCGTCAGCGGACGAACATTTCTCAGCTGACAGGTTCTACTTGCCATTCATGTGGAAGGATGACGACTTGCCAGATATAGATACGAAGACGAAGAGGGATGAACGGAAGAAAGACGAAGAGAAAGGGGAGAAGCACGAAGGAAAGACGGAAAAGGGGGACAAACAAACCGGTGATTTCGTGAATAAGAATTGGGACACAGGTATCGGGAGGCCGGGAGGAGATGTGCCTCTGAGGATGACGCCAAGATCATCACTAACAAGGTAATGTAAACCACTTGCTGTGTTGTGTCGATCCGCTGTTAAATCCTTCCCTGCCACGTCAAGAAGCAATGGTCAAAATGTTGATATCGTAGAATTTATTTAAACGTTTGGCCCTAGGTCTACGTAGCTGCAGTTGTAACCTGAATACTTATGACGTAAAAAATCAAATCATTAATGTGAACAACGGGTGAGGTTTTGGTCTCTTGCAACCTTAAAGAAACGATGTCGAATGCGAAGAATTAGTCAAAAAATGCCAAACACGAAACAAGCTAAGTACAAAAACACGGTAAATCAGTTGTTTCATCTGGTATAATGATGATGCTTCGGGAAATGTGTAAGTAAAGTATGTAACCTTGTGGATATGCCTCGGTGTCCAGCTAGTAGGTGCTGTCGACAATGCATTCAAGTCAGTAGTCTCCCATGGTATGTGCAGCGTTTCCCCAGCTATATGCTGAGCGAGGTGGGCCACCTCGCTAGTTTTGTAAGCCACCTCGCTACAAATATGCCAGAATTGTCACCTCATCTCACCTATTTCTTTGTATAAACATGTTTACATGTTGATACCTTGTAGTTATCCATTCCTTTCTGTATATTTCCCATGGAATAAGCTAAAAACCGTCAGAATGCACCATTTTGGAGGTATTTAAAATAGTTTTCCTAAGTGGCCATGCCGCGGGACCCACACAGTGCGCAATATGCATTCGGTGCTCACTCAGCCCATCCTACCACCTTGGCCATCATTTTACTCAGGAAATACGCTGGTATATGCATGGCTTTGTTTCATTTGCTTGTTTGTGCTGGGAACTTAGCTACTTTGATTTCCATCTGTCAGGAGATACTCCATTAGTGGTACACTGGTCGTCTTGCAGTGCCGTGCTGTACATGGCTGCTTTTTATTTGCGGTTTAAGTTTGTAGTCATCAGTGAATAAACGGATTTGAAAAGTACTTCGTTGAAGATGCCATTTACTCACTCTCGTCTGTGTGATATGAAACTTCTTTGACCCTTTAGCGTCAATGCTACCTTCAGCATTGCTATTAGACAGAATACCATGCTAAAAGATTAGTGTGTGTGTGTGTGTGTGTGTGCGTGCGCGTGTGCGCGCGCGCGTGTGTGTGTGTGCGTGGTTACGTATATGCGTGCATACATTACTGACAACAAAGGGTTATTCACAATGCAAATTGGTGGACACAAGCCTTGCCTACGTGATCCTTTAAAAAGCGGGGGTTGTAACATTTAGGAAGATATATATATATATATATATATATATATATATATATATATATATATATATATATATATATATTTATATATATTTAAATAGTGTGTTGCATGTGTTATGAAATACAGGGTGTTGAAAGCATTGCAAACACACACGCACACGCAAACGCGCACGCGTCCACACACGCACGCACGCATGCACACACACACACACGCACGCACGCACGCACACACACACACACAGCACACAACTACAATACATCGACGTTCAACGCGTAACAAACAAACCATCAACATCAACCCGTGAGACCAGGCGCATGTGTAGTGTGCTCCGTCGATATGTTAAGATCGTCCTTTAGCAAGCAACCAAATTGCAAGTGTGACAAGTGCCAGTGACACTCACACCCTGCCTCCTCCCCGTGACAGTGTCGACGCACCCATCTGCCGCATCTGTCACGAGGGGAATCACAAGGAGCCGCTCATCTCCCCGTGTCGGTGCATGGGCACCATGGGCACGGTGCACCGCACGTGTGTCGAGCGCTGGCTCGGCTCGTCCAACAAGAACAACTGCGAGATCTGTAACTACCAGTACCAGACCGAACACCACCCGCGGCCTTTCATCGACGTACGTGTCCGAGTCCGAGTCCGAATGATATGCATATATATATATATATATATATATATATATATATATATATATATATATATATATATATATATATATATATATATATATATATATATATATTATATTACGGATTATTATATATGCGTGTTTCTTTTGTTTACGCTATATATATATATATATATATATATATATATATATATATTATATATTCATATTGTATATAATTGTCATTTATATATAATTAATATTTGTATATTAATATTTACATACAGTATAGGTAAAACGAATGATAAAACCTCATAATGTATACACGTTATGATAATTGACAATATATTGTTTATATATTATATATGTATATACATATAATATATACATATATATATATATATATATATATATATATATATATAGTATAATGTATATAGTATAATATATAGAAATATGTATATGTAATATTTTATGTATATATATATATATATGTATGCATAATATATATATATATATATATATATATATATATATATATATATATATATATATATATATATATGTCATAATATATGTCATAATATGTCATATATATATAATGAATTATGTTTTATATTTAAATAATACTTATGTGCATTTCAGGTCATATATATATATATATATATATATATATATATATATATATATATATATGACCTGAAATGCACATAAGTATTATTTAAATATAAAACATAATTCATTATATATATATGACATATTCATATATATATACATTTCAGGTCATATATATATATATATATATATATATATATATATATATATATATATATGACCTGAAATGCACATAAGTATTATTTAAATATAAAACATAATTCATTATTGGTCTGGTGCTAATTCAAAACTAAAAAAATCCTTTATGTTATGCTATTTATAATAGTTATGTTGGCAACATATATTTGAAGAGGGGCCATGGCCTACCCCAATCACTAAACATTTGAGGGTTGACTTTGGACCCAACACTGCTTGCCTGATTCATAGAGGGACAAGATGCAGAGCTTACAGTGGTGCCTGTGTAGGACTTCCCAATCCCACCTTTCGGCAAAAAAATTTGTCATCACTAAAATGAAATCAAATTACACAAAGTGCATAAATCCTCTCGTTCCGTCGTAGGCGATACAAATATCCACCAGGGCGACCAGGCTGCAATCCAAGGGATGACAGGGCAAACAAAAATTAATTATCTATTATGTGCTTGATGGCTATATATAAATACAAAGGTGCAAAATGACAGAGCCCGGCATGACGAATATTTACTGGACTTAGATCAAGTTGCGGGCTGCTGCCAACCAAGCAATTTATCTAGTGATTTTCCACTAGGTAGTCGGAAGTTTAGTTCTTATTATTAATTTTACTACTAGACCGATGTAGGATTTTTTGGAGAGGGGAGTGATCAGTCACGCTGTATATGCCTATAGATTTGTTTTATGAACTGAAAAAGTATGAGGACATTTCCTATGCTGCTCAACCCACGACTTTCCTCAGGTCGTGGGTTGGTCAGCGTCCCCCTCGTCCCCCACTGATTCACGCCCATGTTGTGCCTGTGTAGAACTTCCCAATCCAACATTTTGGCAAAGAAATTTTTCATCACTCAAATGGGAATATGTTACACAAAGTGCAGGAATCCGCCGCTTCTGCCGTAGGCGATAAGCATCAAACATGCGAGGGATGAAAGTGCAACACAAATTTCATCATTTAAAATGTGCTTGACGTCTAGCTCTTGCCTATTAATAATATCAACACAAGGTTGATAGAGCCCGGCAGCGGCTTACATTTTTCCGGTAGTTATAAAGTTTCCGATTGGCCTTTCTGGGCGACAAATTTAAAATCATCAATGTGCAGCGAAATAACAAAGCCTTTTTGGTATAAATGCCACGGACTGTTCGATAGCTCTCTTGTGATTACTACAGTGAAGAGTTGTCTAAAATTCGTTCAATACATTAAAATATTACGTTTATTTAAATAACTATCACGGATTATGGCGCACTAGCAGCAAAACATGCCTCAAAACTTGTTTATCTCGTGTTAATTTGCAATAAATAACTTTGCTGAACTTCATATCGCGAGTTTATTGTCTAACTAGTCCTATGTAGCAGCTTTTAAGAGAGAGGAGTATTGAGTCAGGCTATATGCCTCGCAATTTTTCTGAACTGAAAAGTGGGGGGGGGGACAATTCCTATGTTGTCCCCCCACTCTGAAAAGTGGGGGGGACGCGTCCCCCTCGTCCCCCACCGATCGACGCCCGTGATAATGTATACACGTTATGATAATTGACAATATATTGTTTATATATTATATATGTATATACATATATATATATATATATATATATATATATATATATATATATATATATATATATATGTATATATATATATATATATATATATATATATATATATATATATATATATGTATATATATATATATATATATATATATATATATATATAGTATAATGTATATAGTATATGTAATATTTTATGTATATATATATTTAATTTATACTACGACTATATATATATATATATATATATATATATATATATATATATATTTTAATTTATAACATGACTGTATATATATATATATATATATACAGTCATGTTATAAATTAAAATATATATACATAAAATATTACATATATATTTCTATATATTATTCTATATATATATATATATATATATATATATACATACACATACACATACACATACACATACACATACACATACACATACACATACACATACACATACACATACACATACACATACACATACACATACACATACACATACACAAATAAATATATACACACACATTATGTAGTAATTGAAACGATATATGTAACTAGAAACGTGACATCAGTCTGTGTGCTTGCAGTGGCTGAAGCACCCTGCCAGGGCGAGCGACCGACGTAACCTCATTGGCGACCTCGTGTGTTTCCTCGTCCTGATGCCGCTCGCTAGTGTCAGCTGCTGGCTCTGTATCAACGGCTCGATGCAGTTTGCCGAGCAGCTGAAGACACGCTGGGAGTCTGTCGGTCTGCTCATCCTCTCGCTCTTTCTGCTAGTCACCTTCAGCTCCTGGTGTGTGGTAAGTGACATGTGTCTTCGTGTAATCGAAAAGTTTATCTAAAGTATATTTCTTTGTTGCAGCCATAAAGCGGCTTAAAAGTTCAATAAGAGCATTTGGTAAGATACATTATTGAAATTTTGTTTACTAACATTATACAATATTATATAACTATATATGAAATTAAACTAATTAGAATGTTTTCTGGTAAAATAATAATAATATTAAAATTAAGTACAAAAACAAAACTGTAATTATGACTTTAATTAACATTTTAATTAAAGTGTCAGAATTTTCTTAAATGCTTAGCGAAACAGATTAGTAAACATTTCAATGGAATATCAACCAGAATAAGGGAAATAAAAATACCTAGGACACAAGTTTCCAAAAACTGTATGAGTGCCTTGTGTTTATTGGTTTCTCTCCTGTGTATCGTGTATGCTTTCTGTCGTAAGTTGCTGTAAAGTACATCGCTGTGGGTATCAGGACTGTTGTCTATCCTAGGTCGTAGAAGTCATGAGGTAGCATCGCCAAGCGAATAACGACTGTTATCTTTCCTAGGTAGGCATAAGGTACCATCTCCATAATATATGAGGAGTGTTATCTGGCCTATGTTGACATAAAGTACCATCTCCGTGCATATAAGGACTGCTATCTTTGTTAGGTTGCCATAAGGTATCATCGCTGTGTGTAACAGGACTGTTGTCTGTCCTAGTTTGCCATAAGGTACCATCACCGTATTTATCAAGACTGTTATATGTCCTGGGTTGCCGTAGAATACCACCTCCGTGCATATAAGGACTATTGTCTGTCCTAGGTTGCCATAAGGTACCATCACCGTATTTATCAAGACTGTTAACTGTCCTGGGTTGCCGTAGAATACCATCCCCGTGCATATAAGGATTGTTGTCTGTCCTAGGTTGCCATAAGGTACCATCGCCGTGTGTATCAGGACTGGGCCCGTGCCAACCACATCGTCAAAGTGATCGGGTGGTCCCAACTTATCGAAGCGACAGTCGCGATACCGAAGCGACACATTCCGCCGACTACCGTCAAGCCGCGAGGGTCCGATCACATCCTGCCTACGGCAGGGGTACCCTTTGGACGTCACCGCGGCTTCCCGCATGCAGCCACAGACGGAACTACAGCTATTCCGTACAGTGACAACACTGCAACGTCGCCGTACACCGGTACAGCCGATACGACCTTGCCGTTCAGCTACATGGCCTCGCAGCACACGGCCGACCCACGAGAGGCGGAGGAGTATTTGGAGGAAGAGCGCGACAGTCCAGACGAGCTCCCCTTAGACACATCCTCCAGTAGCAGTTCGGACATGTTGAAGATAACAACAGCGCCGGCTCCTGTCCACGGTCGCACGCCAAACCCAAAGGCCTGACGTTGACGCCACTGTTTTGCGTCTGGTAAAAGTCCGCAATTGTTGCTGTTCTCGGCTTCTCTTACCTTCTGCGCTGACAACCATTGCATGTGTTTGTTTTCAGGTTTAAGCCGGCGCATGTCACCTCGTCTGTCAATTCACAGTGCAGGATTAACTGACAAACAATTTGCCAACACGTTAGCTGTGAACATAACCTTTACTCATGCACTGGTAGCTGTGTGTAGAAATAGAAAGATGTCTCGGATCATACACATTACCAGGGATTACCAGATGTTTCTTATATCCTACCATGGTACTTTTCTGGGATGGCCGGTAAGACACTACTGGTTAGTTTGTCTTCCAAGACGGACTATTTTAAACGAATCGGGTCTAAAGTTCACATCATTGTTCACATTACTGCGTTGTTAAAGACCGATGTTTCAACTGTGCCATGAAGCTACTCCGCCATTTAATTGTCAACACGGTACTAGGCGCTTGTGACATTCAAGAAGGTGCAACGTTTACGTCAGCAGACTGGTTGTTAAGTTACGGAATAAACAAACAGGAAACCACAACAACATTTAATGTTCATTAAAATGTTGATGAACTACATTGAATTGCAGCAACAATTGAATTATAAAAGGAAATTAAGTACACGTAAATATGATGGTCGTTGACTATTCCTAGTATATTTATCAAAAGTGTCTGTGTTGTGCTGTATGTAAGTAAGCGGCATCTATCTTATGATACTAAATAAAATTAGAGATAGGCATTTTACTAACACGGGACAGTTTAACTGAGGTGATGGGCGTGTACGGAATATCGGTTATTAGACAGAACGCAAAACCCTGCTGGCTGTATTGCCGAGAAAACGTTATGTCACATACAATGTAAAATTTCGTGTACACATTGAGAACGGATTTAATTAAACAACAATGACTTTTTCTATTTCTAAGGACCTGCAAAAAAACTACCATGTTAATGATGGTGCATGTCGATTGTATGTATAATATGTAACAATATAGCGTTTACAGAATTTAAATACCTTCATGCGGTCAAAAGTTATGGTAATTTATAATTCAGACAATTATGCCACATTTGTTACCTCTGCACAGCCTGCAGTGTAGCATACGTTCATACTGGGGCTGGATCACTCAGTTGAAGTGCAGTTAACAATTGCTATAACATAATAGTTTATCAAGATATGTTTGTAAAAACTATTTTCGACGTGTGACCTTGAGATGGGTATGATATTGAAATAGCGTTTGATATCCGGTATTACCTATATTTGGTCTATTTACAGGATTATTTGTCGGACTTTTAGCTACTTTTTTCTATTCGTCTTCGGGGCCCAGTAAATTGTTCTGCACCCACAATGGAAGTGATATAATTATCCGATTTTATCATGTAATATTCATTCGTCAAATGCAAAATTAAATAACGAACCTAAAACATTAAAGGTTACATGTTGGCATTATCTGTCATCTTGTGGTTTCACATTCATACGATTAACGAGCCTCATAAAAGCAGTTTCACTGGACCTCCCCTCATGAGCAGAAAAAACCGAATGAGCACAAACGGCAGCCCGCCCACCCACAAGAACCTAGCGAATTTGCAGGTCCCTATTTATGCATTGTAATGTTTTTTGTTGCCAAAATGACGTCACGTGTCGACCCGGCGCAGTGGCGCCGCCTAGCAGACTTAAGATTCGCAGGGTAATTTAATACAAATAGTTAGCATTTATTAAGGGCTGACTAATAAAAAGTATCTATCTAATACAACAATTTATTACAACATACGTAATTTTATGAAACCATTGCGGACGACATATAAATTTATATATGTGCAGGGAGGAAATGGAAGTTTTTCCGAATGATTACAGACCTGGGCTTATCGGCTTCTCCTTTATGCAATTTCTGACGACAAACAACAAGAACATCAACATGTACACATCAATTGATATTTATTACCACAATATCTGAACACACGCCACCTTCTGTCAGGTGGGTATATGCGTACACATGGCAAGCCTGTGTATATTGTTATTACGTCATCAGTTCCACTAACCGGCGTGCAGCGACACCTGTCGTAATCCAGGTATCCGTTTACAGTGCGGGTCAAAAAAACAATCAAATATAATATTGCCTACCAACTTAAATTTTATTTATTATATGCATAACCATAAATGAAGTGTGCAAATTGCGTCAACTTAAGTGATAACAACAACATCGAATAACAACCGACACCTACCATATAATTATATGTGGACATTTACGGACGAGTAACAACCTCACTAATCCAACGTTTAGTATATTAACAAAATACAAAACACAAAAATATAGGTGTTTAATCATCAATAGTTTTTTGTACAAGAATATGATACCGGTATATAACCGGTTTAGAGCATTTTAGATCTAATTACATTTGTCTTAGTTACACGTGTAACTTGTCTCAGCTCGTATATAATTCACAAAAAAACATGTCCAATTTGGCGGACTTCACAATTTGGCAAGACTTTTGCTATACGGAACAACGGATATATGCATATACAACGGAATTGGTGTTTACGTGTTTCGCAAATGTTATATAATGTGTAAGACTTAACTGCTACCGTTATGCCACTGTCACACTCACATAGGCATTGTGTCATACTATTTGTATATTTTGAAATATCCGTATGATGCGGTGACTCTTGTAAATAATAGCACAATTATTATACTAGGAACTGTTCGCGAGCATATTTGTTTGCCATTGAAGAAGCCATTTTACGTTTGCGAATAAACCTAATTTATCTTTCCACACAAACCTACCCGCTGATATACACGGACCACACACTTAAGGCTATACATATGTGTCGGTGTAAATTTCACAAATAGTTGGAAAACACGCAATACTCGTTTCATGCTGCCTCCCGTTTAGATAAAGTTAAACTTCCGAATGCCGTAACCGGAACTGCGCTGTTGCAATGGCTAACTTGTACAATGTGCGCCTATAGATAGTATTACTTACATCCATTTTGTGTGTGTAACACAATAGTGGACGTGAAATGGGCACACATTATGGGCACATATTATTCCCCGGTATAAGCTTTCCGCGTGGATGTTCCACTGGCAGGCAAGCTTACAAAGATGCTTGTCATTCAGTACAAAAGCCTACTATACATATACATGGTAGAGCAACTACTTAACTGTAAAAAGTAACCGACAAGAGAGTATATTTACAAGTACACTTTACGTAGATATAAGCCTGGTAACGGTGCAAATGAATGCAACTGCGCATACTAACTGACATCCACCAGTCACATGTTTTCACAAATATAATATTGTCGTTTTGTACATGCACACAAATTGTGATTCGCGTATCCATTTTCCGGACGTTGAAGCGCTGATGAATTATCTATAGGCAACACATTCCCTTCCCAATTCCACATCCGCCTGACCAAATCACTCAAGCATCCAGTGTGACCTGTATTGAACGGAACATGGGTACTTATGTCTAGTCCTATCACACACACGCGCATCTTTAACAGATGCTCAGAATCAGATCGCGCACAAATTGTGGAAATGAGCACCTGGCTAAAAAGACCCGTATTGTCAACATCTGCCGCGCTTTCCCAGTAAATGCACGTCCCTCGACAACTGTGTAGTTAATACCAGGACAACGTACATGACATCTCAAATGTCTACAGACTTTGTAACATTACAGGCCACACATACACTACTACTTGCGAACACAACTTCAGTGAATACACTCGACAATCACTTGAAGCGATCACTATGTTATGCACATTTATGACATCAAGCCGATAAATACCTCTCCTACCTAATTCTCTCAGGTCCAGCATCTGAAAACAAAGAGCTCGTCTGTTCCGGTCTAAATGCAGGCACCATGGCAGAAACTCCGCTAGCACAAATATCGTTGTCATTCCAGTTACATTTCAACCCGGCTTCCTGAGCAAGTGTAGCTGGCTGCCACCAGAGTAAACTGATGTCTGCGTGTGATAAAGTGACACCGCCCAGCAGTACAAGTTTCGATCAGTTCTTCTGTTGTTTATCCCTATACATCCTAATTTTATGGCTGTTTTTTTGTCGCTCATAATATATTTGCCTAACCTGTACCCACTGGTATTCACAAAAATCCCAGACGAATCGTCTCATGAAACCAAACGTTTTCTTTTGGGAATTTCCACCAACGTTGCTTTCATGGTACAAGTTTGAGAAAACGACATTATGTCACCAACTTGCAAAATAATATCTGATAGCAACCGAGAGTTAGTACACATTGTTGAAGTTGCTTAAAAGAGTACATATTTTTACATTTAAGTATGTGGGCGTGTTATATGACTGGTATAAATACAAATACACCCAACAGTCGTCCTACCCGCCGAGAATATCATGTAATGCGTTCACAGCTTCGGTTCTGTGTGGCCTACTTTCTATACTGCAGCTTACATGATGACTACGTTGCATAACTATTAATGCCAACTGGTTATATATGTGAAACGTAATGGTTTTCTCCGTCTGTTGAAACAAGAAATCATCATCTATGCCTAGATATCTACATTATTAAAGGTGATTATCATTCGGTTAAACAAAACGTTAAAGAAATAGTTGAAATTATGAAAAATCCGCACATACAGTGATGCACCTGTACAACTTTAACGAGAATTCAACCCAAACGTCGCCATCCTAGAAGATGATGAAACATTGCATTGTCAGTTGCCATAGCAACATAGGCGAATGTTGCACGCACTCGTGCAGGCAGAAACCAGTATGTACGTGTGTACGATGCGGCGCAGTTGCCGCAAGTAGAAGAACGTACACAGCATGGACGAGAACTTCCGGTTGCCGTGTCGGCAATGCAAACTATCTCGGCCGCGCGTAAAACCCACCGCCGGCCACTAATATGCACCCCCTCTCACCCCAACATCGGCACGCAACCCATTAGGTCGGCAGGTTACAAACGTTCTCTTCCGATTGCGTCAGTTTCGCCTTCTCCTCTTTGCCGGACATGGGCGGTACGTCCCCTCCACTTCGAGGCTGGTTGTTCCCGCAGGAGCCGACCGACCCGTTGGCCGAGCCGCCGTGTCCTTTCAGCATCTGCGACGCTTCCGTCGTTACGTCCTCAAACACGTCATCCTCGACGATCTCCTCCACCTCGATCTCGCCACCTAGCGACCAAACACAAAGTTACACGTCGCCACCTACCAGCTTACTTCAGAAGTATGTGTAGGTCTGTATTTTACTTATAACAATCAACTTTGTTATTAAGTGTATTGCTTTTTATTGAACCAATAGGACCATAAAACACCTATCGTTTGACATTTTTGATGACAATTATTATTTAATTATTTGCCAATTGTTTTATTTATTTTGTCAAATACATCTCCATGTAATGCAAAATTAAAAAGTGTTCATTCTAAAATCTTATACGTCATGTGAAAATATGTGTATGATCCATGGCAGCTATAACATGTAAAAAATTGCAATAACAATTATTATAATTTCAATCAAGGGGTAACTGGTTCTGAAAGTAGTTGGCATTTCCCAGAAGTTCTTTTTCACTTTGCATGGCAACAGCTGAAATATTTCTAAACAAGATAAAGCAAATGAAGATTTCTTACATGTCTAAAAAAATCAATGATGTGTAAATAGCCACAAAAAAATCATTTCAATTATGCACTGTATAAAACACCTACGAACCTATTTAAATTCCTAGCAGTAACTAAATTAATGTAAATAATAACAAATTTCAAAAGTGCCTTAAACCGATCTAAGGCTTTATACAAGACTAATTCTCATGGTGTACCTGGCTGGAACTGGCTGGCAATCTCCTCAAACGTCTTCTGTTTTGTCTCCGGTACTTTCCAGTAGACAAACAACGTGAAGACGATCATAAAGACGAGGAAGATGAGGAAGGTGAACTCTTGCATGGCCGACTGTGGGAAGAGAAGACACCAATGTTAGAAGATACAAGTGGCAAACCCATATAAAGACAACATGCAACATTTGAATCAACATAAAGACAACACGCAATATTTGAGTCCACATAAAAACAATACGCAAAATTAAATTCCACTGAACGACAACACACAAAATTCAAATCTACATAAAGACAACACACAAAATTCAAATCCACATAAAGACAACACACAAAATTCAAATCCACATAAAGACAACACACAAAATTCAAATCCACGTAAAAACAATACTCAAATTTAACTATTAAAGCATCATCATATGGTCTGTTAAATGGAAATGGCCAACTTTTTATTGGATGGATGTTCGCTATGTAACATCCACATATTTATTCAAATATTAAGAAAAGAAAATACTATTAATAAATGAAGAAACAAGGATTGAAAGGAAATACTTTGTATCTTTACCTAGAAATCCAGGAAATGGTTCTGACATTAAGACTATGTCATGACAGATTTCTGTGGGTTTCCAGGCGGGAGAGGTAACAGATACGTATATACACCCCCTGTAGTAACTAAGATTCTTAACAGATTTAAAAAAAAAGATTATGTAACCCTTTTAACAAACGAACGTAACAGTATTCATGCTTTGGATGATTCCTCCATGCTTTGCATACTATCCTCTCATCGGTTGCATAAATTGAACGATTAATAAAAATTCAATTGTTCTTGGAATGCTAAATTCCTTGCAATTTAAAAACTTAGGGATTCTTCCTGGTTGTGTAGATGAATCCCTCGCTGTTTTGATGCCCAAAATGAGGTACAGCACAACAAACATCCGTTCTTTAGCAAAATTACCTGAATTATCTCAAAACTGAGAGCAACCACAGTTGTACACAGCCAGTTCGTGAGGCCAATAATACTCATGGCACGTGGGCGTGGTCCCTGGCGGAACAGCTCTGCTCCAATCATCATTGGGATGGGCCCTGAAACATGCACACGTAATCACTGACCCAACAATGCAACAGTTGTCATTGTTTTCACTGCACTATGCCCTACAGTAAGCCGACGTCAACTACATGACAACATAGATTACTAACTCAATTTTAATAATGTCTTAACTCATTAATGAACATATGTACACACACTAATCATATATTCAGTTATTGCGAAGGAATGTAAACTAAAATTACAGCTGAAAGCAAACAAAATCTAACTGGACGTCATGCCTGATCCAATATTGTTTGCAGATTTCACAACATATTAAAAGGAGCAGCATGGTCCAGAATATTAAACATATTATGTGAAAGTATTGCTAACCAATGCGAAGAAGAAGAAAAAATTACAGAAAATCTTCAGTACAAAATGTTAATCAGTGGATTAATAATAATGTTGACTGAAGATTTAAAAATAAAATTGTGGCAGAATAAAAAACTGAAAAATGACTACGTCTAGCTATCCACACTTACCCAGGCCTACAGCAAAGCAGATGACGTAGACAATGACGGCCATTATACTCATGTAAGACATCCACGCAATGTGCTAAAAGAAACAGACAATGAGAAGTCAAGCGACGCTAATATAACCTGCTACAGCTATGGCAGAGCTACCACATCAAACTAAGTAGATCCTAGCTGTTAAAATCATGACATTTTCATTACGTAGGATAATTCATTTCCACTGTGATTGTCGGCCAATTTAATTAGTAATTTTTTTATTTACAGGAATCTGCTATCTCCAACATAATAAAATACCGCTGGTAGGTCAATTATACATGACTACTAAAATAGTTATACATTCTGATCAGTATTCACAGAGGAAGCATTATTTATTTACAGTATAATTAATGAAATAAATATCAACACATGAAATTCACAGGTACAACAACAAACAGTGAAAATACATTAATAACACAAATAGATTAAAAAAAATTCAAATTTGTGAAGTGACTGTCCATATTTGTAATGCTGCCAATTTGTCCAGTTCAATTTGTAAATTTTTATAAACATATTAAATTTTACCCTCGGATTTGTCCAAGTGTTTGTGCTACTCTGCCACTGCCAATTATCTAGCATCTATCAATTTTAGTTCAACTATATACAAATGTACTTTGGTTTTATAAACTATGTTGAATCTTTGGTAGAATAACAAGATAACAGACAAATTGCGGGAACAAACCTGGAGATTCAGTGACATTGTCATCACACCCAACACAATCACCATCACCCCCATGGGGTAGAGAAGGAGTGGGCGTCGACCAGCCTTGTCCATGATTGGCACCTGCAAACATAGTATCATATAGTATCACATAGTATCACATACTCACAATTACGACGAGGACACACTCAGAGAGAACACACAAGAGGGCAACAAAAACAACTGCCTAGTTCACGTGCCTAATGTTCTATTGCTGCACATTGAGCCAATCCAAGAAATCGTAATCCAAGGTGACAGGTTTTTGTGGAGAAAAAAATGAAGAGGCAACTAATCTACCTCAATATTCAGGACATCTATAACTGTCCTAAAATGTGTGATCTTTAATCGGAATGCTTAGTTCTAGTGGTTTCCTGCACTCTGCAGGGTTCTACCTACTGACCAGTCTGTATATATTGTAGTTACACCATTATGACCTTTTAAGGCCACATTGAACTAGTCAGTCTTCATCAGAATATTTATGCCAAGCTGACTTTTCTATGTTGGCACTGAGGGTGGTCTTTGCCAGGGTTCTTGTCGCCCTCAGTGGTTCTCTGATTCATGAGGGATACACAGTTCCCATGAGAACCAGGTTCTAACACCAAATGAGCCTGCCATGACAGGGTATTGAACCGGAGCCGATGTGCCAACCACTACACTAGTCTCATCTGTCATACAACAGTAAATAAGTACATCTTCCCTCTGTCTGTCTGTCTGTCGGTCGGTCGGGCGGGCGGGCTCTGGCTGTATATATATATATATATAATACATATATGTGTGTGTAATATGAGAGAGGATATATTTATACAGCTGTATGTATATATATATATATATATATATATATATATATATATATATATATATATATATATATACTCCTAAAGGCAGCTTATGTCGACCGATTATGCATATAGGACTGGCTTATGTAGACCGCTGTTTTATGTAGACCAAAACTGGTCTACATAAAGATTCGACGTGTTAGTTCACAACTAACACAATTGAATTGATCAGTACCGTTGCTTGTGCACACAGTTCATATGACAGTGAAGTACTGCGTGTAATTAATTTTTAAATGAACAACATCTTAAGTGATTTTGAGCATGTTTTCTCCAGCGCCGTGCATATTTTTGAATATATTGTGTGCCGGGTTATGTGTATCAGATCAATGTTCTTATAAATCTATATATATGGTATATACCGAACGAAGGGTTGGAGTTTCGTGTTCAGTTTATGATATGCTTCATACTGATGCAAAAGGCTATATTATTATATTGATTGATATTAAAATATTGATCTTTGTTGTTATCGCATCGATACGTTCCGTGATCAAACATAACTTGGACTTCGTCTTAGTTTACATTTCTCAACACTGTTTTAGTGCTTACTAGATTCGGCGTCTACCGCAAAAAAGGCTAACTAAATATATGCAGCTTCCGGCGTTGCTCCAGTCTACATAAATCGGCATCTATGCATATGCAGTTTTTATGTAGACAGATTTTTTTGGCATATACCTTATTTATTGAAATATTTTGATGAACTTTCATTATGTGTTAAACATTAGTATTAGAAATAATGTTCCAGTTTTACATCTTTGGAAAATGTATTAAAAAAAAATACGTCTGGTCTACATAAGCCGGTCCTCTAGGCACTGGTCGACATAAGCTGCCTTTAGGCTTATATATATATATATATATATATATATATATATATATATATATATATATATATACACATATACATATACATATACATATATTGGGTGATGTTCACTAAACTACTACTGGTATTATAATTTTGTTTTATGCAGGTTGAATCAACATTTAAATGTATGTGGATACAACCTGTATATTACAAAATCATAATACCAGTAGACTTTGTGAACATCACCCAAATATTCAACTATACAAGAATATGACACATGGATTACTGAACTCGACAGTAAACTGCAAGAATACCCACCGCGATGACGGTCATAAGTACGTTGACAAAGTTGGTGATGACGACAGCGTAGGGGATCTGGTAGGGCTCGACACCTGCACTCTTGTAGATGCCCGTGGAGTAGAAGAACACCTGGAGGGCCACACGTGGGTCAGGTCAATGACGAGAGGAAAACATCAATAAAAAGACAGTATAACTAAAACACAATTTTATTCTTGCTACCCCCATCTTTTATTGTGAAATCTTAGCTTAACATAATCATTTTAAATTAATCTTTATTTTACATTATATTTTTGTCATATTATAATATTTCTTTATTTTATTAGCTTAACATAATAATTTTTAAATACATATTTTAGCATTTTAAAGGACATCTTTAACATAATTACTTTTAAATAGATCATTTATCATTTTAAATTTAATTTTATCTTATAAGTTATTATTTATTTATTAGATCAAAATGATTGTTATTAAAAAAACATTATATTATATTTTACATTTATTTGCCACATTTCATTTTAATGTATGTAGGCACTAAGTGAGTGTTGGTTTTCTATAAATATGTGGCGCCACACAGTGATTGTATGCATAACTAAATGTCCATACTTTGCTATCCACCAGAGTGCGCCACTATTTTCAATATGGCGCAGACACGGGTTACGTTTTTCATTCAAAGTACATAAAACTATCGTGTGCAGTTCGAACTACTTTAGGCTATCTATAAGTCACAAGTACATTTCATTCGTAACGATCAAGAGCAAATAAAATAAGTATTATTAATCATGCCAATTATTGGGTATTTTTGTAAATAATTTTGTAAGTATAAATCAAAGTATTTTAAAAAGTACTTCAGGTTGAATCCAAGTACATGTACTCAATATCAGCTGAGTGCTATATTTAGTGCAGTTGTCCCAGGGAACTTCACAAAATAGCTACTATTATATGGACCTACAGAAAACCTCACCTCTTGGTTTCAGAGTCATATAAATAAAGCCTGTTGTGATTCCGTGTGACATCTAGCCAACTAGTAGGTGGTTGCGCAAAGGCTACATTCTATTATTATTATTATTACAGAACTGTGCTATAAATACAAATGCGTGGTGTCAATGTAGGAGAAGACAGGGTGAGATGTTATGCTCTCTGTGACTGGTCTACAGCCCAGGGGCTTCCACAGTCCTCCATGACACTACCCTAGCCATGGTGACTTTGGTTTGATAAATCTAGTGCTGACTGACTTTTAGTTCCTAAAATCTACATTAAACCTCCACCCGTACTCACTGCGTTGATGCCAGAGAACTGCTGCATCACTTGCAGCATGACGGCGATGAAGAGGGGCATACGCAGCTCTTTCGTCGTCAGGAGCTTCTTCATCGTGTAGCTCTCAGCCTCCGTTGCGTTCCCATCATCTGGTGTCGTACATTCTGTGTCCATCTCTTCTATGTCGGCAGATACGTCCGCATTCTGGCGGAAGAATCTCAGTGCTGGAAAACACAGATTTGACGTCAACAGAACGTTTCTGGGAAGAATTCAGCAGTGTGGTTATAAGGGGTCAGACCACAGTTAGACTTCCTGGTCTTGAACCATACGGATGTACATTTTTGTAGTACCAAAAGAATTGTTATTTAAAATCTTAATTTTGTTATGTGAATATAAAATATATATATGCTATAAAGCAGGCATACAAGTAGATTCAGGTCAATGATGTATCTGCAGTGTAATGACACATGTTAGGCAGAGCGTAGTTGGCGTAGTGATTCGTAACCATTCTTTTTTACGAAACCTGTGGATGCAGAAAAATTTGCTAAATTTGGTCAATACTGATGGGCACATGCTTGCATTTTGAAAGAGCCAGAGTTATGTGGTTTTGATAAAATTTGACGAGCATGTCGATGGCATGATTGCAGTAACTGTGTAGAAATTAAAATATTTTCTCAGTACAAACGTTAATCTGGCTGTCAATGGGAAAAGCAACTGTGCTCTGTACCCAATAGGTGTGCAAAAGTTGTTAATCCCTGTGAAAATTTTAATGATCTTATCTTAAGTAATTAGATTTGAGACATCATCCTATTAAATGTTGGTATACAAATATTTGGGCATAAGTTATACATACAATCATTTAAAAAATGTGAAGTTATTATTTAACATGTCAAGGAAACAGACCAGAGATAGTGTTATGTATACATTTGTGCCAGATTCATGAAAGGTGCTGTGCAAAGGTTATGTATTCCTAACAAGATGTGGAATTCTTATTTCAAAAAATTATGGCCAAAAATATTTGAAAAGGCAGAACTGTCATTTTATCTGTTTAACATATGTTACAAACAAATGAAAACTACACAAACTTGAGTGTTATGCAAATATAAAGAGGACCTTACAGTCACGTTATCAACTTGACAGTCTGTGGGAACTATGAGGGTATAATGTAATGGTGAAATTATTGGTAATAACTGCAGCATTTGATTGATAGGCATAAGATTGATGTCTACACTTCAATAGATACCTCAGAAATGTTCTTAATCTTCTCAAGCAGATGTACACTTCACAAACAGATGACATACCTTTCTCGGCGGCTATCCTCTTGTTCTTGATTATCATGAGGAACCTCGGGCTTTCTGGGATGAAGGGGAGGAAGACAAGGGAGACGAAGGCAGGGACGGCGTTGAGGAGGAGCAGGTAGGGCCACCCACTCACAGTGCCTGCAATGAGGGAACACTCGGTGAAGCCACGGTCACGATGACGTCTCCTTGTCTGGTCACATTCACTACACATTGGATAAATCTCAGAAACATGTATTTTTTATTTTCAGTTTTTCTGTTTCTGTAAACCACTTAATGGTAACTTCTTATGAACATGTACTTTATTTTAAAAAGTACATATCTGCTGTAACCCTTTTGACCTTGATCATTTTAACAGTCCCCGTTTCCCCACCTACTAGCCACAACGCGCGTTCAAACATTGTTACAGGGGTGGTGTATAAGCCATTCGCTAGATGGCGCCACTGTACAATACGCATATTTTGGGCTGATTTGGTTGACTTGAAATGTCACGTTTTTGACCAGGATAGCTGCACATCATATAACTTCTTATGAACTTACTAATTTATTATTATATGTGATTTTATTATACCAAATTACACATTGTAGCTGTTTATTTTAATACTTTTAGGAACAAAGTCATGCATTTTAATTGAAAACAACGTCTTCCTGAGACACTAACATTTTACAGCTAATATCATTAAGACATATTTAGATCAAAGTCAACAGACAAATCTTAGTGGCTGCCAAGTCAGAATATATAATGGCTATATATAATGGCTTATCCTGTACAATTAACAGGATCTTACAATAACAACCAATTGACAACCTACCATTAAAGTTGCATCATAAATTTCTAACTATTTTTTAAGAAAGTGTACATATCATAAGACCAATACTTAACCATCCGATCATACTTGCCATCATATCCACCCTGTATATCTGTTTGGCATTTGATACATTACTTGATACTCACTGAATTTCACAAAATGATCGATCAAGTCCAGCCAGTGACATAATAACCATCTATGTAACATTATTTGTTTTTCACCATTTTACTTTAAAATTGCATATCATATGAAAACATTCGATATGGAGCTGAGCAAAGTTTCAAAAAGAGAACAGTACATCGTATTCACAGGAAATGTGTATTTCAAAGAGGGATCATCTCAGAATGTATCTTTAAAATGGCTGCAATAGAAAGAGCTAGAGAGAGAGCTCACCAAGGAGCTCCTTGATGCCAAACACACTGCCCATGAAGATACCGATGGTGACAAACAGTTGATGCCCTGTGCCAAACGCCCCTCTCAAGTTGTAGGGCGTGATCTCAGCCAAATACATCGGCACCAGTTGCGTGGCAAACCCTAAAGGAAAAAACAGCACTGCAGTTTAACTTGATTTGTGTGTGTGTGTGTGTGTGTGTGTGTGTGTGTGTGTGTGTGTGTGTGTGTGTGTGTGTGTGTGTGTGTGTGTGTGTGTGTGTGTGTGTGTGCATGTGTGTGCATGTGTGTGTGTGTGGGGGGTAATGCACACATTGTATTACTGATTCGTTGTGACAATTGCTGTGAAAGTCTGCTGCTGACAGAAAATTGAATGATTGTAGAAATCATAGATAACAAGTACAAGTACAAGTACAAGTACAAGTACAAGTACAAGTACAAGTACAAGTACAAGTACAAGTACAAGTACAAGTACAAGTACAAGTACAAGTACAAGTACAAGTACAAGTACAAGAGGACAACATGGTTGTATTCACTTCAATGACATTTTTTAAAAATGTAAACAAATTGATCAAATACATGTTTTTTTGAGTTTCCCACATATGTTTATATTATAATTACAATGGTACACCTCAAGACTGAAAGTGAAGGCTCCCTGATGCACTAGCTACAAAGGTACAATGACCAGCTAGATCTAACAAAAACCAATCATCACACAGTCAGTTAGGGGTTTACCTACCACAGTTAATTCCCGTCACAAAACGCCCCAACATGAGTAGTTCTGGTGCTTTCATTGCCACACAGGCTGTTGACAACCCGGCCCCGATGAACGCAAAGATGTGACTGAGCATAATGGCGCGATTCCTGCAACAGACACGAGACACGATTGTCATTTAGATCTGTCAAAAACATCTTATTGTCACCCGAAGTCACATTACAAATATATTTGTCTGATCATTATTTTGTGTACTACCTTACACCTCCCCCCCCCCCGCCCCCCCGCTACAACATACCAATGCCAATGGTAGACGTCATCCCAATATGTATTTAAACTTTAAATCTCTTTAAAATGGCAACATCTGGAGATCTGGGGACTGTTCCACTAAGATAGAGCTCTGAAGGAAAATTCATCATAACCGGTAATGAAAATATCTTATTAAATGAAAGGAACTTTATCAAAACACACAACCACTGCCTTGTTACCAGGGACACTATTTCCATGACACACAAGTAACACCGTCCCACTGACACCTCGTGGTGTTGAACGTTTTCGGGTATTCAAGATCACTATTAAGGAGCCAAATCAATTTTAAAGAGCGAAATTGGGTTTAGGAGCTCTTAACAACATTAATCAAATGGTCCACTGATTATCGCTTAATTCTCTCAGATAGTGCAAAGGATCTGAAGAGAATTTCAGCATATTCGAAACATGTTTAAGTAACTCTAAATAAGTAGCTGTGTGTTGTCTGAAATACACCACTAGTGTAGTCCAGAGAGTGGTGATGATTCATAAAAACGTACAAAACAAGGTGAACCTTGGGACTTTGGAGAAATTACTGTTAGTGTTACAATGTTCTAAAGTTACCATCAACATCTAGCAATTAGGTCTAAAGTATCTTATGTCAGGCTGTAATTAATTAGAGTAAAGTGTACAAGTTCATACACAGTTCACCAGCACATGAACTACTATTCTTATAGTGTAATTCTGTCAAAGCTCACAAGGCAAGTGGACATGAAGACATCGTTGGTTTAATGACACTAATTTATGTGTGCCATGTTAGTACAGGTAACTGTCTATCCTTTTTTGTCCAAACTTATGCTGTCAGCATTTACACAATCAATAACCGTTTTTTCATCTCTCTTTTGGTCTATAGTTTTGTACTTCTTGCTGTGCTAGAACTCTCACTGTCTAGAATACAAGTGTATCCTGAATGGTAATATTGGTCACGTATCTTGTACGGTGCCTATTGGTCAAGTTATTTGTGGGCGGGGCCAGTGTATCCTGTATGATGCCTATTGGTCATGTTGTTACATGTGGGTTGGGCTAGTGTATCCTGTATGGTGCCTATTGGTCATGTTATTACATGTGGGCGGGGCCAGTGTATGTGGGCGGGGCCAGTGTATGTGGGCGGGGCCAGTGTATCCTGTATGATGTCTATTGGTCATGTTATTACATGTGGGTGGGGCTAGTGTATCCTGTATGAAGCCTATTGGTCATGTTGTTACTTGTGGGCGGGGCCAGTGTATCCTGTATGATGCCTATTGGTCATGTTGTTACTTGTGGGCGGGGCCAGTGTATGTGGGCGGGGCCAGTGTATCCTGTATGATGCCTATTGGTCATGTTGTTACATGTGGGCGGGGCCAGTGTATCCTGTATGATGCCTATTGGTCAAGTTGTTACAAGTGGGCGGGGCCAGTGTATCTTGTATGATGCCTATTGGTCATGCTGTCACATGTGGGCGGGGCCAGTGTATGTGGGTGGGGCTAGTGTATCCTGTATGGTGCCTATTGGTCATGCTTTCACATGTGGGCGGGGCCAGTGTATGTGGGTGGGGCTAGTGTATCCTGTATGGTGCCTATTGGTCATGCTGTCACATGTGGGCGGGGCTAGTGTATTCCAGGAATTCACCATGTTGTTTTTACCCTTACCTGCCGACCTTGTCTGCCAGGAACCCTGCAGCAAACGCCCCAATCATACCCCCGGGGAAGTAGAGGGCGGTGGTGAGAGACCACAGGAGGGTGACCACGCTGCTGTCTATCTGCCCCAGTCTCTCTGTGTAAGTCTCATTGTAGAAGCTCTTGATCAGCTGAAGACAAATGAGATCTCCATCAGGTGAAACCACAAACTTGAACAAACTGTCACTATAATTAGTACCAGAGTATGAGTCATCTGCAACAGGAACAACCAGGGGCGGATGGAAAAAACAAGGACATTGTAATTACCGGGTAAATGCAGCAAACAAGGAACCGTTTCTGAACCATTTGGCACGTGCCATACTGGTTCACAATTGGTACCACTCCACCAGTACGTGTTTTCATGTGTATTCACATGAATACACGTGTTCTGCCTGTTGTCACGAGTTTTGAACGAGTTTGACACGAGTCGTGCTGGGTCAGAACTGGTACGGTTTCACTGGCACATGTCATCACGTGAAAAACTTGTGATTTCACGGTAAACACGTATTGACACACCAAATGTGTTCACAGAATCCGCTGAATTCACGTGAATTTAGCCAGTTGAACTCTCAACTCGTGAATTCACTTTCAGAACATGTGAAATCACGGGGGCTTGTTTGCTGGGAAGACCTGGTTAAATCTGTGCTGATTTTGCTCATAAAAGCTGTGAAAATTATATCCAAAGCTCTTTTAGTAGAGACAATTTGACAAGCGACAACTCAAACTTACTTTGGAGTGTTTAGCTAGTTTAAATGTTTGTTGCCCATTCAAACATTGAAGCCATTGTTTTTTGAATAATATTTTCCATATGGTATGCAACATGTCTAGATTTCATTGTTTTGATCAACTTGAAAGAAAATACAAATATCTGTAAAAAATCATAAAGTGTAATTAAATCTGTAAAATGACACAATACATTGACTGTGAGATTTCCCCTGTAACAGGAGGATTTGTAATGGGATATGAGCCTGGTTCACTCCCACTTAATGTCTCTTCCTCCCACACAAGTCTCTCATAGCTACAACATATTTACAGTGAATTTAATGAGTCAATTAATGAAGCCTCCCACTGTGACCTGATTAGACTGCAGGTGCAGGATGGAAAAGATCAAGATGTATCAAGTTATCAACAATGTATCCCATGTGACACAAGGTCAAGACATCTACACTAGGAAGTACACTAGCTGACTAGGTCACCTGAATGCTCACTGTTATTGGCTTGGTTGGTTTGTGGTCTAGGGTTTTGTATTGCAAAGATTTGTGTACATTTAAATTTTATGTACACACACGCACACGCACACACAGGCAAACACACACAAGCATACACACACAAGCACACCCACATACTAACACACCCGCACGCATGCACGCACGCACGCATGCGTGCGCATGTGCACACACACACACACACACACACACACACACACACACACACACACACACACACAAACACTCACATACACACAAACACACACCCACACACAGATTCTAAGCGGCCACTGTAATCCAGAGTAAACAAATTATCTTGTAAATAAATTGCAGTGGCCACAACACACATTGTGTTGATAACTGTATTACCAGAGATAAGGAGAAAACAAAAGTTGTCACTGTGGGTTAAGCTGAAGCACAGCAACATAATCAATCACTGCTCAAGCCTCATATCTAATTAGTCAATCTCAGTGAATGAATACCATTGAACCAAGTATGACTGATATATTACGGTCATAAATCACAATTTCACTATTAACATCACCTTCGGAACAGTTTGAGACATCAGAATGTTGATGTAGCCGTATTAGGGAGACTAATTTCCTAATATATATATAATATACGCCAAGCATACAATCCTGAAAACAATTCAAATAAAATATAATTATTTTATTCCTAACTTTAAGGCTGCTGTTATATTTCTTCTTCTTCTTATTATTTAAGTGAGCATGCAACATATTCTAATCCAGTAATCGGAACCATGTACATGTATATTTTCACAAAGGGTCAGAGTTTAACCTATGATCATGTTTTTAGGGTACCAGGGGTACATGGCTAGGCGCAAGGTATGTCTCTTTCCAGTTCTGTCCCCACATACTGTATGTTCACCGTTGCAAACACATCATTACAGGAAAGACGTCTGCAAAATCAGTAGCTTCTTGAATAGAGTCAGAGGGAGCAATTACCTGGTACTTGGGCTTGGTAAATATAGATTAAAAGATATATTGTCCGATGACATGTCATGTCATGTCACTGGATCCATGCAGTTAGTCTGATTCATTATAACTCGGCATGCAATCAGCCATGGATTCAGTCACCCGTGACGTTGTCTTACAAGCCGTTTCTCACGCTTTCTTGCACATCGCCATAGTGATGCTCTCAAATGTGTTCCGTGTTTTTTTTTAAGAACAGCTTATAGAGGTGATATTTTTTGCATGGTGGAGTAAGAAAAAGGACTCTATTGTTGTGTTAAGGGTTAGCCAGTACTGACTGATATTCACATGGAAAGGCACATATTATTAACACCTGCCAGGTGTACATAACTTAATAGTCAGTTTTATCACATAATTGGTGGAATTATTTACCTATACGTTTTTTTGGGTGTAATGTGGGATCAACATACAGACTGTATGTCACAACTGGTTTTCTTAAAACCATTAAAAGAATTGACGTTGATATGTACAACTGGTAGCTAATAGACATGCTAACTGGCTTTATGCTATAGCATAAACAAAAATTTCCCCATTTCATAGAATTCTGACTGGATCTTGTTGAAAATAATTTAATGGGTTCGAGTGTTTTCACCAAAATTACAAAAGAATTATAATTAGCATACACCGGAATGTATAAAGCAATCCAGGTATAAATTATACAACAAAAGTATCATATTGATTTAGAGCCTATCAAGTGATATTTAGTCTAAAACATCAAATAACACTGATTTTGTTAAACAATGTATTTGTACTGTCCTGCTTAGTGTATAGTGCATGATCTCTCATCATGATAACATCACTCTGGTTCTAACCAGTATCTGACAGTGTAATGACATCATTGTGGAATCAATGTGAATGATAAACATGTACTTAATGACTTTGTACCTTGTGACCTTTCACCCACATGACCTTGACACCATATGGCATGATCACGTTTGCATGTCAGGACACACACGGTGACTGAACGCATACTAGTGCCAATTATTCGAGCGTAGGTGGTTCTATTCGCAGAATCATCTGATCGAGACTCAACACGTTTCCAGAACACATCAATTATTTACCACACACCCCGCGAAATCATGGGTTACGCATAATGCAGTAATACATAATGAGAGATTCACATGCCAGTTATACAGATGATAATTGTCTATGACAAGGCAAATAACATAAACTATCACAACTTGGAAAAGTTTGTCCATAAATTTTATGTTCCTTTCATCCACGTTTG
This sequence comes from Oasisia sp. SBJ-2009, assembly GCA_964017155.1. Lineage (NCBI taxonomy): Eukaryota > Metazoa > Annelida > Polychaeta > Sabellida > Siboglinidae > Oasisia > Oasisia sp. SBJ-2009. The sequence continues at coordinate 41,104,569 of OZ024866.1, forward strand.
ATCAACTGTGCTGGACAAAATGAATTTTATAAATGACCCCGTTTGTTAAAATGTTGTTTCGTAGGAGAACCACGGACCATGATGCCATAAATGGGTATGAAAATGTTGACAGAAATTTTTTTTTCTCGGGTAAGTAAGAGACAAGGACTACAGGACATGGAGTTACATTAGCAAAGAAGCAGTGTAGACTAGATATTAGAAAATTCTCATTTTCACAAAGAACAGTAAAGGAATGGAACAGATTATCAGCTGACTGTGTAGGTGCTAGTAGTGTTAATATGTTTAAAAATAAAATCGACATATACCTAAGAAGGGCTGGGTACATTTAGAGAGACAGGTGGGACTCTCGATAATCCAAAGGGCTTCCTTGTCCACCTGTCATCTAGAGTTGATTCTCTAGGTGGCAATCTTGTTAAATCTTGTTAAAATCTTGTTAAATAAACACCTTCATAATTTTTTCTAAACAAGCGTCTACCAAGTCACAAAACACACATTGCTATATCTGTCAAGTGCAATTTCTAAAGGCCTTATTACAGATTAAGTCAAAAAAAACTTTGGAAAATGTACATTTTGTGGTGTTCTTTCAGTATAGAGTACCCGGTAGGATTAATCTTAACATGTGTCATTTTTCTCAATAGATGTCAGTGTTGAGTAACTATATTTACAATAGTGTCATGGCAAAAGACAATAAACTACATAGTTTTCGCTAGAACAGAGACCACATGTTTTTTTAACCATGTGTTGAGCTAATTTAAACCATCCCTTGATATAACCCAGTTCAACAATCCACGTAAAAGAGTGTTTGCTTTATAAATACAATAAACACCATTTGTCTGTTTTTACCAAAATGCTGTACATCCATTTCAGCCCACCCCACCTGCAGCACTCTTCAGCTTTCACTGAGTGGACTTTTGCTGCAGTTTGATGAAAAAGGATTGATCATGTTTTGCCAACAAAATAATTTATGTCGTAGTTTAGATTATTATTCTGCAGTACAAATTTAAACTTTCACTGCCAATCTATTTAGTGTTGGATTCTTACAGATGCATAGTACCCAACACCGTGTACAAGTTTTCTTTAAAAATATCCAGTTATAACACAAGAGTGCATATTTCACAAAACCAACAAAATGGATATGGCTAATTTTGACTATATCGCGTGTCCTCTAAAAACACATGTGTTCAAAAAAGTTGTAAAAATCCATACTTTAACATAGAAAACGACCTTCCCTATTTCATACTATCCTAGCTGAAACCAATGCTTGTGTCAGACAGCGGCTCCCATTCATACAACTATTTACTTGTGTTAATGGCGTTACATAATATCCTGTCATAGCTAGCAGGCTGTATGAGCTGACACCATTCATCACAACACAAGTGTCATACAAGTTGGAGACAGCTGGTGTATTAAGTGTCCACAAGTGAGTAAGGGATGGAGCAAGATCAATAGGTCAGGGGGCGTCTCAGTAACAATCTCCAGAAAGTGTAGCATTACTATACTACTCAAAATTTGCGAAGGGTCATACCATGTTTGTAATGGAACAATCTTGAGATGGCAGCCATCCAGAGACTCATTGGAAGCATGAGACGCCGTTGCCAGGCTGTGATTGCATCACGTGGGTCACACATAAGCTACTGACAGTTGTTGCTGCTGGTAATATTGAATTGATCGGGACATTTTCGTGGCTTGGAGTAACATTCTGAAACCTCCATTTTTGGGGGTCTGCTTCTTTGATGACAGAACGCATATTACCTATTGTTCGCATTTGGTATACAGCAATGAAATTCAGGAAATAAACATGTCCTTGAATACATGCATTTTTAGTGTTTTTCTGATACCCATGCCAAAAAATATAATACCGCCCTAAACAGTGATCCCTAGCAAATTTTGAGTAGTATATTAGCTGAAATCATGACCACCCCTCTCAATCTTGACGTGTAACTTCTAATTTTAGTGATCCAAAATTATTTTTAAAACTGCAGGCAATAACCCGTGGGTTCAACTGATGAGACACGCTGTGCGGTTCTGATAACCATGGTAGCGTCAATGTGGATTAATATCTATGCCACTTACCAGGTGTCACCACTATATGACACCAATTGGTGTTTCTGAATTCAGTGTGCCATATAAAACAATAGAGCAGGGCATTCACTACAGAATACACCTGTGACACTTGGCTGCATATATTGATCTATACTAAAGAAAAAGATGTGTAGTTCTATAAGTACGAGTTACACGAGTTACACTTATTCGTACAATAACCACAACACATTAAACAATTTTGAAATATTGGGAAAAACCTTGGCATTTATTACACGATTTGCATGGAGTAACTGCACACCATCAGGTAAGTTTTCGCTGTCTTAGCCTAATACACTAACACAGCTGGGATGCTTTGTTGATCACATATGGCGGCCAACAGTCATTAAACAAAATTCAGAAACAAATTCCCACTTAATTTGTTATTTCAAATCATGCCAGACTCAGAATATTTGGAAATATTTACAACCTAAATTCAACAATAAAAGTAATGACCATGTTCAAAGTGCCTTAAAGATGTCCTAAGTGCCTTAAAATGAAAACAAAATGAAAGGACAGCTCGCAAAATACAATAGGATGTAGATGGTTTCGCAACCATCATCCCTCCATCTGACACTCATCACCCCAGTCCTTATAGTTCATGCTGCCATGCCAAGCCCAAACAACAGTCATGACTGTCCCAGGCTCCACCACTGAACATCTCAGTGACCTTGACCTTGACCTAGTTCATCGGGTTTGTCTCCAGTTTCAGTATCTTTCACAATACATCAACCCAGTTTCAGGGTCTTTCAAATACATTAACCCAGATACGCTTATCTAAACATACTATAAGTCTTGCAATCTGACTACACCAGCAGGTGTGACTTCCTCGTCTGTATTGTCTGCTCAAGGTCTAGCAGATGTTATCATGATAATTTGACCATAATTGACCTTGATCTTGATTGGCTAAGCACTAATCTTAAATATTCATCTGTAATCAAACAATACAAACTGCAATATCATGGTGGGTGGTGTATGTCAAGCAATTTCTATGTTTGTCTAAAATATGTCAATAGAATGTCTCATTAGCCGTTTCATGTCTGCCCAGTCAACCGCGAAATATCCTAACAAAGTGAAGCGATGTCGCGAGACCAACTAATATATTCTAGTAACAAGATAATTGTCAGTGACTTCCGTGGAATATTGTGCAACAAATATACGAACACAGGTAGTCTGTGTGTATTTACATGTCTTATGTTCCTGTTACAATTGTTACATTAGTGTAACATCCTGTAAATGGACATGAGTTGTAACTGTTCCTTAAAACGACAAGTAAAAAAGAAGTAAAGACAAGTTCTTATATAGCGCAGTATCCAGTCGTCAGGACCGTTCAAAGCGCTTTACATTTTACTTCCCTGACAGACCTGTTCACTCAGACACCATCTCGGCTTCTCTGGGAAGCATCCAGCCATATGCTACAATTAATGCGTGAAGGCTGCTCGTACACATATCCACCACTGTCTATAGCCAGGTACTCATTTATACAGCTGAGTGAACTGGAGCAATGTAGAGTGAAAAACCTGGCCAAGGTTTTAACAGCGCAGCACAGGATTCGTACCCAGGTTCTCGTAGTCGAGAGTAAGAAGCTCTACCCCTGAGCCACTGCACTCTACGAAGAACTGTATCCCTGAAGAAACTTCACAAATTATTAAATAATAAAGTTTTTAAACAAGTTACTTACCTCAACTGGCTGATTGAGTACACCTATGTTGTACCCAAACAGAAATGAAGACCCAAAATATATGATGAAACTGGCAAACAGCAGGTTTCTTGTTAGCCCCTGTAGGAAGAAATAAATATTTGTACATATGTGTATTTATGGATAAATGCATCTGTAACAATGGATAATCAATTATTTGGAAATGACAAGAAGTAACTTTCATTTCACAATGCATCATGTAAAAGAACAAAACTAAAGTATATATTAAATTGTCAGCGTGTTGCATTGCATGGATGTTACTTGGCTAATAGCCATCTCCCAGTGACACCATCATCCCATGGTCATTTAAAATAACCATCATTAATATATATATATATATATATATATATATATATATATTATATATATATATATATATAAATTATATATATATATATATGTATGTATGTATGTATGTATGTATGTATGTATATGTATATGTATATATATATATATATATATATATATATATATATATATATATTTGTGGGTGGTTAACCAAAATGAAGACATGGCTTTTTAGAGTTCATAAGAAATAAAAATTGCTTAGTAAAAGTGTGGTAAACTTTCCATCTGATAAATCTTGTTGAACAGTTTGATGATAAATGACAGAATTAAGGATTAAGGATGCAAAAAATATATATATATTGCTTACTAGATGAAAAACGTTTTAAAATGTATATGTTTGATAAACAAAGCAGACCATGATAATAGAGCCCCAGTGACAGAACAGCCAAATGTAATACAATTCAAAAGTAAGAATTGTACAATATTGCTGAATAAATATAAATAAAATTACTTTAAAATAACAATAGAAACACTGTTGCTGTGATAACCATCTAGGAACAAAAATTAAATACTTACTACAGTGTGTCATGTCTGTCACTGAAAAGTTATTATTTTGTTGTGAATATCTTGAAATAAAACATCCAGGATAAATTAAACATGCCACTTCATACGGATTCGCAGACTCAATCAACAGCAATTTTGGTGATTTGGGGAGGAATATACGAAAATAGGCAGAATATTTGGCAAATTGTGTTTTTTATTTGGTGCATGTTATGTTGTCTGATGGTGCTTTTCTACCAGAATCAAAATAGTAAACATAAATTAAACAACAAAACTTTCCATACATACATAAGTAATATTCTCTATAGAATTTCAAGAAAGAATTACATATTTTGACCCATATAAAGTGGCATGTCTAAAAACAGGATCCCAAAACAAAATATATAAAAACAAAATGTTACACTTCAGACATTAAACAACGAACTTACTCGTTTGAGGTCAGGTTTCAGGTCTTCGTGATATTCGGCTCGACTTGCTCGACGTGACCGAATACTTTTGCCACTAGGTGTCCGATGCCGCATGCCCCGACTGCCTACACTGGCGCCATCTCCTCCAGCCCCAACACTGAAGACACGCAACGAGTCGATTGGTTATGCACAGGACATATAAATATATATGTATATATATATATATATATACATATATGTATATATATATATATATGTGTATATATACATATATATATATATATGTATATATTATATTATATATATGTATATATTATATTATATATATGTATATATATATATATACACTATAATATTATAGTATATATATACAGTGTGTGTATATATATATATATATATATATATACTATAATAATATATTATACATATGCATGTGTTTGGTTGTGTGAGAGTGTGAAGTTGGTTGCAAGGTAATAAAAATATTGCAAATAAGTGCAATAAATGTTTGTATTGGAAATGCTTGCTTATCTACAAGTTGCAAATCATAATTTCCCAACCAGTACAAGTGAACATTGCGACCGTCCTGCAATTAAGGTCACCCTAGGATAAGCCCAAACTACTTAAATTGACAAGCAAAGGGGTTATTCCAGCTAATATAGTCCATTTCCTGGAAGCATTACACTATTGCAATGTGTTTCTTTTGCTCAAAGTTGGAGTATGCCATGTATATTATATAATACAATATTAAATATACCTATTTATACATTATAATAATAACTGCAAGCATGTGGGGATTAACTGGACTGAATTACAGAGAAGTAATATGATAAAAGGATCTCAAATAATGAAACAGACGTATATTCACAACAGCTGTTGTTTTAAGTAGTTCATAGCCAATAACTCAATTTACTGTTTCATGTAACATTTAAAACCATTCGCCCTGATGGACATCTTCACATACCAGGGCACATGAGATATTTAAAACTGTGTCTTTCTAACCGATCAGTTTGTAACAAAACTCATTTCATGTGCAAATGTAGGACAACTGGTTTTATAAAACCAATGTAAATGTCTAAAACGCTATTCAACACATAAATATCATGAAACCAAACCATACCTCCCCGGTACTAATGTCTACTATGGCTTCTATATTCATTTAATATTTTTACTTTCGCATGAAACCCTGTAAGGTGAAATTCAGGTTTATACAGCACAGGCTACCTCTTCAATGTATACAGACTCTCATGTATGCTGACTCCGGTTCAACCTACCAAACTTCATCCATGTTTCTTTACTTGCAAATGAGACTTAGATTATATTATTTAGTCTGACCTGAATTCACCCTAAACCACAAGATAGTAAGCGCTGTTGTTGAACCAAAGTTCACATCTTCATGTCAACTATCTGTGCTATGTAACTTGGTCTGTAGTCATATTGCTATAACATGGGTTCAACCTTTGTGTGTGTGTGTGTGTGTGTGTGTGTGTGTGTGTGTGTGTGTGTGTGTGTGTGCATGCGTGCGTGCGTGCGTGCTTGCCTGCATGCGTGCATATATATTATACAGTATATGTATGTATGTATGTATATGTATGTATATATATATATATATTATATAATTTTTTTTATTTAATAATAATATGTACGTACGTACATGGATACATGCATATGTAAGTATGTAGGTAGTGTGTGTATACATATATGTATATATATATATGTATATATATATATATATATATATATATATATATACAAATATATATATACATACATACATAATATATTTATATATACATATTATATATTTTTATAAATTATATATTATATAATATGACTATATATTAAATTAATTACAGTCGTGCATATGTTATTATAATTATAATTACAACATCTCTGGCAATCTAGCAAAGCTAGATAATGATTACTGTCACTTTTTTACAGTATGATACAAATTATTCCTACAAATTTCACGATCAAGATGACCATGTTTGCTCCCTGTCGCCCTGGACTCTGCGTGGTGCCTACTGTTTACCTGCCGCTGAAGCTCTTCGTGCGCAGGGAGATGCTGCCTGCCTCTAGGTCGCCGAGGGAGGACGCGAGGCTGCCCGGCCGGTACAACCGTCTCTCCTTGCCCGGCGTCGTTGGGTCCGGGTTCTGCTCAACGACCGATGCGTGATCTCCATACTTCTACAAGACAAAAACACGCTCAGTTAGGTTAGGTGATACAATCGGTTGTTTTATTCATAGAATGATTGTATGGCTATGCATATGCCTGCATGCACATACGTGCTTGTGTACAGACACGCATACGCAGGCACGCACGCATGAACGAACTCGCACATACACATATTTTTTGCACATACAGTTGCATATGTGCCTAAAGACATGGCGTGCACACATAGACTCGCAAACCACACAAAAATGTAGACACGCACGCACGCACGCACGCACTCACGCACGCACGCACGCACGCACGCACGCACGCACGCACGCAAACATACACATGCATGCACACACACGCGCACACGCACGCACACACGCGCGCGCACGCACGCACCCACCCACGCACGCACGCACGCACACACACACACACACGCACAGACACGCACACGCACACGCACACGCACACGCACACGCACACGCACACACACACACACACACACACACACACACACAATCATGACGGATATTTATGATGGCCTTCTGTTCACAATATATGCACCGTATCTGGGTCAATACTGCAGACGTAAACACGATAATAACAACCCAGTTACAGACTACGCTAAAAGTACAGGCGACGTCCAATTCTAGTGGTGAATTTCTCACTTGTCGGCAACGAGAAAAATGTCCTCAAAATGGCGCCGATGTCAGATTATAGCAGCCGATTGCTATTAGTCGCATAGTCTCCTATCTATCGAACTGCGTTGCATAACAACGTATGAAATAACCAGATGGCCCGAGACTTTTAATGGAGACCACGAACTTGATCAAGTTGACTGTCCTGGTGACCGCCGACGCTTCACCTCAGCACGAACAGTACTGCCGCCACTGTCTCGATCTACGGTCTGGAATCTCTGCGAGACTGATACCATCTGGCAGTAGCGTCGCGTTTCATGCACGACCGACTAAAAGTCTATTGCTATAATTAGATCTCCAGCTCAGCTTAATGAAGCGTGCGACTCGATTCTTCTTCTGGTCCAGGTGTTAAACTTCAGAGGTATACATATATGGAACCGTCTAGCAAGTGACATAACTCAGTTACCAAGTTTGCAACAATTTAAGAAAAGATTAAAGTCGATGTCACTTTCTTCGTATTTATGAACAATTAATACAATGATAAAAAATACAATTACTGCTGCTTTGTATTCACTATTGTAACTCTTATTACAACCAATAGGCATTTTTAGTTTAAAAGGGCATAGCGCCTTACAAGTCATATGACTTCTGCTATGTCCCTTTTAACAGCAGCAGCAATTCACCAATCATGGAATTGTATTATATTGTATTGTCTTTACCATTAGGTATTGTTTTATTTTTCCATAATATGTTGTATATTCATGTGTTGTTGTTGTTGTTGCTAAATAAACCTTCATTCATTCATCTTCCGTCGTGGGTCCTTCCTGCGGATTCTTCCTGCCGCTTGTTCATCCCTCATTCGCCAGATCCTCTCCTGCAGTCTCATTATGTCTTGCTCTTCTTTTACCGCACTCTTCTGTTCTCTGTGCTCAATACTCCGTCACACATCACTACCCTGGTTACAGGACACCCCTGCCACGGGTTGTCATCTCATACCCCATTTCTGTCAATCGCTGGGTTTGATCTGGACATGTCAGCGTGCCCGGACAACGGTAATTGCTGATACCATTTCGGACCATTGACAGATAAAACGTTCGCGCGACCGATCGACCTCATTTCACTGACACAATTACAAACTTACGATCAATCGATAACCGCGACGGTAGTATAATCGATCAACGCATGAGGGTGATATCGTTATATCAACCCAGTAACACAGTGGCACAGTAACACAGCAACCCAGTAACACAGTGACACAGTGCCGCTGATCATCTGTGGACAATACCGGCAACAATGGCGGGAAGCTACTGTCACCTCGTGTAATCAGACGGCGTCACGCATGCCCACGCGACAGAACCGGCCATCATCACGTGGACACGGTGTCCCAGTGTGTCCCGGGGCTAGGAGGCACGCCGTCACGCTCCAGGGCGTCACGAGGGCGACAGAAGGGTTCAATGGACGGCACAAAGACGGAGCAGATGGTATCGCCACGCCATGAAACTTCGTCACTCGTGGCGAGGCACGCGCGCGACAGAAGATGTCTCCGTGCGGCTGCAGTGGAAGTGTGCGAGCGACGTGCGTCGTCTGGCCCGACCACGTGGACTGGCGCGTGCAGAAGCACGACAGTGCGTGCGTGTCGCGACGACACTGCGTGCGCGTCGTAGTCGAAACGATGCGAACATACGACATTGCCGACTTGATACGTTGGTCACGCTTGTAGTACCAGTTTCACGATCAATTTGAATTATATATACAAAGCAAAGCGTATGCATGTGTGTGTGTGTGTGTGTGTGTGTGTGTGTGTGCGTGCGTGCGTGTGTGTGTGTTTGCGTGCGTGCGTGCGTGTGTGTGTGTGGTGTGTGTGTTATGTGTGCGTGCATGCATGCATGCAAGTATGCGCATATATATATGTATATATATATATATATATATATATATATATATATATATATATATATATATATATATATAAAATGTAACCCACACCCGGCGTAGATCGTGTTCTTGACTTGTTGACACGGGGGTGGAATGTATCAACACACAATGTGCGGCCAAATACGAGGTGTCTACCTGCTGGCGTGTCTTTGTCATTATAACCATACACAAATGTTATGGATTGCCAGACATGAATACCACACAAGGGACCCATGGAAGTCAACCAGTAATAGGCGACTCCACGCGGGCATAGCATATAGTTGTCTGTGATGTCGTTTAGCGTTGAGGCTGTTGACATCTGAAGATTGAGTGATAAATAAAACGATGTTTTCAGAGGCGACTTGGATGTAGCGGCTGTTGGCTGACGTCGAGTCTGTTGTGGATGTGACAACGTTAACGGGCTTTTGGGAGTATTTTAAAATGATCAGACACCACCAGAGAGAAGATGCCTACGACCGAGGGGGAGAACTGCACGGATACAGCGAACTGTACTGGGAGAAGGCCGAGAACAGCAAGAGAGGCGTAGCTGGGAAGAGGAAACAAGTTGTCCACCCGATAATATGGGATCAACGTCGCGGAATGTCCCGGCTACTCCAAGAACAAGAACAGTATTATTTGTGACGTCAGTCACGAAGAGGAGATCAACAGCAAAATCAGTGTGACATCGCGTGGTTGAAGAACAGGAAGTAAGCCGTGTTCGACTGCGCATGACATACCAACACCTTCCGGGTTACATCTCGTGCCTGACGTGAGTCCCACCCGTTCAACAGACGACGACGGCGGTTCACGACGACAACGACGCAATCTAATCGGACAAATGATCTTCTGACACGCACGACGAAGGCCGTACTTCGTGAGGCTAGTTCATCGAGATCGACGCCCAATCGCATCGATCAACTCCTTTCTCTGCAAATTGCCCATTCATTGATCAGTAATTGCCACGGGTCGTGATTGTCGCCTGTCGCCCACGGGATGACATACCGTATGTTAGTATGGTTACATAGAGGGTAGGCCCCCGGGTCTCTTGACCACGTGGGACGGTTACTTTGTCACTTCCTTGTTCATGGTAGACAACAGAGACGGTGACTCTGTGATGGTGTCCAATTCTAAAAAAATTACACCAGTTTGGGTGTGGTACCGCATAATTATCTCAGCCTGAATAAGCATGACTTTGGCGACACAATGGGATACCGAATAGGTATTCTAAAATAAATCAAAATACTGAATCATTTCATCCAAAATTGTATGCAAGAATATCTAAAAAAAACATCTTTGGGTGGAATGACGGCAACAGAACTATAGTAGCCGTAATACAACTTTGTTGAAACACAACCAGGGTAGTATAGGTATTATGAGAACATATTTATTCTCAATGACGATAATATCATAAGTATGCCTAGATTAAATAAAACGACTTTTTAATTAAGCAATTTACAATCCTAAATGTGTGGATATACCAGCAACATGCATATATGTTTAGACGTGAATTTGACGCACGCACGCACGCACGCACGCACGCACGCACGCACGCACGCACACACACACACACACACACACACACACACAAACTACAGTCACATTATAGATTAAACACTGTTGGACTGTCGTTAGGCTGACGACTTCCTTGTCCGCATGGCCGGCGGAAATAGATGGTTCTAAAGACAATCCTGTCAGGTCTTGACACAGCACGCTGACGTGTACAATACGTCTCAGCTTGCCCGCAGTCAAGGTGACGTGTCTCGCCAACAGGTTATAAACAGGCGAGTGACTTACTGGTAAAGTAGAATTGAACGCGGTGTCATTTACCCCGTCCTAACAACGTTGTGTAGGAGTAATTGCAGACCTTGGTCGGACGTACACCTCACTGCCGCGCCAAACAATCGACCAGTAGCGCCAGACCGCGCGTACTGTGTCTGACATTCAAACACGACGACAGAAAACAGCAGAGCAACGACTGTACTTCTCATACACAGCCGACTGTGTTCTTTCTTAATCCAACGTAGAGTTGTGTCGCACTGTGCCGTGGCGTGTGTTAACTGCTATACGTGGATGCGACTATTAGTCTACAGAACATACGCGTTGCGTTGTACAGTAATACTTTCGTGTGATACATAACCATGGCAATGGATTTTTAAATAAATAATAGTGGTCCATAACTTAGATATAGTTATGTCATATATAGTGGTGGTCCCACCTAATAAAGTGGCCCCACCCAGTAAAGTGGCCCCACCCAGGAAAGTGCCCCGCCCACCCCATACGTTGACCCCACCCTGCACGGGTCCAAGAGGAGGGTGTTCTACCCTGGATGCCTAATGGTACATTACCGACTGGAGAATATCCCTTTAACCACACACGTACAACCGACGACTGGAAAACATTCCTTTAACGACACACGCACAACCGATGACAGGAGAACACTCGTTTAGACACACACATGTACAACCGACGACTGGGGAATAGTGCTTTAACCACACACATACAACCGACGACTGGAGAACATTCGTTTATCCACACACGTACAACCGACGACTGGAGAACATTCGTTTATCCACACACGTACAACCGACGACTAGAGAACATTCGTTTATCCACATACGTACAACCGACGACTGGAGAACATTAATTTAACCACACACGTACAACCGACGACTGGAGAACATTCCTTTAACTACACACGTACAACCGACGACTGTAGAATATTCCTTTATCCACACACGTACAACCGATGACTGGAGAACATTCATTTAGCCACACACGTACAACCAACGACTGGAGAACATTCGTTTAGCCACACACGTACATCCGATGCCAGGAGAACATTCCTTTAACCACACACGCACAACCAACGACTGGATAACATTCGTTTAGACACACACGTACAACCAAACGACTGGAGAACATTCTTTTAGCCACACACGCACAACCGACGACTGGAGAACATTCGCTTAGACACACACGTACAACCAAACGACTGGAGAACATTCGTTTAGACACACACGTACAACCAAACGACTGGAGAACATTTTTTTAGCCACACACGTACAACCGACGACTGGAGAACATTCCTTTAACCACACACGTACAACCGACGACTGGAGAACATTCGTTTAGACACACACGTACAACCGACGACTGGAGAACATTCGTTTCGCCACACACGTACAACCGACGAGTGGAGAATGTTCGTTTAGACACACACGTACAATGGACGGAGCTACGTGATTGATTAACGTCGCATGGCTCTGACACCTGTCGTCATCCTACGCAGGTCGTCAGGTTTCACTTGACATATTCATTTTTTTCTACCAGCAAAATAAAGCCATAGCACAGATAATAATGCATTAATAATAGACGCTACGCGACAAGGACGATTAGAAAATTATGCTCCACTATTATACACGCGCGATGACTGTAGCCATTTCGTGAATTGGTCATGCATAAATACATTTGCAAAAGGTGAACGCTACGGGCAGCTTTGGAAGATATAATATGCACCAGCAAAAACGTGCGTGCTCTGGAAGGGGCTAGATACACACAGACGACAGTATTCTCAATGACGTTTGGCGTAAACCCATTTTTTCCCCCGCGTTATTGCAAGTTACGTAAAACGTCCGTAGGCGCAACTGATCGACGTGATACCACTGCCTCCCTCGTGCGGACGGATTCGCGTCACTCGGCAGACCGCCCAGGCTTCTTTACGAAATGTATCTCTGTCCATCAACGATGTCCATCCTCTCTCGCACGTCCCTACTTGATATATCTATGTCTCTCATCATCAACTGTCTGTAAGCAGACTGTCCATCTCAGTCCGCTCTCCGCTACTTGTCTTCCGTCTCTAGACGTGGTACAACGCCCTGAAAACTATAACTACACGGTGCTCCCAGTACATGCGAAGATAACTGTACTGCTGTTGTGTGTAATAGTTGCGAAAGATAAAACGGGGACTGAGTTGTACATCAACTCGGAGAAGGATGCGAACATGGAAACGAGAAGAAATGACGGGAATATGGAATAGAAGAC
>OZ024866.1:41123350-41160850 GCA_964017155.1 Oasisia sp. SBJ-2009
TTTAAGAAACGATCCTTGAAGCACAATGGCTGGACAACATGTTAACACAGACAGGTACGTGAGCCATTAGTTGGGAAAGGAATGCTGTCAGACACATTACATAGGTTACGCTCGGCTACATTTGCAACATTCATGTAGGCCCAACAAACAAGTAATTGAGTAAAGGCCTATACATGCATATTGAACTCTGTGTGTGTGTGTGTGTGTGTGTGTGTGTGTGTGTGTGTGTACGTGCGTGTGCGTGTGTGTGTACGTGCGTGTGTGTGTGCGTGTGTGTGAGTGTGTGAGTGCGTGAGTGTGTGAGTGTGTGCCAAGTTTTTTTTAGTGTGTTCGCGTGCGTGTGACTGCGTGCGTTGCATGCATGCGTGCGTACGTGTGTGCGTACGTGGGTGTGTGCGTGCGGACGGCGCTCTGTATTGTTAGACAAGCGAAATATAAACTTTATAAGTATAAAGTTTCTCCATGTAATGTTTCTACAAGTATAATGATCCCGCCCCATGTCGTCCGTCTGCACATCGTAACGCAGAATCGTACACGTGGCGATGCGAGGGCTATAAGCTGCTGTACGGGCATTCCATTCCCAAGTATCGGGCTGCGTTCCTGCGTCGAGTTTTTTCTCCAACAGTGAACACAAACAAGACAGCCAGAACACATTAACGCGTCGAATAGCTTCCCGCTGACGTCACGCGACATGCCGTAACGTATAGGTGTCCTTTAACACAAATCGAAGTCTCTCTCGACTAAACCGGTCCAAATTGTTCATCCGACTAGACGTGTAGTTTCACCAATCGCTGTTACATAAGTTATACTATAAAATATGTAAGTTATTACAAGACACATCACGCCTGTTATATAACATACACATTATCATCTATGATTAATCGACATTCAAATCTGGACGTCCTGTTCAGTGAGCACGTGACCTTGTCGTCGTCGGCCACCAGACGTGATCCGGCATCGTAAAACGTCGAACAGCCGTAAACAACGACGACGTACATAACTCGCGCATTAACGTCAACAGGAGGAACGTAAGCCGTACTCCACCGTGCGAACGAACACTGTAGTCTCAGGGTGCGCCTCTGCAGACTGTTCGAGGGTTTCGTCGAAATCGTACGCACGTGCCCGTATCGAAGTACCACCCTTGTCTGGGACATGGTGGGACGGTTCAAGTTATGAGTTATACCCCTTATGCTATATTATGGTAGTATAGGAAGGTTTCATACCCACATTCGACAGCGGCTTTAAAACGAAAAACACAACTGTATGTATATTGAAATAAATAGCTACATAATAAGAATACACCACACCTTATACAGGCAACATCTGCACCTAATTTGATATACCGCGAGCAATCCTGGAGAAACTATCGTCACTGACAAGTTAGGCATAATGTAAAGGATTCGAGAGCTGAGAGACATTGGTTCTAACAAACGCCTGGACGGACGTGGTTTAGGTGCACTAGAGGCATGAGGGCAATCTTATCTTAAGGATTATAAGTTTTAAGAAGGCTGTGGAGAAATACTGAAAGTATTTTGCATATACAATGGGATTCATGTAACAATGATAACAAGAATAATAAAAGGAAAAACAACAACACCAATTGCTAGAGACATAATTGATGCAGCGTTATTATAAATATGAATGAATTATTTTTACCACAAGCCATAGGAATATAACGAAACAAACGCGACCAACATTTCCCCAGAGTGGGTAAAATACAGACGACTGGCCATTCTGGTTTCGAAAGGCCAGTATATAGCTTTCTCCTGAGAATGAATCCAAGAAACCCAGATGGCCGCGACGTGAAATAGGAACCTCCTTATCAACTCGGGGCAGGGCTTGGTAGTTGAGCCCCCAATATGTTTGGAGGGTGTTGGAGATTGGATTAGCCCCCAAATAAATTATAGAAGGTGGAAGCATTTTGTAGTGCAACTGTTGTTACATTGCTTAAAATGGGATTACCCCATATCTTTAGAAGCAATCTGCGATTTCTTGAGGCATAGAAGGTTCCGAGAGAACTGGAAGAGCTGATAAAAGAGCTCGATATCGACAACTACAACTGCATATGCATTTCCCAATGACTGCACATTTGGGAAACTGCGTAATAGCACATTTAGTGGTACATTTACTAATACTAATAATGGCATAATATCTATAACGAAAATAAATCAATAACATGCTCAAGCACACGTGTTAGGGTTGTATAAACAAACGACGTGTCAGGACTAAATTTGCGGCGAGAAATCGTGTTACGTGGTTTGACGGCAAAATTGGCCTAGTTCTAGAAACGAAAGTTAACAGACGAGCCTGAAAACACGCTCACAGATACGCGAGTCCAACGTATCGATTTCTGAAACGCCCGCCTACATCTGACGAATGACCTGGCAGTCTGCCAGGTCGGACCGCTAGCCGTGACGTGGCACCAGATGCGACGACGGTTGCTAGGCAACGCGTTCTCGTAGCAACGACCTCCACGCGGCGCGGCGTATCCTCGCAAGGTGACCGATATAAGCGTCATCACTGGACGTGCGCACGCATGGACACACCCCCGGCCCCGGACGCTACACGCTGTAGGTACACATGCCGTTCAATAAAGCGTGCGTAAATCGATACAAGACAGCAATAATCACGTCAAAATGGCCGCCAGCTACGTCATTAATATGCACCCGGAAGAGATGCATCGTCGCCGGTTATCTTAACTATTGTCAACAACATTTTAATTCGGTCAACTCGCAATAAGCTATCGGGTTTGCTGTGCTCAGCGCAGCTGCTGCCTTCGAGGTTTCGTGCGTGCTATATTTGGTCGTTGTTAATAAACATAGTACTATAATTATTGTCGGAATTCTTGTACCAACCAAAATTCATTGTTCTCATTTATTCATTATTTCCGACAGGTCAGAGTGTTGACACCATATTTATATCCTTTTGTCCGGTGAATCTCCGTGAATCGTGGGAGAAAAGACAATTATATAATAGTGAAAATACATACAAGTGGAATTGTGTAATCAGAAAAAGTTATAAACGTTAGATATGAAGCGCGGAAGAATTGTGAAAGAGTAACTTTTCTGAGTGGACTCAACGGAAGGACGCGTGATAGAGAGAACAACGGAGACTGAACGGAGAAGTGTTCTCACAAGGTAGACACATCGAAGAAGCTGTTCCGAGCCATTTTGTTGTCAGACTGCTGTCCCCGTCCGTTATCCCTTCCAGCGACTGCCCCGTGCATCAATACTTAGTCTTCACAGCCAGCATTCTGACGTAGGTTACCTTTGCTCTTTTCGATAAACATCACCGACAATATTTTTGTTTTGCCTCTCTCTAACCACTATTCTTGTACCGACAAGGCGGTAGTTGTTCCTCGAATAACAAGATAAATAGCATCGACTTGACTACGACGTGCCAGTAGTAATGTGGATTTGAGTCTGGGAATGTGAGAACGCTGGAAAATAAAACGCTCGTCGCTACCTTTCTGGCATCCACGGTATGTTACTAAACACGTGCTAGTTGGTCTTTCCGCCGAGCGATTCCCACGCCAAGTTCTCGCGTGGCCAGTTTCTGCTCGAACGCACCAATGCTGATTGCATTATCTGGATATAGGTACAGGGCTCTACGCCCCCACAGCATGGAGCACAGGGCCGAGGTAAACACCACCAGCGGCTGAGTTGGCAATCTGGAAAGATGTGGTTATTACGTCGTCTTTTCAGCAGCTCTATGCGTCATACAGTTGTTTTGGTCTGCCGGTGTTTTCTGTTAAGAGTTCCGCTACAACAACGGAAGTCATTCGCATTAATCTTTGATCAGTGACTTCAGTAGTAGTGCGAGACGGTGTCTTATGGATGCTCGCATGTCTGCCTATATGCGGTTATCGAAATAGCGTGGCTAGTTTTGATCTGTCGTGGCTGCATTTTATGCATCCCACTGCACCCGCATTGATGCTCCCCAAACCCTAGAATTGCATACCATTTGTGGGTCATAAAAACGTCGAACTGCAAGATCAACCAAATTTTAAATGCAGTCCATACCGCCGATATCATCGCTGTGTGAGTCTAAGAAATATTAAACAGTATCCTTATATGTGATGTCGCTACTGTCGTATTTCACTTGGCATATACATCGTGCAGATGGACAAAACCGACGGCTCTTCCGAAAAACAGCAACGTAGAACCGTGTGCGTCAAAACACGAATGCGACCCATCCAGCAACAGCAAGGGACAACATAATACGTGTGCGGATATCGGTCACCGTCTTCTTCAGGAATCCAGATCATTTCTTTGAACTGAAATAAACTGAGGCTGTAAATCGTGAAAACGGCTAACCATTTTTCAAGTTAATGCTACCATCTACGCTAAAGAGACCCAGCAATGCAACCCAATGCACAATGCTGGTTGTAACACTATCGATGACATATATCAGCAAAACATCAATGAATTAACACAAACTGTACAATGACAAAACAACAACCCACCGTTGTCACTAGCTTGCTCCTCTCGTCCAGGACACGTTCGACTTTACCTTGGTCGCTCATGGTACTAAGCCAACAGACATGGGTTCAGCGTTTTTGGCGAAGCAGTTACATTGCATATTGATTGCTGAGAACGGTCCAATTTGGTAGAAATTAATTAAACGTAGGCGGCCACAAGCATCAGTCACGGAACGTCGATGGCTCGTTTTTTTGTGAGGTCCAAATGCAAATACTGCGGATGTAGGTGGTTCTTTTTTATTGACAACTGTCTTAAATGACGTAGACTGCTGTTCATTTATTAATTATGTTATTATTAAGACGAAACTCGATATGGTGTATATCACGTGGCCAATGGCAGAACCGCAAGTTCCTAGTGTTGCCCTTTAGTGTTCCCCGTGTCCCACTCACCTTGTAGATCAGTGAGACAACAAGTGGGAAGACGTACGATTGACCCAGTGAACGTCCGTAAATGTATGTACGCTGGATATGAGGGTTGAGGCGAGTACCCGATTAATGCACACGAGTAACGAGTACGAGTACTGCGGTACTTACGAGTATGAGTATTTCATCCCAGATAGTACCCGAGAAAGGCGTAGGTGTCTTACTGAAAGTACTCCCACGAGTACTTTTAAAACAATTAACTGATACCAGTACTTTTGACGTTCAAGTACTAGTGTAGGTCTTTGATTTAATGGGGCTCACAACCGGTCAGTAATCGATGCCAATAATAACCCAGAGCTCATATAATGAGGACATTATATACCAAATAATTGTATACAAAATACAAGACAGTTGAACTGAAGATTGTCATAAAAATAAAATGATAACATACATGCGAAGCACTCCCAAAGTACGAATATTATATGAAAAATCGGTGCTTGAGCAATGAAGTACTATGGCTTCAACTCAGCTGGTAACATACCAGACCCCTGGACCCAGGTAGATTCCTAGCAGAGGAGAGGTCAAGGTCATGTTAAGGGTGAATCTGAGGGTACATCAGCCGTGTCACGTGGCATTGTTCCCCGGAAAATCTGCGAGTCACAATACAAAGTGCTGTTTAGATATAATACTAATAATAACTCTTTCGCAGAACGAAAAGAACGCCAATGAGTAAGTCGGACTAAACACGTACGTAAACATACTATTTAACCGTAAATATGCATTTGTGGTAAACAAATGGCCAGAGAGTCGTGACTGATAGAACGGTAGTGCTCAATATATGATGTTATGATTCAAATTACGCAGTGAAACAGATGAACAAAGATTGAGCGAACTAATCAATACATTCGCGGACCACAGTAACAATTACGATCACAACTGATCATAAGTGCACACATAAAGCGTTGATTTATCTTCCGTATTATCGTGGCCAATTATCATGGCCAAATATGCCGTCTTAGAGTGTCGTTGTCGCTCGTGTTAATTCGCGGTGAGCCATTTTTTTTACGTCTCTGACTGTCTCAGTCGTTAGCATACGTGAGGTCTATAGACTGTGGACGCTGGCGACGTGACCAGTGACGTCAGAGACGTGAGAAAACGACAGGGAGTGAGAGAATGGACGGGAGGAGAACGTGGGACGGGAAGGAGGATGGGTGATTGGAAAAAGTGAACGTTTGATGGGATGAAGGAAGGCATGTGATGTGAAGAGGGAGGGCGTGTGAGGGGAAGAAGGACGTATGATTGGAGAAAGGGTGAATTCTGGGGATGGGAGGAGAGAGGCTGCGATAAGTGCAACCCACTATCAGCGTGCAATATATTCAGAAACTAAATGACAACGCCAACGCTATTTGTGTATGTCAGAAACATGTTTATTGTGAAATCTGAACAACTCGCCAGAATGCAATATTGGGAAACTTTAAAAATCTTACTGTGCAGAAAAAATGGGGTAAATTGCGTGCACACGTTTTGTCGTGACGTGCAAATGCATTGTTCTTGCACATATGAGCACGCGAACACCGTCACCGCTACACTACAACATACCGGCAACACTAGAGCGCAGTGATTAGGGTTAATTGACGTCTACCTCGATTTTGCACTGTTATCCTCACTAGGTCGATGCACACGTTTGACCCGCATCCAAACTCATTCACCGGATCCAGCAGAGCATTAATAAATGTAGTAACGGCAACAGCTTGCAGCGAGTACGCATATTACGGCGCAGTCCGGTTGACCATGCCAGCCGGCACGCGTTATGTAGAATTCGATACGATAGGCCTGCATGGATTATTCACACGTGTCACTGGCGAATCCACGCTGTGGCGAAGATGCAGCTGGAGGGAACGTTTTGCCGCATCCTACGCGTAAGCATGCATTGCCAAGCTCGAGCTAAAGGGACAGACCGATTCTAATAATATCGGCCAAGGGTCAATTAGATGACTGGCTGATACTGGCAGAGACTCGGTGACCGCATTTACTGTGTAGAGACCACATGACGCAACAGTGCAATACCACACCGCACCATCGAGACTACAGACTACACTCTTGATCGACGTGATATGTGCAATGAATAGCCGCAGATATTCTGCATTCGTCGCAATTGTATTTACATTTATCTGGGGCACCGTGTCAGAGAGATACAGACGAACCCATTGAACTGTTGACACGGGTTCCCCCTACGAAGATACGACACGCCGTTCTAGCGCGAGCGAGGCAGCGCGGCGACTTGGCTCGTTGCCAGGGCCACGTCTCGAATTCAGCGCAACGTGCGCCGACGCACAAGCCACGCTAACAATTACACGCCCAGACGAGACAAAACCTCGGTGGACACTGTGTGGCGTGGGCAGCGTACATTGTGACAGTACGGCTGTCGACACGGTCGAATGGTTCATTCAGCGATTCACATACTACGAGCTGACTGAACTGGAACTACCCGGCTTTCAACCTCGGCACAGGCACAGCACCAGCCTAGCACTAGCACTAGGTCCAAATTCCGCCGGCGCTCAGCCTGTCGCTGTCAACCTGTTATTTTTGACACACGTTCAGCTTACCTCGACTCCCATGACACGCCGACGTGAAGTTTCAATTCAGTTTGCGATGAAACGTCGTCTAGTAATGCCGTGCAACTCTTGTTGTCAAATTCACATGAATAACCTACGGGCTCAAGGTCGAATGTGCCGTCTGGCCAAGGAAATCAATGAATTACTATTACGCGCGCAACGCTGCCCCCATATATGGAGGAGCGCTAGGCGTGACCACGACGGCGCGCGCTGATTGGCTTAACCAGACACACCCCCGAAGGCGTACTTCCTGTACATGTGGTGTCTAGGAAAGTCCTTTGCGAAATCCACCGCCTACGTGGCGCAACAGTATTGCCATCTAGCGGTTGCTAATAGTGAGATTGAGCTCAGACCGTATCCAGATGCTGGAACCCACATTTTGAACCAACAAGATATTTGTCAATTTAAGCTAAACTATATTTTAATTGGGTAAATATTAGATTCATGGTCACTGAAGTTCACAGTTTTACGCGGTTTGTTGCAAAACACCAAACTATTAGATTGGCTTAGCAAGGCTAAACAAATGCATAATAATAACTTTAAATTGTCCATAATATTATGTAAACGCCACTAAACGGTAGATGTTAGTAGTAGGTATATATCAATATAAATGGACGGCCATTCCAGGAGCAAAGAAATTTAATATAATAAAGTAATGATAAAATATAATAAATAAATATGATAAAACAACTATATATATATATATATATATATATATATATATATATATATATATATATATATATATATATATATATATATATATATATATATATATATATATATAATTATTTAATTATTTTACCATATTTATTTATATATTTATAAATTAACTAGCTTTCCTGTTATCAGCTAGCTTTGTTAACTTTCATTTTCTTAAAAGTATTGCATTTTTGTATATCTGGAATGTGTGCTCTGGTAGTAATTTAGCATACTGGCCAGCACAATTCCTCTCGGCTTCAAAGTCACGATAGTCAAAGCGGCAGCAAATTCAGTGGAGTTAGAAACACAGCAGAGTTTGTTCGAATTGTTACTGTGCCACGCTTGTTTAATGTTATTCTGCTTAAATATCGCGTGCATCGTATTTCTGTAGTCTTCTTTACACTTCCTTGCACATGCTATTAGTTCTGCCTGAGCCATCTTCAATGGAACTCGACCATCTGTCTGAAGTGTACATTGCTTGGCTTCCAAAAAATTCTTGACCTCTTTAGTAATCCACGGTTTTGCATTAGGATATAATTTAACAGATTTTTTGGGCAGTATCGTGTCTATACAGATGTTCATGTAATCAGTCACATGCTGGGTTTCATTGGGCTCGTTTGTTTATGTTATCATAACTAATACTAGAGTGTACGTAAACCTACCGTTTGCTTCTATGCGGTACGCTATTAATTCGCACTGTATATTTCATATGGTACGCTATACGCATTCTTTTCTAGATAGGCCTATATGACGCATGAATTCGTTGACTCTCTAGCAATGATTACTGCAAATGGTTGCCTACATTTTCATCAAACAAAGAAGAATAATGGTATGTATGCATGAACACCGCCGACGTGGCGCCATTGTAGATAGTACTGCCATCTAGCGGTCGCTAATCGTCCTCGTGTCTTCGTAATAGAAACTTAATATACTAAAAGTTTTCATTTTCAGAATATATATATATATATATATATATATATATATATATATATATATATATATATATATACAAATCCGGGAGACATGCACCTAGACAATCCGGGAGGACTGACAGAACTCAGATGCCATCATTTCACAGTGCTGTTCAAAAATTAATATTTTTTTCTGAATTTTTGAACAGCACTGTGAAATGATGGCATCTGACTTTTGTCAGTCCTCCCGGATTGTCTGGGTGCATGTCTCCCGGATTTGTCGTGAGTATCCTGGAATGACGTAATAGAAATAACTCAGCCGTATTATTGCTTCTGAACGCCCTTATTCATGTTCCGTAGTCAAGTCCAACATATTCGAACGGCGTTGTACAAGACTCGCTAAAAACTGTTGTTTTCCGCGTATCCCGGATCTCGACAGAGGGTCGGTGTAACACTTTCTGGATTGCAAACGGGAAACTAAACAGTCCCTATCAGCGAGCACCAACTGTGCAACATAATAGATCTACTCGTAGACTTTGCTCCCCTCCGCGATGACAAGGATGTCGCGCCCTGCTGGCTCAATGACAAGTCTCTATGACAAGTCTCTTGGTCGCCCAGTGAGACAGAAGGTTCATTCCTCTTGTCGCTATCGCGCTTACATTTTCCCGGTCGTTATAAACTTCCGATTGACATTTCTGCGCATGCGCGATACATCTAAAATCATCAATGTGCAGCGAACCGACAAAGCATTTTTGGTATAAATGCCACGGACTGTTCGTTAACTCTCCTGTGATGATTTCTGTGAAGAGTCGCTTAAAATGTTCAATACAATAAAATATTACGTTTGTTAAATCACTGTCACGACTATAGTCACGTGATCTACGCTTGCTATCAAAACATGCCTCAAAACTTGTTTGCCTCACGTTAATTTGCGACAAATAACTTTGCTGAGAGGTTATATACATCCTAACGAACAACCCGTGGTGTTTATACCATAAATGTTTTGTTCTTTCGCTGCGCATTGATGATTTTACATTTACCGCGCATGCGCAGAAATATCAATTAAAACGTTTATAACGCCGGAAAAGAGTAATCGCTACATCGCACATGTCGCCAGCACTTGTCAGGACCGGACATATAATTTTATATGTCAGTTATTGAATTAAATCATTCAACATAATCTCAGACGTAATGAAAATATTGCGTCTCAGTCTTACCTCACTTTTAAAGCCCAAACATGTATCTAGCTAGCAACAGCTCTGTATTCACTAAAGAAGATATAAGTTCACTGCCGTTACCTGCTAGGACATTTGTGGGTGATGAATCACAAAATTTAGGGCAGTTGTTTGTCACTCCTGAAATGATATCCAAAAAATTAAAATGATGAAAACAAATAAATCACCAGGAGTTGATGGAATAACACCTAAATTACTTAAGGAAATTGTAAACGAAATAAGTACACCACTTGCTAATTTTTTTAATATATCACTTAAAGAGGGAATTGTTCCAGCAGAATGGAAGGAGGCAAATGTAACACCGTTATTTAAAAAGGGGTCGAGGAGTAAGACAGAAAATTATAGACCAGTGAGCTTAACATCAGTATTATGCAAATTATTAGAAACATTTATTAGAGACCACGTGGTAGACTTTCTTGTAAAAAACAAATTAATAACTAAATCTCAACATGGGTTCCTAAAAGCTAGGTCTTGTCTAACCAATCTCTTATGTTGTTTAGAAGATATTACTAAGTGGGTAGATGATGGTTCACCGGTGGATGTAGTATACTTAGATTTTCAAAAAGCATTCGATAAAGTGCCACATCAAAGACTGTTAACTAAATTAAAAGCCTATGGTATAGGGGAAAGTATGATAAATTGGATACAAGCTTGGTTGACAGATAGAAGACAGAGAGTAATAGTAGAGGGAGAGATATCAAACTGGAAACCAGTTTTGAGTGGAGTTCCACAGGGGTCGGTGTTGGGACCAATACTGTTCTTGATATTTATAAATGATTTGGATGATGATTTATCAAGTAAAGTACTGAAATTTGCAGACGACACAAAAGTGTTCAGAACTGTAAAAACTGATACAGATAAAGAAACTTTACAAGATGATCTAACCAAGTTAGTAAAATGGTCTGAAAAATGGCAGATGTTATTTAATTTTGGTAAATGTAAATGCATCCACATTGGACATGGTAATATGAGCAAAGAATACTTTATGGGCAATACTATATTAGGCACAAGTGTAAAAGAAAAGGACTTGGGAGTTACAGTTAGTGCCGACATGACAGTTTCAGAGCAATGAGGACTTGCTGCTGCAAAAGGAAATCAAATTTTAGGATTAATTAGAAGAAACATCACATATATGGATAATACTTTAATAATACCATTGTACAAGGCAATAGTTAGGCCACACTTAGAATATTGCATTCAGGCATGGAGGCCATATCAAAAGAAAGACATTGATAAACTTGAAAGAATTCAAAGGAGGGCTACTAAACTAATTCCAGAACTTAAACATTTATCCTATGAAAGACGCCTGTTAGAATGTAGATTGACAACATTAGAAACTAGAAGATTAAGAGGAGACCTAATAGAAGTTTTTAAGATATTGAATGGATATGAAGATATTGATAGCAACATTTTTTTCAAACTAAAAGAAGATAGTGTGACAAGGGGGCATAAGGCAGCGTTAGTCAAGCCATACTCTAGATTAGATAAAAGAAAATTCTCCTTCTCCCAGAGAACAATAACTGATTGGAATAATTTAAGTCATGATTGTGTAAATGCCAGCAGTGTAAATATGTTTAAAAATAAAATTGACAATTATCTGGCAAGGGCGGGCTATACCTAGGTTGAACACTTAAATATTTTAGAAATTATTTTAATACTGATTAAATTATTTATTCATATAATTATTTTAATTAATTTATTATTATAAAAAAATGGTGTTATTGTAGGATATTTTATGTATTTATTTATTTTACTTGTATATTTTTTTAGAGACAACGTATACATTTTATTTTACTTATGTATTTTTAGAGACAACGCATTTTAATTAGCAGCATTTTAGTGCATTTTATAATAACTGTATATTATTTTGTTTTTGTTTTTTGTTGTTTTATTTTTTTAAGTGAACACTCGATAAGCCATAGGCTTCCTTGTTCACATGCCGTCTGGAGCTTGGTTCTGGACGGCAACTTGTTAAACCCTTGTTAAACCCTTGTTAAACAGTCTGCGCCGCTGTGAGTTACCGCCGTGAGTTATCTAGCAGCATACATAATAATATGTCGATGTAAGCCGGTGTCGTTGGTCTAGATTCGACAAGGCCGACATTCGACTCGCAGTCTGGCTCCGCTGTCGTGTTCAGTTAAAAAGGCGACCAGGAACGACAAGTGTGACCTCGACAGTAGGTCAAATACGTCTTTAATCAATTGCTGCAGCACAACTAGACTAGACGTAATTATATACAATGACGTGCCCGCGATGGGACGAGGTTATTCACACCGATGCTCAGCGCATAATTGACAGGTCAGAATAATATTCGTTCTACCTACGATAATGGGTTTACTGCTTCGATGAAAACAGACCAAAATGTTTCAAAGTATACCAATGTGCAAAATTTATAATTCCGTGCACGTTGCATACGAATATTTAAGCAATTCTTTGGAGTCACACGGACCCAGTTTCGGCGTCGAACCTGGGCCGACGACTCCGGGTTGCACTTTGGGCCCAAAAAGTATGGTTCAACGCAATATCTTCGTAATACACAATGCCAAATACGATACACAATTTCAATGCTAGCAGTCATATACGACAGAATCGGATCACCGAGTTTTTGGGCATTACTCTCGGGAGTCACCATACTGCTGTCGTAGGATGAAAAACATCTCGACGGGCCAGGATATATCTTGTTATTAGCTATAAATGGTGGGTTATTTTTTAGACACACGATGTAAGTGGTAACTACTAGACACGCAGACAAGACGTCAGATCGTTGGTGTCGCTATCAGTACGAACAGCTCAGTAGATTGATCTGGCTACACCGGTGAAGAATTTCCTGTCACGTTAGTAGGAACACATACATAGCGTGGACAAGTTTGTGGGTGAATTATGTATATTATTTTGTAATTTAGTTTAAATTCGTATTATATTATTTTTTAGTTTGGGAAGGACACGGCAATGTATAAGTTGAATAAAACGTTATATCATTCATCCATTCACTAATGTTGTGTGTAATATTTGACAGGAATTGAGCATTTACATCGGGCCGACTCGTCCCATGCATGTTGAGCATGGTTAACAGAATGGCGTTTGGGTCAGAATTAGCGCAATATAGGTCCTACGTATTTGTGTGTCCGATGTAACACAAAACCTGAACCACCACAGAGGTCGAAGCACTTCCACATAAATTCAATTTAGTTGACCAAGTATAGAAGTCTATAGAAGGCGATAGAAGCCTATAGAAGGCGAACGTTGCAGGTATCTGGTGCGCAAGCCGATGAGGATTTGGCAGACCAATGTAGCAGCATTAGCTTAAGTGTTGCATTACTTCAGCGTAAACAAATCACAGTCCTCTGAATTATAGTATTTACGATAATTGCGGTAATATTCCCGCTTGCATACTTGAATCCCGTTTCACCATTTGATCGGGAACCGAAACAAATTGTCGTCGTACTTTGGATTATAGCGTCCAAATAAAATGTAGGGGAATGGCGAGTAAAGTGGGCCCCTCGGCCAAAGTGGGTCCCAACTGTCACAGCATTCCTGGTTTGCAATGCAGTCAAAGCAACGGTAGTAGTATCTACAGACAATCCAGGGGATACAATTCAACGTCGTATTTGTTTCTCTGGCGCGAATGCAAAACGGTGAGTAGGAAATTTGTGTTTTAGGTACTTTTCTTACAATAATTGATGTGCAAATATTACAAACATCACCTTTTCATAAATTGTCAGGGCACATAACTGTAAATATGGTCCATGGAGCAATAAGCCATAGTTAGTTAAATGAACAGTTTCAGTTTGTAGTGAATAAACGCATTAATCCCAAAATGGCGTCAGACCGATAATCTATGGCAGAGGCCAAAGTAGGTCCAATGGGGTTACAGTGCGACAAGCTACAGAGGGACGACCTGGATCATTTACAGGCAGCCCTTACAAGAAAGACGCCGAGGCCATGGCATGACTGGTATCGTGCTTACAACCAACCGGTTCAAAGAAGAGAAGGCACACAAAAGCTGAGAACATGTCAAAAAACATAGAAAGAAGACAGTAACACTACGCCTTGTCTGCGATGTTCGGATATTTGTATTCCAACGGCAGAACATGCGAAAGCTGGATGTATTGCGGGAAGTGTGGCCGGTAGACAGTACTAGACTCACCAAGTATGTGTCGGGTATGAGCGTGGCGGATTTATGTGCGGTATTTGCAGCAACGATTAAGTGGCATCGCATAGCGTTGTGAGGCGGGGGGTAATTGTGGCCTCCATGTTTTACAAAAATAATAAAATGGGTGTCTTTTTAAGACTCCTCTAACGTATTATATTTATTAAGATAGAGTAACTAGACTGTGCATGTGCTTAGTCAATATACATACCCAGGTAGTGTAGCAAAAACTAACCATTTGTGTACATAAATGTTAAATGAAGGTCGATCGGCGTTTATTGGGCCTACTTTACCCGCCCTTCCCCTATTATTATTTTTAGATGCACAGAAAGACGTGAGTGGGCGAAGACGGTGGCAACTCGAGATGTTGGCCAGACAGTCGCCTGCAGCAGTAACTGTGGGTGTAACAATAATCTTTGTATCGCAGCCGTTGTCCACCATGAAGACGTTTCATTTTGGCAAATTCCCTATAGAACACAGTCTTTGGGAGTCTTCTGTCATAAATACGAATGATATGTCCAGTCCAACGGAGTTGGGAAGCCGTTAGAGTGGCTTCTATGTTGGACATATTAGGCTGCCTCAATACTTACATTTGGAATGTGGTGTTTCCATGATATTTGCAGGATTTGTCGTAGATGTCGGAGATTCACTTGAGAAAGTTTTCTGAAGTGGCGACGGTAGAGAGTGTATGTTTCCGCTGAGTACAGTAGTGTTGGAAACACAATTGCCTTGTTACCTCTTGCAGTTTGTGGAGACTGTAATACCATGTTGTGACCATACGCGCTTCCAGAGTCCTCCAAAGGCTCCAGAGGCAGCATGAGTACGGTTGTTAATTTCCACATCAACAGTGTTGTCAGATGCAACAGCGGTGCTCAGGCGTGCCATACATGTGTCAACATGTGGATCGATTGACGTAGGCGGTATATAGAAGAAGAACAACATCCCCGCCCACCAAAGACAACGCGTAGCCTGCTACGTCCAGATATTCACGTGCATCTATGTTCACTGGCACTTATTCTTTCCAACCGCCATTAAGTCACGGAAAATCACTAATGCACGCTACCTGTGGTGTTTCAACGGAGGCTAATACAAAGTTCTGCGCTGAGTATAAAAACAATATGAAGGAACTAGCGTTGGGGTATACGCAATGGACGACGGAATCAGAAGTGAGAATATCGAAGTAACACACAATGTGGTGATGAGAGTTGAGTCACAAACACTATTAAAGTGTTTCTAATGACAGAAGGTATCAGATACAATCGTGAGTTAGAATAATAAACATTTATTGATAAGGAAAACAGCATGCGTTTGGTTAGGATGAGGTGTGTGGTGGCGTGTTGTTTTGTGGTTGCATGAGCCAGCTATTACAATTGTTGGTGTTAATTTCAGTGTCCCAGAAAAGGTGCGTTTATAGTTAAAGATATGCAATTTACACTGTTAGTCAATTTTCGGTAAGTTGTTTACGCAGAGCGGTTCCTTTACGTTTTAAAAACCATTATGCAATTACAATTCACGAGTTCTTTTTTAACTATATCGATTGATGAGGGATTCTTTGAGCTATGCTAAAAATACTACGTGTAGATCGATGTTGTAAAGATAATGGTACAAATTATTGACATTAAGAATTATGTAAACCGTATATCACTAACGCGCAGACAACAGACTTACATTGTAGTTCCTATAAGGACGGTGACGAAAATTCAAACACACAATGTACCCGTTGCCACTTTTTAGTGAGCAATGTACCAAATTGATTATACCCTATTACTGAAACGTTTACCAACCGCCCAAAAACGGAACCTTAATCATCAACATATTGTGTGGCCATCTCACTGTATAAATACGGAGGGAATGCACCACCAAATCATTCGAGGTTTCCTCTACTGCTTGTCAAGGTAAGTGAATTGGCGTTGACCAGTACGGTTATACACATAAATACCATACCGCTTGTGATTTTGTATTGACGTACATTGGCGTAGCTGACAAGTTAACCCAACGATTAAAGATATTACTCAGAATGAGAGTTCGCATTCATCTTTAAGACGACCTACAAGGGCCATGGCATATGTATATTTGACCTGGATATAAATGGAATTGTTACACGATATGTCGTTCATAGATATTGAAAACAGAATTGGAGAGAGGATGCTTCCTTGTGGAGTTCCGGTATTGACTATGATTTCTACCGACAGCACGGGATCTCTGCAGAGAGGATCGTTCAGTTTGACGCGCTGTGGCCGATCGCATATAAACTGTCTCATCTATAGAATAAAGTCAGGACTAACCTCAAGCATCAACTTCTTAATCAGAACATGAGCAAAAGGCCGACAAAACGTCCTTGAATAGGATGCGGACGGTAGTTCCAGAAAGGTCTAGGTGGTTGGTAATTGAATTAAATCGAGGTAGTATTGCATAATCTACTCCACTCTTGATTTTGTATGCAAACTGTAGGTATCCTGCGATTGGCCACATGCCTAATCTGTTGATTACGTACAAGTCTTTCCGTACATTTAGTAGTGATACTTGTAAGCGCCACTTGACAGAAGTCATTACATTCTCTGGCGGCATTTTATTTTAGCAATCGGCATAATGGTAGAATGTTTCCATTCTCATAGAATGTGTGTCCAAGAACAATTGGAAACAAATCTCGTAAAAATAGGGACCAAGTTGATCCGTGTTCTTAGGTCTTAGATGGTTTTCCTCCAAACAGCCCACACTTGGCCTAACGCAAGAGTTGTCTTGCATTTGTTTATAACACGACCTCGCAATCCATTGGGCCCAGGTGTTTTGTTTGTTTTTGCAAACTTCGCTAGAAGAATAAGATTGTCAGACACCGGAGGTAATTCTTTACGTGTCTTATCAATCATCCCGATAAGACATAGCTGGCATTACCAGTAGCAGCTTACGCTCACATTTTATTTTTGTGTTCCAATTAGCTAGTTTCATTTTACTTTTAAACTCTGTTTAATCCTCTAACAGGTGTACAACCTCCATTAAAAACCGCATTTTTGTCTCATTTATATTATCTTTCACTTCTTAGGTGAACCACGGTTTCTTATTTGTAAAAATCCTAACTGAATATGACTGGGCAGTGACAGCAATGTTATCTACGTAATCAGAGCAGCCATAAAAAAAACCTGTCAATCAGTGCAATCAAAGCACCTGGTCAGTGTCTCAGGTTTGTCGTCGTTCAGACCCGTCCAATGTAAGTCGAGGTTTGATCACCTTTCACCAGCTGCCTGTATTTGGGCACTACGTGGATAACATTACGCTCCTTTCGAGTCGCTTAGCTAAAAAAGTATGTTTTTACAGAGTAGCTCTGGCGATAGTCTAAGCCGGGCGCCCTGACTATTACCAAAGCTGCTCTGGCAATAAGCGCGAAATAATTCTTATTGCCAGAGCAGACGTCAATTGACGGTGGGGTGCACGCGAGTGCGGTTAGCGATATTATTAGCGAACACACGTAGACATAGTATTTATTTCAGACATATGACGCCATGATATCGTTTTTTTTTATTTAGGCGATCGTGGCGGGGAAACTGCGATAAGATCGATCCGCAGAGCTGCTCTGGCAATAAGGGCGGAACAAATTCATATTGCCAAAGCAGAAATGGATTGATGCACGTCCTGTTGGCGATATATTTTAGCGAACACTTGTCGACATAGTAATTATTTCAGAAACTAATGACGCCCAGATACCGTTTTTTGACATATTTAGGCGACCGTGGCGGGGAAAGAAATAGAAATACGGTTATATATATATATATATATATATATATATATATATATATATATATATATATATATATATATATATATATATATATATATATATGGCCACTAAGGACCATAGATGAGTTTGAATGTGCCTGTTTTTCTGCCTCAACCACCAACAAAAGTTTGGAACATCCAGAGTCATCAGTTGCTGAACAGAAAAAGTTCATCATGTACTTGGATGCTCTATGTGATCTTGTGAAGGAGGGCACAGTAGTAAACCCCTTTCAATGAGACGAGTTTGGAGCTAATCACTTTGGATACTGGCGAGATCATTGAACTTGAACTTGAAATTTTATTTGGCATTATATACAACACAATACAACAGACACAGAACATGTGTTAATAATGAATGCCAGGACGCCAGTAATAACTAAAATAGTTGATGCAACTGGACGCCCATTAAAATTACAAAATATTGGCTACCTCTAACAGTACATGGTGTACATAATAATAATTTAGTTAATAACAAGATCATAATAACGCTAATACTAAGAAAAGAGTAATACTTATCTAACGATACTACTTATACTATAAAAACAGTTTATTACTATACATAATCTAGTTTAATAAATATTGACGTGAGCAATTATACAATTTTTAATTAATACTGTTCATCAAGCAAGAATAGCAATTTCTTAATAAGCAAATCTCTGAATATGATTTTATAATAATTTGTTTGAGATTGTGCCTTTTATTTGGTGATAGGTGCAGTACATTATACAGGTGCAATAGTATGGTATGAAGTTTACAAAACAATCCCTGTTTTTTACTTGCTGTTCTTATGAAACATAAATGAATATTATTGCTTTGTCTGGTTACATGGCTGTGAAGATCATTGTTTTTCATGACAGATGTTAAAAGGTATTTTGGACATTGTTTTTTCAATATTTTATCATATAGCTGATATCCTTGAATTATAAATAGTTCTTCTAATTTAAGAATATTGAACCTTTTAAAGATGGGATCAGTGTGTGCTATACATTTGCTTTTATCGATTAATCGAACAGCTTTTTTTGAAGTTTAAATAGTCTGCTTCTGTTAGTTAAATTGCCACGGATGTTATTATACCAAGCAAGTAGACCAAATGATAAATGGGGTTGAACTAAGGCATTATATATTTGTTTTAATGTGCATGACTGTAGTAGTGGCTTGATTTTATTAATTATTGCTAATAACTGGGCAATTTTCTTGCATTTTTCATTTGTATTTTTCTTCCAGTTTAGGTTTTTGTCAATTCATATACCTAAACATTTGAAATGATCAAGTTTTTCTATTTTATTTTATTATGTAGAATTATTTCCCCAATGGTTGAGTATTTGATTTTTAGTGTTTTGAAATAACATACATTTAGTTTTGCCTATGTTAAGTGAAAGTTTGTTGGCACTTATCCAATGATAAATTTTTATGAGTTCAGAATTAACATTAATTGTGAGATTATTGAGGTCTTTGCTTTTAAAGAGTAAGCTTGTATCATCAGCAAACAGTATTAATTGAGCTGTATGTGATGATAAAGGCATATCATTTATATAAATCAAAAATAGTAGTGGTCCTAGAATGGATCCTTGTGGGACTCCACATTTTGTACTTTGATAATCAGACATTGTATCTTTGTTTATAACAAATTGCTTTCTATGTTCAAGGTAGCTTTTAAAACGTTTGTGTGGGACCCGTCTAATACCATAGTGCCATAGTTTATCGAGCAAAATGTTGTGATATAATGTGTCAAAGGCTTTGCTTAAGTCAATAAACACAGCAAGAGCATAATGTTTGTCATTTAACGCATTTACTACGCTATCTATTAGTTCCAGAGTGGCATGTTCAGTTGAACTTTGTTTACGAAAACCATATTGGGATGTAAACAGAATATTGTACTTTTCAAGAAAGGTATGGAGACGATTATATATAAATCTTTCGAACACTTTGGAGAATGCAGGTAATAGTGAGATGGGTCTGTAGTTTGTAAAAAAAACTGGAATCTCCTGATTTATAAAGAGGTATCACTTTAGCAATTTTTAGATCATCAGGAAATATACCCGAACGTATCATATAATTTTAAATGTCCGCCATAGGTAAGGCAATGCTTTCCACAGAGCTCTTCATCAGTTTAGTTGATATATTATCAAATCCAGTACTTGGCTTTGATTTGATATTTTGAATGATGTTAATTATTTCTGCACAAGTGGTTTCTTGCATGACAAGACTACTTGGCAACTGATTCTGCATGTAATCGGTATAGTTATTTGTGATTTTTATTTTATCTGCTAACTTTGGGCCAATATTAGCAAAATAATTGTTAAATGCATTGGATATTTTCATTGGGTCATTACACATTTCGTTGTCGATTTAGAATGATGACGGTAAATTTTGCTTTTTTGGGAACATGAAGTATGTTTTTAATGTTCGTCCACGTTTGCTTTATGTTATTTTTAGATTATGTAAATTTAGTGTTCCAGTATTGAGATTTGGCGTTACGAATAACCCTGTTCAATAAGTTTCTATATTGTTTGTATTGTTGGTCAATATTATTAATCTCTGGTGTCGCTTTAGAGTGAATGCGTTTTTTACTCAAATGATCCCGAGTATGTATGGATTTGAGTATGGCTTGTGTTATCCATGGGTGTTTTTTGTGTTTATATTTATTTGGTTTTGATATCTGCTCAGGAATGTGTTTATCAAGTAAACTGATAAATTTGTTAATAAATAAGGTGTATGGACCCCTTGTTGATTGTCTCAAGAATGCCCCAACCATCGGCAAAAACATGTTCACAGAGTTTGTGACTGACATAATCGAAGAAGCCTCCAAGCCCTTGTCCTACGTAATAATAAAAAAAAAATGTACACATTCTCAAACAGACCACCAGCGGATCTAAAGAAGGGTGCTGACAAGCTGGGTTCTGCTAAGGCGAATGCTGCTCTCGTCACCAAGTTGTTCTTGTCCTTACAAGCACGTCCTGAGGCAGATATAGATGCATTCTTTAAGCATGAGAATAAGCGAGAACCAACGTCTTTATCAGATCGAGGTAGCTGCGTCAAGGAACCGAGTCAGATATTATTGCTTGTCTACTAGGCATGCCTGCTCCGGGTCGCTCTAAAGCAGTAAACATAAATACAATGGTTATTCTTGATATGGCCGCCGTCATACACATCATCAAACCCCAGCGCGCCAGAATC
The DNA here is from genome assembly GCA_964017155.1 of Oasisia sp. SBJ-2009. Lineage (NCBI taxonomy): Eukaryota > Metazoa > Annelida > Polychaeta > Sabellida > Siboglinidae > Oasisia > Oasisia sp. SBJ-2009. The sequence goes on from OZ024866.1 coordinate 41,144,755, forward strand.
TTTGGGGAGTACACGCAAATGCAATTGTTGCCATACATGCAGAGTCAGATGACGGAAAACACATCAAGAGTGGACGCAATCTGGGACACATACCAAGAGGCGAGTCTCAAGTCACAAACTCGTGCCAAGCGGGGTGAGACTTCAAGTCGTCGAACACGAGTCTCTGCCAAGATACCTATCCCCAATGGAGTCGAATGGCAGAAGTTCTTCAACGATAACCAAAATAAAGATGAGCTATTCCAATTCATCGGTCAGGAACTTCAGATGAGTACAGTTGAATCAACATACCACCTCCTCACAACAAAGGTTGATATTGTACTCAGTAATAAAGCAACTGACATAACAGCCTTGTCCCTCATGCCAGCAAGAAGAAGCAGACACGAGGATGATGCTCCACTTATGTCATGCTGCCATGCAGGGTCACACTAAGGCCTACGCCAGGACGGTAGATAGTGACGTAGTTGTTTTGACCATCAACATCTTCCACGAGCTAGGTCTCTCCGAACTGTGGATCAGATTCGGAACAGGGAAATCATACAAAGATATTCCAATCCATCACATCTCGCAATTGCTGGGACCTCAATGTTGCAAAGTGCTACCCCTCTTCCATGCCATCACAGGTGCAACGTTGTATCAGCGACATGCGACATCTCGAGCGCTGGACTGTACTCATGTATAGTAAAAACTGTAATGCAGGTAAATGATGCAAGGAAGCTCATGTTCTCTCACAGCTTAAGGTCCCTGGACTCCATCGCGCCAACAAAGATTACCTTATTTCAGCATATCAAGCGTGCCCTGGTAGTCGCAGCCTTTATCTGGAAGCAATCCCTCTCCAAGACTCCAGAGATCCCAAAACCTAGTGAATGGGGCTGGGAATGGAACACCAGGAAAAAAAGTGGGTATCATATTGGACAGATCTGTCGGTCGTCAGCCAGGCATGCTCGCTGGTCCTCCACTGTGGCTGTAGTGTTGACTGTAATAAAACTTTATTTTTTGACACCATCAAATCCGGGACGTGTACATACATGTAACAGGTAAACAAATTAATAAATATAGTTAAGCTAAAATATAATGTTCACGGGTGTATGCATACATGTAAATTATTAAAAAATTAATATAGTTAAGCTAAAATATAATGTTCACGGGTGTGTACATACATGTAAATAGGTAAATAAATAAATAAATATAGTTAAGCTAAAATATAATGTTCGTTGTGTAAAACTGGTTATGTGGAAAATAAAAATGTTTTTAATTCTTTCTTAAATTGTACTAGATTGCCGTTGTCGCGCATATTCCTAGGGAGTTTGTTCCACAGAGTGGGTCCTGCACAGGCAAATGCACGCCGGCCGAAACGTTCTAAGTTCACTTGTGGCACTTCGAGGAAGAGCGCAGCGATCGGCGAGGCCCGTGCTGGAGTGAGTAGCAGTGCCGCGAGATACTCTGGCGTGCCGTCGTATAAAGCCCTGTGCACGAGTACTAGTAGCTTGTATTCGATCCGCTTTCTGACAGGCAGCCAGTGTAATTGCCGCAGTATTGTCGTCATGGACTGCCGATCACCCCGCCGAATTTGCATAACAATTCGAGCTGCAGACCGCTGGACCATTTCCAGACGGTGCAGGTGACGATCGCTGATGCCGAATAGTATCGCATTGCCATAGTCGATACGCCATGTCACCAGTCCGTGTATGAGACTCTTACATACAGTGGTGCTAACCAGGGGCGTCGATCCGATTTTAAAAGTGGGGGGGGGGACGGGGGACCAATTTATATACACATATATGTATGCATAATATATATATATATATATATATATATATATATATATATATATATATATATATATATATATATATATATATATATATGCATAATATATATATATATATATATATATATATATATATATATATATATATATATATGACCTGAAATACACGTAAGTATTTTGTAAATATAAAATATAAACAATAATTGACATTGTTGGTCTGGTGCTAATTCTAAACTAAAAAAAGCCTTTATATTATGCTACTTATAATTGTTGTTTTGGCAACGTATATTTGAATGGCCCATCCCAATCACTGAACATTTGGGGGTAGATTTTGGCCCCAACACTGCTTGCCTGATTCTTAGAGTGACAAGATGCAGAGCTTACAGGGTTGCCTGTGTAGGACTTCCTAATCCCACCTTTTGGCAAAGAAATTTGTCATCACTAAAATGAGATCAAATTACACAAAGTGACATAAATCTGCTGGTTCCCCCGTAGGCAATATAAATATCCACCAGGACGACCATGCTGCAATCAAAGGGGTGACAGGGCAAACAAAAATTAATAATCTATTATGTGCTTTATGGTTAATGCCTATTAATATATCAACACAAGGGTGCAAAATGACAGAGCCCGGCATGATGAATATTTACTGTACTAAGATCAAGTTGCGGGCTGCGGCCCAGCAAGCAATTTATCTAGTGATTTTCCACTAGGTAGTCGGAAGTATAGTTCTTATTATTAATTTTACTACTAGACCGATGTAGGTTTTTTTTTAGACAGGGGAGTGATCAGTCTCGCTATATATGCGTATAAATTTGTTTTATGAACTGAAAAAGTATGAGGACATTTCCTGTGCTTACCCCCTCAGGCCGCGGGGTGGTCAAGTGTCCCCCTCGTCCGCCACTGATCAACGCCTATGGTGTGCCTGTGTAGAACTTCCCAATCCAACATTTTGGCAAAGAAATTTTTCATCACCCATATGGGAATAAGTTGCACAAAGTGCAGGAATTCGCCCCTTCTGCCGTAGGCGATAAGCATCAAGCAGCCGAGGGATGAAAGTGCAACACAAATTTCATCATTTAAAATGTGCTTGATAGCTAGAGACTATTAATAATATCAACACAAGGTTGCTAACTGATAGAGTGCGGCAGTGGCTTACATTTTTCCGGTAGTTATCAACTTTCCGATTGCGCGACAAATTTACAATCATCAATGTGCAGCGAAATAACAAAGCATTTTTCGTATAAATGCCACGGGATGTTCGATAACTCACCTGTGATGTCTACTGTGAAGAATTGTCTAAAATTTCATTCAATATATTAATATATTACGTTTGTTTAAATAACTATCACGGATTATGGCGCACTAACAGCAAAACATGCCTGAAAACCTGTTTGCCTCGTGTTAATTTGCGATAAATAACTTTGCTGAACTTCATATCGCGAGTTTATTGTCTAGCTAGTTCTATGTAGCGGCTTTTAAGAGAGAGGCGTGTTGAGTCAGGCTACATGCCACGCATTTTTTCTGAACTAAAAAGTGGGGGGGGGGGGTGGACAATTCCTATGCTGTCCCCCCACCCTGAAAAGTGTGGGGGGGGGGACGCGTTCCCCGTCCCCCACCGATCGACGCCCGTGGTGCTAACTGAGTCTCGTATTTTTGCAATTCGCGACAGATGGTAGTAGGCAGAACGACAAACGCTAGCAACTTGTGACGTCATGGTTAGGTTACTGTCAATGGTAAATCCTAGGTCCCGTATAACTGGGGAAGTGTCAACGAGCTGACCACGTATGTTGACGCGGGTTAACGATGTAGGCGTACGTAGACTTGACGGACGAATGACAGTGGCTTGAGATTTGTTGTCATTCATCACAAGTCCATTGTCACAGAGCCATGCTTTCGCATCTTGTACGCAGGCTTCCATACGCTTCCAAACTGTAACTGCCACCGAGCTGGACTACGATGTTGCAGTCTGTGGAAGTGCAAAGGAGGTTGCACAAATAATGACAAAGAAGGCTGAGTTGATCATGGGAATGATGTGCGCCGAGTACTATGGTGCATACATTAAGCTGATTAAATTAATTATATTTACTTATTACATCCCTGGACTTTTGGTACAAATATATTTTCAACAATAAAAGTAAAACATTGCTGCCGTAAACATATGTATACAGCCAGGCAAGATATTCACATATGGCTTAGCTTCCAAATTAGGTCTGATTTGGCTAAAAGTGACCATTAAAAATCGATTCACTTTCTAAATGACCTGAAAACAGGAAATTAACTTCAGAAATGGATTCCTCGCACCAATATACGTACAAATTGTGGTATTACACGTTGATGTAGTGCTGGTAGAACCAAAGATAAGCCATTATCTATTTCAGATCACGGGCTTCGGCGGCCATATTGGATTTTGCGCATACCGGCCACCAGGGGGCTACCCCAACTTGTATGCGGTGGTTTTTCAAAACCTTATACCCATACCTAACGCCATGCCAAATTGCAAAAAAATTGTCACCAAGTGCGCAATTTCTCTGAATTCCCTCCCCGCTATTATAGGAACATCAATGCAAGTCTGTTGTCTGCGCGTGAGTGATGCATGGTTTACATAATTCTTAATGTCATTAAATTATATAATTAACTTTAAAATCGGTCTATATGCAGTATTTTAGCATAGCGTGAATTGTAATTGCAAAGTGGCTTGCACAACATAAAGGAACGGCTCTGCGTATACAACTTACCGAAAATTGACTAACAGTGTCAATTGCGTATCTTTAACTATAAATGCACCTTTTCTGGAACACAGAAATTAACACTAACACTTGTAGCGGCTGGCTCATGTCGCAACAAAACAACACGTCGCCACACACCCCATCCAAACCAAAAGCAGTTCCTCAACATGTAGCTTTCCTTATTAATTAATATATATTATTCTACGGCACGATTCTATTTGATAACTTATATTATTAGAAACAGCTTAGTAGTCTTTGCCACCAACTCTCATCACCACCTTGTGTGTTGCTTCAATATTCTCACTTCTGATTCCGTCGTCCATTGCGTATATCCCTACGCTAGTTCCTTTGTATTATTGTTATACTCAGCTCAGAACTTTATATTAGCCACGTGTTGCACTAGATTATTGTTGAATTCGCCTTCGGTGAAAAATAACAGGTAGCAAGCATATCGTATAGGGGCACGCAGATGACATGCTTTGTAGACTCCAATGAGTGTTTGTTGGGTTTGCTAACTAATTGTTGTGTGCAGTAATGGTGTTCCGTGACTTGATGGCGGTTGGAAAGAATAAGTGCCAGTGAACACCGATGCACGTGGATATCTGGATGTATCAGCCTACGCGTTGTCTTTGTGTGAGCTGGTACGGCGGTGAAAAATAAAACATATTTTGTATTTAGGGAGCAATATGTCAGAAGAGTAATTAATGCATCTATTCTAGTTATGTCTAAAAGTGGAACAGATTAAGGTCTGGATAATGTTCTTTAATGCATCCCGGCTGGTTTGATTTACAATGTGTTGAAAGAGGGAATACAAAAGTCGAATTACTGTTATGCTTTGGTTTAGTTAACTCAACACTATGTTGACAATCATGAAAACCTAACATATTTTTAATTAGAGACCCAGATTGTGTGATGCAGTGATTATTAACCTGTTGTTGCTACGACCCAAATCCGTGCCTGGAAATTGCATGGCGAACCATATAGTAAGATAATTACTTAATTAAGTTGAAATTAAATTATGATTAAAATAAGTAGGCATGATGTAAAATAAATATAAATTCAGAACTTGTTTATCGAATTTGCTGAACATTATTAATAACTATCTCATCTCTGTGCAAGTCATTGGTGAACTGACGTCTGCCCTACCAATGAATAAAAAATGGCGGACATAATTATGAAGATCGTACGATTTCGACAACCTCTGAAGGAAAATAGTATTACATTCGCCCTGACTATTGCCGGAGCTGTTCTGGCAATAAGCGCGAAAGAAATCGTCATTAATAACACAAGTTTTATTAGCAACTCAACTGAGTTGGATTCACATTATACAATATAATACAATTAACTAATCAACACATCATACAATAAAAATACATTTGATACCGCAAATCATACCGTATTAATATACTTGTTTTTAATGTTTTAATTTTAAATGTTATTTTTTAAATAATATTATTACTTTTTAATTAATGATTTTTTTAAATTAATTAAACAATGTATTTATATATTTATTCAGTTAATTTATTTTACTATTTTATATTATATCAATATATGTGCATTACGTTGAATGTTTACATTGTCTTATATATTGTGTAGCACCATAGAATGTTACGGTATAAATATGGTGCTATAGAAAAGAATAAACATTTAGTGTTTGCTGGCAGTTGTTTAACGCCCACGGTATAAAGGAATTACGGAATCTATTCGTTCTAGTAATTGGTAACGGGTACACATTTTCTCGTCTAATATTATATTCGGTATGTCTTTTGTCAGGCAGCAGATAATTTTATCTATGTGTGCCAACTTTAATTTTATCAAAATATATTTGACAAATGCTGTCCCGTCTTACATTCAACGTATCCAGGTTAATACGTCTAAGTATCTCCGCTTAACCCAATCCAGGAAAAATACATTCCAATGCCGTTTTGATAACTTCAGTATTGTCAGACATATATTGGGGCAAGTGAGCGTGCCATGCAGGACATGCATAGTATAAAACTGGTCTCACCACATCAACATATACACTAACCAGATCTTTCTGTATAATCCCTGCACGCTTTAACTGATATAACATGTACAAGCGTTTACCGGCCTTCTTCACAACATTTTCCACGTGTTGGTTCCATGTCAGATCCTGAGAAATGGTCACACTTAACAGTTTGGGATGGCACACTTGTGCTATATCCCTGCTATCAATCATTATATTCGGGATAGTGCTTCTGAAATTTCCAACTTGTGCAAAACTAATGATTGTTTCTTTTGATTTTTCTGAATTCATTTTCTTGTCATTCTGTTCTGTCCATCTCGCAGCAATTTCAACCGACTCTTGTATAACAGATACACCATTTCTGTCACATATTTCAAATAACGTACTGTCATCTATGTACGTATATTATACATGCGTACTCTCGTCTACATACTTATATAATGGAACAGTCGTTCTTAAATCATTTATGTGAACAAGAAAACGTTTAGGTCCAGACAACGTTCCATGCGGTACTTTCCCACTGGGTGACCAGAATGGGAGTACTCATTTACTATTTTTATTCGTTGAGCTCTGTCTAATAGAAATGTTGCCATCCATCTTACCAAATGTGCGGGCAACCCAATACGACTGTAGATGATCTAGCAACAAATGATACTTAATTAGATCAAACGTTTGCTAAAGTCTAGCATTACAACTCTGACATAAGAATTCAAGTTATCTGTCGCCTTATACCACATATGAATCAGTTCGACAAGAATGTTTGCTGTGGACGTTCCGGTATTCCTCCAAATTGCTTGGCATCAATTTTACCTTCAATTGTTTCATCCACACATATCATTATTATTGAATCAAACAGCTTGGCTGCTATACAAGTTGGTGAAATTTGTCTGTCTTTTTCAATCGACACAGTGGAGCTTGTTTTGGCGCCGTTATTACATTGTCCCTATATGTACTAATAATAGATCCCCCCTGGCCATGCCCCAATGTGTTCTCTACCCTTTCAGGCACATACTCTATCCTAGCCCCCGGAATACAAACAACAACATATTCTCCCTTGCTTAATGTCTTGTTTGTCTTTCGCAAAATGGAGTCGCCCATAAATCCCCTTTCTGTTCTCAATGCCCCTCAATCACTGCCTCTGAATAGCTCCTCCGTCTTACATCTACCTGGTCGTTGACTTTTCCCCCTGCCACCTTCTCTGTTGTTCCGTTTTTCCCTGCCTCATTTCTTCCTGTCACCATCCCTGTTATTGACTTACCTTTCGACACATCTACCCTCTCTTCCTTTCTTCCCTTCATCTTTCCTCCTGTCACATGACCTTCTCTCCTCTCCTGTCCCATTGACCTGTCACCCTCCTTCTCTACTCTCACTTTCTCCCGTCACCTTCCTGCATGTCATATGTTATGTTGTTCTTTCTCTATTTGTCTTCCTTGCACTCGCCCTCCCTCCCCTCAATCTCCTGTCCTCTTCCTTCTTTTCACTGCATTAATGCTCCTTCCGACCTTTGTCCCTGTCATCGCTTTTTATTCCATCCGTCTCTTCGGTCATTCTCGTCTCCATCTCCTTCATAATACCGGTGAGCCTAGCTAACTCTGCTGTAAGACATTTCACTTTCCAACACCCATGCACTGGAAAATAAAATCTTCCTCCATTGTATCTGCCCATGACTCTACGCATCCAGATAAAGAAAAATCTACAAAGCTGTGGAAAAAGTCACACACCAAGTGCCTCCTTGCCTTCACTTGCCGCTTGCAAGGGACCATATTATGAATACCTAGGTATTCAAATTAACTCAGTCGGTATAACAACTTAGTCTTTAGAAGGACTGTTTAATGTGGATAGTAACAGCAGCTCACTTTAGGTTATACGCAACTGACAATTCAGTCTTTACTGGTACCGTTCCCTAGCGGATACGTTGGACACTACCTATATAAACAAACGGAATAAACTAGGGTTTTCTGCTATTTTTGCAATAACAATGCTACCTGATCAAAGTATTATCTTACGTATGTAGTTGTTACGCTTATTACTTTATATGTTATATATTCTATCAAATAAACAGATTTGCTAAATCTTGTTTACAAACTTGTTGAAGGCTAGATTACCCTATTTTCACCCACTACACTAATATGCTTTAATATACTTTTAACTAACAACCTTTTACCAAAAGTTTATGAATAATTTTCATACAAGAATAAACGTGTAGCTGCTATGCGAATACATTATCTGTTAAATATGCTATCAACTAATAAGTTTTGCTAAATCTTGTTTACAAAGTTGTCGAAAGCTAGATTATCCTATTATAACCCACTATGCTAATAAGCTCAAAAAACTGTTAATATACAAACGTTTAACCAAACTATTACCCAATATATGTCTAGCACTACTTCATGAATAATCTTCACATAAGAATAATACATATGAATCAATATTTTATCTTGTTTTTAAGTTTTATGCACCAACAATTTCAATCATCTACATTTGCCAATGTTTCGGCCAATGTTAGTTCAAATGTCCTCTCGTTGTAGATGATGCTCAAGCCGATATTTACGTTCGTACTGTTGGCGACCGTTGTCAGCGGCCGAAGGTCGTCGGCGGTCATGCGTAAAACACTAACCGATAGTAATGACGACAAGAATGACACAACAGTGGTATGTATTATCAATTCCATGGACAGCGACAATTCCCCTCGGTCACGGTTTACCTGTCTGTTTAGATAGTTACTGTTGTCACTCTGATCCGTGGTTCAAATCATGTCTGCGTGCTTGCTTGTCTCACTACATCGCCCACTCTTTATATGGCTCTTTTTGTCATTATTTCTTTCACTCAGGGAATCGTTTACTCACTCACTCACTCACTCACTCACTCACTCACTCACTCACTCACTCACTCACTCACTCACTCACTCACTCACTCACTCACTCACTCACTCACTCACTCACTCACTCACTCACTCACTCACTCACTCACTCACTCACTCACTCACTCACTCACTCACTCACTCACTCACTCACGCACTCACTCACTCACTCACTCACTCACTCAATCACTCACTCACTCACTCATACGCACACTCACTCAGTCACTCAGTCACTCGGTCACTCGTTCACTCGTTCACTCGTTCACTCATTCACTCGTTCACTGATTCACTGATTCACTCATTCATTCATTCACTCATTCACTCATTCACTCATTCACTCATTCACCCATTCACTCATTCACCCATTCACCCATTCACCCATTCACCCATTCACCCATTCACCCAGTCACCCAGTCACCCAGTCACCCAGTCACCCAGTCACCCAGTCACCCAGTCACTCAGTCACTCGCTCACTCGCTCACTCGCTCACTCGCTCACTCGCTCACTCGCTCACTCGCTCATTCGCTCACTCGCTCACTCACTCGCTCACTCGCTCGCTCACTCCGTCAGTCACTCGCTCACTCACTCACACTCACACTCACACTCACACTCACACTCACACTCACACTCACACTCACACTCACACTCACACTCACACTCACACTCACACTCACACTCACACTCACACTCACACTCACACTCACACTCACACTCACACTCACACTCACACTCACACTCACACTCACACTCACACTCACACTCACACTCACACTCACACTCACACTCACACTCACACTCACACTCACACTCACACTCACACTCACACTCACACTCACACTCACACTCACACTCACACTCACACTCACACTCACACTCACACTCACACCCACACACACACACACACACACACACACACTCTCATTCACTCATTCACTCATTCACTCATTCACTCATTCACTCATTCACTCATTCACTCATTCACTCATTCACTCATTCACTCATTCACTCATTCACTCATTCACTCATTCACTCATTCACTCATTCACTCATTCACTCATTCACTCATTCACTCATTCACTCATTCCCTCATTCCCTCATTCCCTCATTCCCTCATTCCCTCATTCACTCATTCACTCATTCACTCATTCACTCATTCACTCATTCACTCATTCACTCATTCACTCATTCACTCATTCACTCATTCACTCATTCACTCATTCACTCATTCACTCATTCAGTCATTCACTCATTCACTCATTCACTCATTCACTCATTCACTCATTCACTCATTCACTCATTCACTCATTCACTCATTCACTCATTCACTCATTCACTCATTCACTCATTCACTCATTCACTCATTCACTCATTCACTCATTCACTCAGTCACTCAGTCACTCAGTCACTCAGTCACTCAGTCACTCAGTCACTCAGTCACTCAGTCACTCAGTCACTCAGTCACTCAGTCACTCAGTCACTCAGTCACTCAGTCACTCAGTCACTCAGTCACTCAGTCACTCAGTCACTCACCCACTCACCCACTCACCCACTCACCCACTCACCCACTCACCCACTCACCCACTCACCCACTCACCCACTCACCCACTCACCCACTCACCCACTCACCCACTCACCCACTCACCCACTCACCCACTCACCCACTCACCCACTCACCCACTCACCCACTCACCCACTCACCCACTCACCCACTCACCCACTCACCCACTCACCCACTCACCCACTCACCCACTCACCCACTCACCCACTCACCCACTCACCCACTCACCCACTCACCCACTCACCCACTCACCCACTCACCCACTCACCCACTCACCCACTCACCCACTCACCCACTCACCCACTCACCCACTCACCCACTCACCCACTCACCCACTCACCCACTCACCCACTCACCCACTCACCCACTCACCCACTCACCCACTCACCCACTCACCCACTCACCCACTCACCCACTCACCCACTCACCCACTCACCCACTCACCCACTCACCCACTCACCCACTCACCCACTCACCCACTCACCCACTCACCCACTCACCCACTCACCCACTCACCCACTCACCCACTCACCCACTCACCCACTCACCCACCCCTATGTTTTAAATCGCTACACCGAGATATGCAATTAGCCGAAGCCGTAAGACAAAGATTATTTGAAGTGATTGTGCATATTATGATTAACGTTGCTGATTTGAACATAGGAATAAAAAACGTGTTATGATTGTTATGATTTGCTGAATATTAACGAGGCCTGACTGATGTGGCGTTTGACGTTGTTTCTTCGGTTGTAAATCATTAAACTATTTATACTCTATTCCATTGTGCTACAGGGTTAAATAAAGGCATTCAGTTTATTTTGTGATTAGCCGTTTTGATTATGTTAGAGAGCTAAATTAAGGAATTTATCTTATTTTATGATATGTCGTTCCTTGTGTATATATTAATCTAGCCATCATCGCAAACCAGAGGTCGTTGCGCTGGGCTACTTTCCTGCAGAGTGAATGCTAGTTTAATGTATCAGCCGCAGCGACCCCTGACGTGCAAGAATGAGACTAGGTAACGATCACAGGAATTAATCCATAATGTTGACAGCATCTGTCAACATTATGGCAATTTGAGACTGATGCAATTTGAGACCGATGTCGACAGTATGGCACGTGTTCCTTCGTTGCAGTCAAAGGTCGAAGAAATGGCCTACAGAGCAATGGTGGCTGATGAACTTAAGGGACTAGGCAAGATAGTTGACTCAAGTAGGGTAAATGCGGTTTCTGCTAGAGAACTCGTCGATGCGGGATCTGGTGACATCATTGCGCAAGTCGTGATTCCAGGCGAACTGAAAGATAAACTCGTCGATGCGGGATCTGGTGACATCATTGCGCAAGTCGTGATTCCAGGCGAACTGAAAGATATCATTGTGTACCTACACAACCAACTCCGAGCAGGCGTGAAGCCTCCTGCTACCGATATGCAGACGATGGTAAGATCTCCCGTCGACTCTGGAATACGACAATAGTTCTAATTAAATTACCATGTGAACGACTAAATGTTAGAAATGCTCAGAATTCACTAACTACATTAGTTATACAATGGCGATTAAATATATAGAATGCAGTTTCCCTACAATAATTATTTTATTCCACACAATATTAAATTGCATGCCCTCATGTCCATATTAAACATTTTATTACTCCAAATTACACCAGTTGACATATTCTTAGTTGTGAGATTAGCCCACGAATAACAGGTAGGAACATCTTAATATTCTGACGGTTAATGTGCTTATACCGGAAACACGGATTATTTGGAATGGACAGCCAAGTCAACTCTAGTTGATGCATGTGTTAATCGTACCTCATGATCCACCTTCCACTAAGACACATGTGTGGATATACACGTGTCTCATATAACTCGTTCTTCAGCGTGTCCTGACATAGTGGATTTTCTGCCTAGGTTTGGGACGATGACGTTGCCCAGTATGCAGCAGACTGGGCCGCTTGCGGGGCCAACTTCTTGAAGCATCGTGAGGGCGCCAACAAAGTCAAGGCCTACGGAGAGAATCTGTACATCTCCATGAGCGATGCATCAGGGGCGTCTAGCCTAATGGAATATATAACGGTGGGTGATTCACGGGATTTGATCATGCCAGAATAATGTCACAAATAACGAGCCATATCTTATTAACCCATTAGCACTCAGCCGATTTTAATGTGACGCCTGTGGCTCCTCAAATATTTGACCTAGATGTTTATAAATATTGCTTGCGCCATTGTCTTTGCACTAGCGCCTTTGTTATTCAATTCTCGCAATTGCATGTTGTGTGCATGTTGTAGATAATAAAAGTACCTACACAGTGGCATCAAAACTGTTGTTGTAACTTAAAAATATATTGACCATTTCTTGATTGACACTATGACATTTGAAACTGTTGTGTAAAGAAATACTTTGTTGCGGTGTAATTTTGTTATGCTTGGATATTTATTGCTAAAAAACTTTGAAAATTGTGAGCCTGATGGTCTAACCCCATTGCACTGGATATATATTTTTGTCTATGCTGATTACATAGAATTATATGTGCAATTTATAAAGCGTTATGTTCATTTCTACTAGAGTGTCACCATATCTCAAATAATGTAACAAAATACAACACAAATATTACGATATTCTGGATCTATACGTACAATCTTATGAAGACATGTTTTGAAATATTGAACCTCCGAAGTGTCGTACCCCCGGACGAATTAAGAAAACTTTTAATCTACTAAGCATCCCTTTGGGTAATCTGCCCTTACAAAATTGAATGGTACTAGGGGGTATAATGGCCAATGATATTTGAATGGTATTTGAATGGTACTTCAATGGTACTTTGGTGGTCTTGATATATAAACAGTTGAATGGTATTTGAATGGTATTTGAATGGTCCTAGGGGGTATAATGGCCAATGATATTTGAATGGTACTTCAATGGTACTTTGGTGGTCTGTGTATATAAACATTTGAATGGTATTTGAATGGTATTTGAATGGTCCTGGGGGTATAATGGCCAATGGTATTTGAATGATACTTCAATGGTACTTCGGTGGTCTGTGTATATAAACAGTTAAATGGTATTTGAATGGTATTTGAATGGTACTAGGAATACTGTTCAGTGGTATCTGAATGGTACTTGACTGAATGGTATTCTGAATGATCCAATGGTATTCTGAATGGTACTTATAAGAAGCTTTTCAGCTTCTTCGTCAATGATATTCTGAATGGTATACCATTCAGAATATGATGAAGAAGCTGAATGTAAATAGGTAAACAATTTAATAAATATAGTTAAGTTAAAATATAATGTTCACGGGTGAATACATACATGTAAATAGGTAAATTAATAAATATATATAGTTAAGCTAAATATAATGTTCACGGGAGTGTACATACATGTTAATAGGAAAATAAATAAATAAATATAGTTAAGCTAACATATAATGTTCGTTGTGTAAAACTGGTTATGTGGGAAAATAAAAATGTTTTTAATTCTTTCTTAAATGGTACTAGATTGCCGTTGTCGCGCATATTCCTAGGGAGTTTGTTCCACAGAGTGGGTCCTGCACAGGCAAATGCACGCCGGCCGAAACGTTCTAGGTTCACTTTTGGCACTTCGAGGAATAACCCGCCTGCAGAGCGCAGCGATCGGCGAGGAGCGTGCTGGAGTAGTAGTGCCGCGAGATACTCTGGCGTGCCGTCGTATAAAGCCCTGTGCACGAGTACTAGTAGCTTGTATTCGATCCGCTTTCTGACAGGCAGCCAGTGTAATTGCCGCAGTTTTGTCGTCATGGACTGGCGGTCACCCCGCCGGATTTGCATAACAATTCGAGCTGCAGACCGCTGGACCATTTCAAGACGGTGCAGGTGACGATCGCTGATGCTGAATAGTATCGCATTGCCATAGTCGATACGCGATGTCACCAGTCCGTGTATGAGACTCTTACATACAGTGGTGCTAACCGAGTCTCGTATTTTTGCAATTCGCGACAGATGGTAGTAGGCAGAACGACAAACGCTGGCAACTTGTGACGTCATGGTTAGGTTACTGTCAATGATAAATCCTAGGTCCCGTATAATTGGGGAAGTGTCAACGAGCTGGCCACATATGTTGACGCGGGTTAACGATGTAGGCGTACGTAGACTTGACGAACGGATGACAATGGCTTGAGATTTGTTGTCATTCATCACAAGTCCATTGTCACAGAGCCATGCTTTCACATCTTTTACGCAGGCTTTCATACGCGCGAGGGCTTGTGTGTGGTTGATTGGTGGGAAAGTGATGTAGAGTTGAGTGTCGTCTGCATATATTAAACAATGTACAATTAATGCAGCTATGAAGTGGTTTTCCATGAAATTATATTATACATGTTATGATAATCATATAATACAAATACAATAATGGAACTTGGTTTCATCTTTACTATGGCCATAATTCACTTCTAGCTAGATCTTTTTCTTTATAAAATCTTTATACAATTCCAAAAGTACATTAATTCAAAATTGATTGAGCCATAATAATAAAGCAAAGAAGTAAAAATAATTATAAAAGCACACTACTCGACTTCGCAATGCATACGCAAGACGTCGCCTTTGCGGCTGTGATGCATCTGGGATACGTTAACTGCTGTGAGTGAATGACATCGCCATCGGCTTGTTTACGTCGACTCAATCGGCATAAAATTAATCTCAAACACAATTTAACAAATAATATCGTACTTCTTTGTACAGGAAATGATATAGAATGACATTCCGAATACATACACATTGAAAACAGGTGACAAAACCTTTTAGAAAAGGCTGTCATAATTTAGGCCAGTTAACTGGAAGATTACCGAGCTTTCCGTCAGTTTCCGAATTCTGACGTCGAAAGTGGTCACTTCTTCAATATTCAATATTGATAATCTGTGTCTTGTTGTCATCCTCAAAATGTATCCAGGCATAACACGTGGGACGCAATATTTCAATCCGTTACATGCAACACTGGCGGAGGTGTGTGTCCACAAATAGACATAAATACATGCACAGAAACACAGTTTTATGACATAGAGGTACTATGTCGTGGGTTTGTTTTCGAACGACGCGACGTGTACCACATAGTTCTAAATTTCTAATGAGGCGTAGTTGACGTGCAATTAGAATGCCACACTGTTGATTGAAGAACCGAGGTTCAAATCACTGGACTCATGCACCGTCGATTTGGAAC
>OZ024866.1:41168350-41170850 GCA_964017155.1 Oasisia sp. SBJ-2009
GGAATGTTTTTGTCTATATTAGGAGCCGAAGATATTCCTCCTTGTGCGGACAGATCAACCCGTTGTTCTGCATTCTTCCGACTTCGTGGAAGCAATTGTCCAATTGATACTCCTAAGACGAAACGTGAGAAGCTTCTGCGGAAACACTGTGCTGGCTCGTGCGGGTACTGCAGTAAGTATCAACTGACATGCGCACGCACGCACGCACGCACGCACGCACGCACGCACGCACGCTCACACATAGATTAATGCTTACCGCCATGCCTCACCGACATTATGCAATATTGAACTTTGATGCACAACGAACTGGGCAATCAAGTGTAATCCTGCAATAATTCCTGCTTCACAAACAACTGGAAAGTTATAGGTCTGTTTATTTATGTGTGAATATAAGTGTAATGTTGAATACTTTTAATAGTATAGTCTTATAAATGTATATCGTTATTTTAGTTTTCATAGTAGGTCTGCGAGCCAATCCGCGTCTCTATCTTTTCTGCGTTAGGTGACACTGGCAACAATATTGGTTGCTATCAATCATCCCCAGGCGGATGTGAAGGGCTGAAAGGTGCTGCCACCTCACTGGATAATCGAGGCCAAGTCTGAAAAGGGAATGTTTTCATTTCAGAATGTACAACTGTCACGGAGTGTCAGAATGGTGGCGACCTGGTTGGATGCGCCTGTAAATGCAAGAACTCATGGATCGGCGGTGATTGTGGAGGTTCGTAGCTTTATCTAACTCCCCAAATATTCACTTGCAAAATCATGTTTTAAAGAAAATAATATAAAGGCATTAGCTAAATTTGATTTCCCTGTATACACAAGGATTATTTTTGTATGTACCTTTTGACAACAATCGTGAAAATAAATAAAATACATTTGTAGTATTATACAATCAGTTTTAAACCCGTCTGTACAGCGATTCCCAAGAAAGATGAAAGTTTATTAGCTAGGCGATCACATGGTATCATTGAATGTCAGAGACGACCGACACTGGCATCAGGCGGGCCCTTTCTGCTCATCTTGTCTTGTCGGTATATTGTCCAACACTCCTGATGGAGTCAAACATTCAGGGTTGGGTGCGCATGCTTGTCTAAAATGTTGTGGTTCAGGAATGTTAACTACTGCATCTGGTAGGGAATTCCAGCATCTTATTGTTCCAGAGAAATATGAATATTTATAGCAGTTCTTAGTGGCGTGGATAGTGTTGAATGCTTTATTGTTTAAATGCCTCGATAGGCGTTGTACGGGCTGGAGGAGGTTATTGACAGGCAAGGACAGGTGTCCATAGATGGCTTTGTGGAGTATGGTGAGGCGTCTGTTTGTTCGTCTGGTTATTAGTTGTTGGAGGTGTAATTGGTTTAGCATTTCTGACACGTAGCCGCTTCTATAGATGCATAGTCGTTAAGACAAAAACGGACTGCGCGTCTTTGGACCATTTCAATTTCATACTGATGATGAGTATTCTAGGATTGGTCGAACTAGAGTTGTGTAAGCAATTGTTTTGATGTTTATGGGGCATGAGTGGAGATTGCGTCTGATGAATGCTATGATGCGGTTTGCGGAGGCTGTTATCTGATGTATATGTTTGTTCAAGTTCAAGTCTTTGGTTACGCATTTTCCTAGATATGAGTGGCTGTCTGTTTCTTGTAGTGTTGTGTTTCCTAGTATATAATTAAATGGTTTTATATTTCTTGCGTCTCATCACAAAGCATTTGTCGGGGTTTAAATGCTTTTGCCAGTCGTATTCCCATTTAGTTAATTCGTCTAGCTCTTTCTGTAGTTCTTGTGGGTCTAATTGGTTGCTAATTTCTCTGTACAGGACTGCAAACAGACGGACTGTGGAGTGGTTATTGTTAGATAAATCGTTGATGTATATCAGGAAAAGAAAAGGGCCTAGTACCGTGCCTTGTGGTACACCAGACTTAACATGGGTCCAAGGGGAATGTTCTCCACTGACCACCACTCTCTGTTCATGGGATGTGAGGAATTTAGAAATCCAGGCATGTCTTTTTTTGTTGATGCCATATCTGTTTAATTAGTTTAGGAGCCGGTTGTCAGGGACAGTATCAAATGCTTTTGAGAAATCCATTATGATCATGTCTACTTGTGATTTAATACTTAGAGATTTGGATACGTAATTTGTTGTGAGTATTAACTGGGTTTCAGTCGAGTGTTTATTGCGGAAGCCATGTTGTTTGTCAGATAAACCTGAGTGTTAGTCAAGATGGTCCATTATGTTGGAGTAGATAATGTGTTCAAGGAGTTTGCAGCTTATTGAAGTTAGATATATGGGACGGTAATTTTATGGAAATGTTCGATCTCCCTTCTTATAGATTGGGGGTGATGTTGGCTTGCAGCCATGAGAGGGGAAGTTCACCTGTGATGATTGGTCTTTGGAAGATTACTTTGAGAGCTGGGGTAATTCATTGGCAGCAAGTTCCAATATTCTTGCTGGTACATCATCGGGTCCTGTCGATTTGTTTGTTTTTAACTCGTTTAG
>OZ024866.1:41183350-41195850 GCA_964017155.1 Oasisia sp. SBJ-2009
TATCTCATTTATGTCATTTATCCACTATGAGTGTTTCATTACGTATATAAAAATACCAATCATAAAATAAGTTAAGTGTCTTAGTTTGACATACTAACATAATGGATGCATGCTATATTTCTTTCAAAGCTGTTTCGAAACTTCATCGAGTCACATACTATCGGAGACTTCAAAATAAGCTTTTACAGAAGCAATGGCGCTTTTATGGCTATTACATCCAATTACAGTATATTTTCTATGATATTGCCAGCCTCCTTATTATTACCTGTAATTTAGCATAAGGAAATTGTTGTACTTGATAAGCAAGGGCTGTATGAGTGAAAAAACCTGTGGAACGTGCTACTTCGGCATTCTTCCCGCCCATAAGCACCTGCAGGTGTATTAGGTCATCAATGAGTTGAGTGTCGTTGGCGAGGACGAAACCTCTCAACTGAAAATATCAGTCACCTTGAATATCATCAGCATGTCTTGCATTGATCTTTAGTAGTGTCTGGAACCAAGCACACTTGCCATGTCCTGATCTTCTGCCTGTCACTGAAATGGGATGGATGCACCTGGATGGCAAGCTAGTCCCACGGCTCCTATCTCTGCCGCCGATACCGAAATCATGTAGGGAGATCACCTCATGTGGCTGTACAAATGGATGTCATACCCAACGCTGCAGCTGTAGGAAAATTCGCAAGGAGTGCATCGAAATGTGTGCTTGTAAGAGACGTGCTGACGTCTGTCGAAATATTCACGACGACATGAACGACCTTGAGGACCGGGATTGAATTCTCACATGTAGACTGATCAACCTGAAACAGGAGGCTTTTACATTTGAACCAGGAGTGATCAAATTTGGGTGTATGTTGATATTAGTTGTTAAATGTAATGTTTCATAACATGAGATCTGTATAACTATATGTATACAAATACATGTATATATCATCATATATGACATGAAGATCACTTCATAAATATGTGTGTGTTATGTAATTAAACCAAGTGGGTTCTTTTTGTTCGTGTGAGTGATACAAAATAAAGGTAGTTGTTGTTACCTGCTTGAAGAAGTGTTCATTCTTAAAAATCACATTTATTTCAACAATTTCTTCATTCATATTTCTACCATGCTTAGTAAAACAGATATGAACATTTACGAATTTTTATTTTAGCACGGCGGTGGCGGCCATCTTGGATTTTTCAATTTGTATGGCTTATGAGCCATTTTTGAGCCGGGCATACAGCAGATTCGAGCTCAGCACCCCTCAATACCCCTAAATAGCATGTATGCCATAAATTAACACGATTTGTCTTCAGCTTTTTAAATATGCACATTTTCATGAAACTTGCCTAGTCTAATATGTGTTTTAAGCAGTATTTTGGTATTTTATCACAAATCTGAGTTTGCCGTTGGATTCTTCATATTAGAAAACATACAAAAACACACTTCATTCATGTTTCTACCTTGCTTAGTAAAAAAGATATGAACATTTATTAATTTTAGCACGGCGGTGGCGGCCATCTTGGATTTTTCATTTTTTAGGGCTTATGAGCCATTTTTGAGTCGGGCATACAGCAGATTCGAGTTCAGCACCCCTCAGTACCCCTAAATAGCATGTATGCCATAAATTAACACGAATTGCCTTCAGGGTTTACATTTCTTGAAAACTGACCCAGTCTAATAATCAGTTAGTCGGTTAGTCGGTTAGTCGGTTAGTCGGTTAGTCGGTTAGTCGGTTAATCGGTTAATCGGTTAATCGGTTAATCGGTTAATCGGTTAGTCGGTTAGTCGGTTAGTCGGTTAGTCAGTTAGTCGGTTAGTCAGTTAAACAGTTAAACAGTTAAACAGTTAAACAGTTAAACAATTAATTAATATAGCCTTCAATCAGTCAATGAAACAATCAATCACCCGAACAATCAAGCAACCAACAAAAAAAACAATCATTAACACATTTAACCAACCTACCAATCCACCAGTCAATCTACTTGTTATCATGTGACACTGGAAAATATACGAACACGCAGCAGTAATACAAAGTCAACAGCACGACATCTTTTGTCGGTAGAACGCTCGCACATCTTCCCGGAACATAGCGCTGACGACGCCGTAAATAAACGGATTCACGACAGAGTTTAAAACGAAAATACGCCTCAACAAGGTCGGAACTGGAATGCCGAAGTTTTTCAGCCACTGCGGGGTCCAAAACATTACAAAGACGACGGTTATAACGAAGAGCAACGTCACATTTTTGTGCAGCTTTGAGTCGTCTCTGGTGGTTTTCTTTGTCGTCACACCATGTGTCTGCGAGCCAGAACTGGGATCTAGTTCAAACGACGTATCGCGGCTCCCTGAAGAGTCGTTGGATATATCTTTTTCATCCGATGACGTCTCGCTGACGTTCGCCGAAACTGTCGTTACACTGGACGCAGTTGTGCAGTCTCGCCGTCTCACTTCGCGTTGGTACTTTGACTTTCTGCGTCGACCGAGTAGTTTAATTGCCACTACTACATAGCTGACTGTCATTATCAAGACATTCCCTCCAATTACAATACTATCAAGTATCATCTTGTACAGTGTGTTTTTCTGGTTTGTAAAAATAATAGTTAGTACTGTAGACACCAAAGCCGGCAGTGTAAGAAAGAGTAAAACTTTCTTAGCTCGCTGAGCGTTCATGTTGAACGTGTGTGGGCGAGTGACCGCTAGGAGGCGCTCGATAGACACGCATGAGAGGAGAAACACTGAGAAGTTGATGGCGTTGTCTAGAATAACAAGTGTCACGCGTGCTGTCATAGCGTCTGCCAGTCCAGTAGACAATACGATCGCACCCACACATACCATTGTGTCAGCGACTGCCAAGGAAAACATGTAAACATGGGTCGAAGTGGTCATCTGTTGGAGATACACGGCGATGACCAGTACATTTCCAGGCAGGCCAATCGCACCTATCGATAATAACACGATGGTTTCAAGAGTCAGTGTTCCTGCTTGTGCCAGCCCAGTGAAATTTAAGCTGTCAATCGAATCGTTGCGTACGATGCTGGAATTATCTGTCCAGTTTGACGTGTTAATAATGTCCATGTTGACGGTCTGCAATCACATTTAAATCGATACAAATATTCCGGTGTTGTAATTTACGTGAATAGAATATTAAATACAACTGATTTGAGTTATGGTTATGAAAACAAAGCTATGACATTAACTGATGAAGTGATACATATGTAATAAACACACATATATATATATATATATATATATATATATATATATATATATATATATATATATATATATTGTTTAATTTGTTTACAACTAACATTAGTTAGCACAAATGTTTTTTACTGCACTGCTTTTTAGCATGAGTATCACACGATAATAATAATGTATGTAGACGAAATATTTATTATTTACTCGGATTTGTATTGCTAACGTTGTTTCCATGTGTCGGAAATTCAAGCTACGATATCATAGTTAGCACCGTCCTCGATGTTTGCACAGTTACATAAATATCTTCTTTTGTGTGTGGCGTATACAAAATGTCCCATACCTTCTACCAGAAGCGCACTGGTGTTGATTCGCCGCTACCTTAGATACCAACAAGCGCACTGGTGTTGATTCGCCGCTACCTTAGATACCAACAAGCGCACTGGTGTTGATTCGCTGCGTCTACGACTTGTGTAAGCAGAATGAGATCTCAGCTCGGACTCTTCATGGTGTCATGGTATAACTTATTTAGTGCATCTCTGTACTGAATCAAAACACCAGTCGCGGTAGTCTGTCAAAGGTAGTGGCGGCTGTTGTCAACACTGCTGCCAGCCTGTCATAGCGTGTACCTGTGACACCCGGCGCTTAACTCGCCATCCATTGGTCAGATTCATCACCATTATGCATGTTAATATAATGTAGTCATGACATCGTTCTCATCTGGGTGTGCACAGTAAACGACAGGAAGTCTACCTATTTATTGTGTACGTATGTTTCTCAAGACAGTGTATTTATTATCTTGTTCTGTTTTATAGTTCTACATTGTTGCAGAACCATTTTGTAAACTGGTCTATTTTTAATATTCTTGATAATATACATAACAGTAAAATTTGAGTACGATACTACAAGTTAGCATGTTCAATGTTTGAATGGGGTAAATTCGAAGTCAATGACAATAATGTGTAAATTAACCCATGAAATATGTTTAAATAGTGACCACAACAATTTATATAATGCAATTGAATAATTATATCACTTTAAAAAGTTAAATAATATGTAAACATTTGTACACATATTAGTGTCTTCTAATTTGGATAATTGTATTTGCTGATGGTTCCAACCTGGGATGTCTTAAATCAAATAGCCTTGCATTAACGTTGGAATGCAATAGCAGTATAAACAATTTGTTAAAGCATCGTTTACATGTTGCAAAACCCGACACTATTATTTTACACATTGTGGTACATCTGTTTATTTTACTATTACAAATATACTATAATATTTTAATGTCTTAAGTTATTTAATTTGTTATCCATACATGTTGTATAATAATACATACGATATTTTCTTGAATCATATACTATTTCATTATAATGTTATCATGTGATCGCATAGTTCAACAGGCACTCTGCCTCTCTGTGTCGACCGTTGTGACGGTTTCTCCGAAATACAGCGAAACCTGAGTCGATAATGTTGTAACTCCGACCTGAGCAACGGAATGCTCTCATTTGTTTAATGGACACGGTAACATTACAACTAGTCACGAACTATGCTGCGCAAGTATCCTCTCATTCGTTTATTGGACACGATACTATTACGACTGGTCACGAACTCTGTTGCTCAAGTACAATATTTGTTCGAGTGAAAATGTCCCCTGGGGCTGCACACGACAGCGGTGGTGTCACAAAATCGTACGTTATCCTTTAGCTTCACTGCGGCAGCGGTGGCTTGCTAGGTGTGAGAATGGTTGCACAACATTGCCAGGTCAATTAGGAATATAGTGTGTTGTGCAGTTGGTGTAATTTAATGTGTCATCACGATTATCTACGGCAAAGCCAACGCCATCGGTTGGGAATCTGCGCGAATACTCTATGGTCTAATTCGTTGTATCTTTTCCACCATTATTGTTTTTTGAAAGGCGATATTGTTGTTCTCATGTTGTAGTTGTTAGCTTTTGTCATATATCATACACACATATATACAAACATACATACATACATACATACATACATACATACATACATACATACATACATACATACATACATACATACATACATACACACATACATACATACATACATACATACATACATATATGCATACACACATACATACATACATGCATATATACATGCATACATATATATGTCTAAGTTATTATTATTACTGTTATTTAATATTAAAAATCTTAGTGACTTCTTATGCGCCAATATTCTCAAAGATCGAGCTCAGTTGCGCGACAAAGCCAATGGATTAAGCAATCTCGAAATCGCATTATAATGCGCGAGTCGTCGGCGGATGGATGAAAATGCCAGTAAGCTAAAGACATGCAGCTTTAAAGAGATACGTTTATAATAGCCGGCGAAATGGAACTTTATTTCCTTCTAATTTAACATTGGCAGAAAGCGAATTCTACAGAGTTGGTGCAGCAACAGAGAAAGCTCGGGTTTCCGCTTTCATTTTCACCCGAGGAATGTAAAGGAGGCTTACTACTGAATGATCGTAGCTGTAAGGAATTTCTTGTTAGAGCGAGCATGGTATTCTGATATACTTGGTATGTTGATGAGAGATAGATCATTGCACAAATCTTGAAAATAATGCATAGTGCATAGGGAGCCAAAGCAATTATTTCAGAAGCGGCACTGAGCGAGTAAAAACGTGTAGTACGCGTGACTACCCTGGCAAAACAATGCTGGACACTGTTGCAATGGATTTGGCTGCGGAAAGTGATATATACCGGCGAATACGGCGACGATCGCGGATATGGTAAACACAGCAGCGACATGTGTTCGAAATATGTCGTTTTATATTGAAGTTTTCATCAAACGTTACTCTAAAAGTTAACACTGAGGCAGCTGGTGTGATACCCTGACTCAGAATATGTGTCGAAAAGAAACCGTCATTTTTTCTACGCTGCGTTGGGGTACCAATGATGGGAAATTCGGTGATATCTACACTAAGCTTTAATTTTCTATTTTTAACCCAAGAAAGACGTCTTGATGACAGTGCATAAGCTGATTTAGGGAACAACAAGGATTAAGCAAGTTTTACCACAGACATGTAGCTTAGTGTGTGATCTGAAGAAAGGTGTTGATCCAAGTTGTGACCTTTGTTAACAGAGCTTACTAGGGTTATGTAGAGAAACAATGAAAAGCAATGGCCCCAAAACAGAACCCTGGGGACACCATAGGCAGTGGGCAGAGTTTAGGAGAATCAGTTTCCAATCTTAATAGCTAATCATCTATCAGTCAGGCATGAAGAAGACTAGCGCACCGCTGGGCCACATATGGCTTCAAAGTTGATTAATGTATAATGAGAATGTCGTGATCAATGTCGTGTCAACTCCGACAGACAGACCAAGCAGGGTCAGTACGGTAACGTTGGCATTATCAATGTTAATGTTAGGTCATGATGTACTTTTAAAAGAGCAGTTTATGTGGAGTGAAATTGTTTGAACGCAGCCTGTAGCACATTGGATGAGTCATTTGTGTAGATGTGAGACGTTACAACGCGTGACTACGTGAGCGAAAAATTGCTGTATTTCGAGAGGTATACAAAATACATACAGCGAACACAATTAGCAGCTAATCAACACCGCAAGGGATTATTACTCAGCTTTGGACTTTATTTAATGATGGGTCATTTCACGACGACTGTGGCGTTTACTGAAGGCTCCTACATTGACAGAAATTAGCTTCCCTAACACAAAATGAAACAACAACAAGTGTCGTCTCAACACATACGATTTGGGGCACCCTGCGTGACAACATGGATAACCTATACACACACACGACAACCACAACAATGTTCCAATATCCAGTACAAACTGGATTACATAAGATATCGTATTCTTCCCGTAAAACGGTGTCACACATCTACACTCTGATCAACGAATCGCTAAAAGCATCGTGTTCTCTCCATCACTGGCCAGTTTATCTGCTGAGAAACGTCGATAGTAACTGAGTCATTTCATAATGCAAATCGCTAATTCATCGGTAACATCAGGTGTGGTTCTAACATGGTTGACACATGACTAGAAGGCAACTAATTAATCGGAAAAATATGGTGTTGTTCTAACATTCTTGAAACATGACTAGAAGACTCATAATTAATCGGTAACATGTTGTGTTGTTCTGACATGCTTGAAACATGAACTAGAAGGCAACTAATTAATCGGTAACACCTGTTGTTGCTCTAATGTGCTTGAAACATTAGGCAAACTTCTATCAAAGCAATATGAATAGTAATAAATGTTATACTATTTCCAAATACTGTGAAGCTAAATAATAAAACGTATGGCTTAATTACTTCAAATAAATCTGCTTCAAACGTAAATTACAAAACCAAAGTGTCTGTACTGATAAGATACACACGCTAAATAAGGTATGTGTATATTAGTTTAAACAACGGAGATATATTCTTTGATTTGTCGAACTGTACTGTGTTCTCTGTTATACGTAATTCATTGGCAGGAATTTACACAAATTTAGCCGTCATTCTATTTCACACTACACCATATCAACACATTGGGCTTTTGCATCAGATGTGTGCATTTAGTCGATATATCGATACGTTATATCCTCAGCCATTCAGTCACGTGACCATTATTGACCACTTTCGTACAATCGCTCATTGTTATCCACATTAGACGGCATAAAACATAATGTTGACCTCAAGCCGTATGGTAGTGTGAAAAACAGAAAATACCGTATATATGAACTTCAGAAATCGCTACTGTACGTTGACAAAACGACATCGTTGATTGATCGTTTCGCTTAAGTTTATAACTTCGAATTAAACATTAACAAATAAACCCGCAATTTAATTGATATATGTGTACAGTCCAAAGGAATGATTTGCCGAACACTTACTAATTGATATAATGACTGTAGACTCACTTGCTGGACTAATGACGATAGACTCACCTGCTGGACTGATGACGATAGACTCACTTGCCGGACTCATGACGATAGACTTACTTGCTGGACTCATGACGATAGACTCACTTGCCGGACTCATGACGATAGACTTACTTGCTGGACTCACGACGATAGACTCACTTGCTGGACTCATGACGATAGACTAACTTGCTGGTCTCATGACGATAGACTCACTTGCTGGACTCATGACGATAGACTCACCTGCTGGACTCACGACGATAGACTCACTTGCTGGACTCATGACGATAGACTAACTTGCTGGTCTCATGACGATAGACTCACTTGCTGGACTCATGACGATAGACTCACCTGCTGGACTCATGACGATAGACTCACCTGCTGGACTCATGACGATAGATTCACCTGCTGGACTCATGACGATATATTGACCTGCTCGACTCATGCTGATAGACTCACTTGCTGGACGCATCTCGCTTTTTATTAAATAGGTGTTCAACGATGTAACTTGTTAAGGTGAATCAACCAAAAACACATTATCTTATTATAGCATCCCCTGTAAAATCAATAGTTATATTAATTTGTCGTTATAAAATTGTTTATATCGAACAACTGCGTTATTTTGTGTTGCATTTTATTTATACATAAATTAACTACTTTATAAATGTTAACGCTGAAAATAATTTAGCACTTAAAGGATACTTTATTCTAAATCGGGTTAATTTAATTTTGAATTATACACAACCATTTGACTACATATACATATTTGTTGAATAGCTATTTTTATTTAGAATTGTGTTTTAACAATATGTTTTTCAAGTGGCGTTGGATACGTTATAATAAGATATATTATATCTGGAACAATGACACTACCTAACATACGTGTATTATTATTTGTAGAAGTAGTATTATTACATCAGGTCGTTGATGCCCACGCAGCACTTTGTTCTACGGTTCTGCACGAGAGTGGGTCGGTGTGATTGGGCAACCTGACGAGAGACAGCCCGTGTAGTCGACTCACAAACCACTAATAGGGGGTCAACTGACACAACCACCAATGCACTACTTGACCACAGGGAGGTGATTACTACCGCCATTAAAGGCAATTACTTCGACCTTGCTGTTACAAATTGACGCGTTGGTCGGACAGATTCCTCCCATCGCGGGAAAAAAGCTCTAGTGAACGATGCTTCGGCTGCAGCAATATAAAACACATTATGTTCGTGCTATCATGCTTTCGGGAGCAGTGATATTGCGGACATCACTGTATTGTTCATCTGTAAAGGTCTGTAAGAGGTGAGAATGTCTAAGATCAAAACTGGAGTTACCGGAGATCGTTCAACCTATCCGCAGAAAACGCATGGCATACACTTCCAAACCATATCAGGGCCAACCATATCAGGGCCAGCGCAACAATCAGTATTTTCAAGACAGACATGAGAACACATCTTTTCAAAGTACACTTTGAGTAATACATGTGTAGGTTTCCTGGACACTTTCTCGATGAATTGACTGTATCCATTCTATGACACTAATTGTAATTTAAACTATTTTCCTATACAATAAGCAGACTTTTTTTTATTGTTTAGACATTTATTTTAGAAACTTTACTTTACACTGATAATAATGTCACCGTTTTTATTAATATTATAATGAATGGTTATTATATATTATATATGTTTTGAAAAATCTAAAATGTCGCTTTATTAACATTAATAGTATTGTTTTAGCATGACTGTTTTATATTTGGCTGATGAACACAATGATGTAGAAGCTTCAAGAGCGCCACCACATGAGGGTTACCGGCGCTAGAAAAATACCATTATTATTATTATTATAATTATTATTATAACCTCACGTATTCGACGCCTCAACAGAGAACATCAGGGCAAAATTAAACATACAGTGGCGTCACTCCAAATATGCATTTTACTGAAACAACATCAGTTCGAGTGAACGACGCCAACAAGGCAACAACAGCACAAGCACATGCGAACAATGCCAGAGGTGTAGAGTTGCTGTTCATAATCACAGAGGTCTTCTTAGGTTCCTGGAGTGGAAGAGGCGGTTGTTTGTGTCTCGCCAAACATCAAACCACTAATATGTCGTTAACACGTTAATCTATGGTTTTACCTGTCCAATGTTCAGGTAATAAGATTTCCACTGGGAAGTTCGCACCGGTCGGGTTGTATAGCTCATCAGCATGAATCCACTGGTCTGACTGCAAGTGGTGTGTTTGCAACTGAAACGTGTGGACGGTGTTCATATAATAATATGACATGATTTCAAGAGCAGGATGCGAAAATGCCCACGTATCCAATGTCCTTGTGTCCATTTATTACATTATTAGTATGTAGTATGTATTAGTAGATGGTAAGAGAAAAATATCACCAATTATGGATATTTGTTTAAATATATGTAGGTATGTGTAGGTGAGTATTATCTATAAAAAGACGATAATGACAAATGTTATCTTAATTAACTTAAATTAGAAACATTGCTAACGAACATGTTTTTTTTCCACTCACATCTATCTGAATCAACTCAATTTAAATAATTACTACGTTTCTGTTCCTAATCGGGCTAACATTATAATGGTTACATTAGTTGATTCAATTATTTTGATTACAGATAACATATGCCAACTCAGTGAGATTATATCATAGCCGGAAGTACGTCATTGTACTTACGCGTGTTTGTCATTTAGCTTCAAAATATGGCATATGTGAATGTTTTCCGTTTGTCAATAGTTACCATTAAGTACGTTAAAGGGCATAACAATAATGCATTATATAAATTAATTTTGTTGCATATACATGAAGTATAGTAGTATATGTAACATACGAGTGTGTATAAAAAATGCAAAGCTATATATATATATATATGTATGTATATATATACATAATATTATATATATATATATATATATATGTATATATATATATATATATATATATATACATATATATATACATATATATATATATATATATATATATATATATATATGTATATGTATATGTATATATATATATATATATATATATATATATATATATATATATATATATATATATATATTTAAAATGTTGTATTAAACACGGCTTGCCCGCAGATCCCGTAGAATGACACGGCTTGCCCGCAGATCCCGTAGAATGTTCAGACTTTTTAGATGTCAATAAAAAACAGCAACGCTTGCTTATCGTCATTTTATGGGTCGCTCTCTCTTTACCTTTCCGTCTAACTGTTATAATAATAATAATAATAATAATAATAATAATAATAATAATAATAATAATAATAATAATAATAATAATAATAATAATAATAATAATAATAATAATAATAATAATAATAATAATAATAATAATAATAATAATAATAATAATAATAATAATAATAATAATAATAATAATAATAATAATAATAATAATAATAATAATAATAATAATAATAATAATAATAATAATAATAATAATAATAATAATAATAATAATAATAATAATAATAATAATAATAATAATAATAATAATAATAATAATAATAATAATAATAATAATAATAATAATAATAATAATAATAATAATAATAATAATAATAATAATAATAATAATAATAATAATAATAATAATAATAATAATAATAATAATAATAATAATAATAATAATAATAATAATAATAATAATAATAATAATAATAATAATAATAATAATAATAATAATAATAATAATAATAATAATAATAATAATAATAATAATAATAATAATAATAATAATAATAATAATAATAATAATAATAATAATAATAATAATAATAATAATAATAATAATAATAATAATAATAATAATAATAATAATAATAATAATAATAATAATAATAATAATAATAATAATAATAATAATAATAATAATAATAATAATAATAATAATAATAATAATAATAATAATAATAATAATAATAATAATAATAATAATAATAATAATAATAATAATAATAATAATAATAATAATAATAATAATAATAATAATAATAATAATAATAATAATAATAATAATAATAATAATAATAATAATAATAATAATAAAAATAACAATAATAATAATAATAATAATAATAATTAATATCGGATCAAACCATCAAACCGTCATCAGTCAACTAGAAACCGCTCACAGAACAGCTGTCACTGTGTAGCAAATTGCCACAACTAGAACAAATCCGTAGCAAACTAGACAAAATATTTCATAGGGTCAAAACTGCATCTGAGATGTAAACAAGCGATACACAACCGTCTACCAATGGAAACACCGTAGAAATTTGCCTGAATATCGCAGTAATCTACTATCAAATTACCACCCAGAGAGCATCGGAAGAAGGAAGAACAACTTCGCTCGATCAATATTCTGTAGAATATACGC
>OZ024866.1:41200850-41210850 GCA_964017155.1 Oasisia sp. SBJ-2009
TTTTTCCTTGTGCCACATTGCCGACCATAGTCACGATAGAACAAAATGGTTCCCCATTGTATTGCTACTACTACTACCACTAGCACTACCATAATGCACCACTATTACTACAACAACAACAACAACAACAACAACAACACCAACAACAACAACAACAACAACAACAACAACTACTACTACTACTACTACTACTACTACTACTACTACTACTACTACTACTACTACTACTACTACTACTACTACTACTACTACTACTACTACTACTACTACTACTACTACTACTACTACTACTACTACTATACTACTACTACTACTACTACTACTACTACTACCACTACTACTACCACTACCACTACCACTACCACTACCACTACCACTACCACTACCACTACCACTACCACTATCACTACCACTACCACTACCACTACTACTGTTACTGTTACTGCTACTACTACTGCTGCTACTAATACTACTACATACTACAATTACTACTACTGCTGCTGATGCTGCTGCTGCAGCTGCTACTACTACTGTTACTCTTACTACTAGGATATGTGGTCACCTTAACAACCGCACACAGATCAGCATCGGAACATCAGCGACACTCCTTTCTTGAACGCGTCGTACTTGGCGATATAGACGACGGGATTCACGCACAAGTTGACGAATATTAGAATGACAGTCGCCTGGTAGACTGTCCCAAGTTGGCTGATGAGCCCCGACACGTACAAGGCCATGTAGACCTCATTCGGCGTCCAACAGATGAAGTAGCACGCCGTCACAGCAACCAACGTGGTGGTGACGTTCTTCTTTGCGCTGGCCTTCTGCTTCCATCGCAAGTCCTGCTGGCTGTCTGACGTCACGGCCATTGACGTCTCGACGGAAGCGGCGCGCGCTGCATCGATTATGACGTCATTCGCGCCACGCGGCCAGCTCGTGATCGGCGTGGTTGTTGGCGGCTCACCGGCGGGGTTTCGTTCGACTCGTGTTGTTGGTGTCTCCAGGACTGTTGATGCTGAGGCTGATGTGATGTGTTTTCTTCCGCAGCGTCTGTGCAGCGTAGCCATGATCCTCGCGTAACATATGGTGTGGGTGAGAAATGGCACGAGGGAATATGTGAAAAACTGCATGATCCCTATCGTAACGGCTGCTCCCTGGGACGGCCAGAAGCGGGCGAGATGACACGTTCCGTCGACGACAGCACTTGTCGGTATCATCAACGCACCGACGTAGGCGACGCCAAAACACCAGATGACGACGAGAGTTGCGCGAGATTTGGCGTCAGTGAACGAGATCCGGTGCCAGAACGGATGTACAATGGCGAAGTATCGTTCTATGGTGATGGCGAGAAGGCTGTATGTCGATGACGTCATCAGTCCCCACAGAAGGGTCTGCGACACCCACAGGCGACAGTATAGGTCGGCTGTGACACCGTTAGTTGTCTCCATCGCGTCAACACCGATCAACGAGCTGAGAATGAGAACTGCTGACGTCACGCCGTCGATGCAGCTCTGGTTGATGATGAACGCCAATTTCACCTGTTCATGGTGGAAATTGAAATCAGTTAAACTGCATTAAATTAAGTTCGGTTCGGTTCGGTTCGGTTCGGTTCGGTTCGGTTCGGTTCGGTTCGGTTCGGTTCGGTTCGGTTCGGTTCGGTTCGGTTCGGTTCGGTTCGGTTCGGTTCGGTTCGGTTCGGTTCGGTTCGGTTCGGTTCGGTTCGGTTCGGTTCGGTTCGGTTCGGTTCGGTTCGGTTCGGTTCGGTTCGGTTCGGTTCGGTTCGGTTCGGTTCGGTTCGGTTCGGTTCGGTTCGGTTCGGTTCGGTTCGGTTCGGTTCGGTTCGGTTCGGTTCGGTTCGGTTCGGTTCGGTTCGGTTCGGTTCGGTTCGGTTCGGTTCGGTTCGGTTCGGTTCGGTTCGGTTCGGTTCGGTTCGGTTCGGTTCGGTTCGGTTCGGTTCGGTTCGGTTCGGTTCGGTTCGGTTCGGTTCGGTTCGGTTCGGTTCGGTTCGGTTCGGTTCGGTTCGGTTCGGTTCGGTTCGGTTCGGTTCGGTTCGGTTCGGTTCGGTTCGGTTCGGTTCGGTTCGGTTCGGTTCGGTTCGGTTCGGTTCGGTTCGGTTCGGTTCGGTTCGGTTCGGTTCGGTTCGGTTCGGTTCGGTTCGGTTCGGTTCGGTTCGGTTCGGTTCGGTTCGGTTCGGTTCGGTTCGGTTCGGTTCGGTTCGGTTCGGTTCGGTTCGGTTCGGTTCGGTTCGGTTCGGTTCGGTTCGGTTCGGTTCGGTTCGGTTCGGTTCGGTTCGGTTCGGTTCGGTTCGGTTCATTGCAAGTAATGAGATTGGTAAAACACATGAAATTAGCAACACAATATAGTGACAACTAAGTGTGGAAAAATCTACTGTATACTGTGGAGTGTTAAACCATAAAATATTTCACAACAACAATGAAAACAACATAAAAATATTCGATCAATACGAAATCCTGCAAATGTTTCTTTAAAACAGCTATTTGCTAAGACTGTCTCACCATACTTAACGTGTCATATTTACTAAGGAATTCAACAGTAAAAACAATTCAAATAGATGAAGCCATAATAACGTAAATACCAACACACTAACACGTGACAATGAAATGAAATGTGATCTATGTCAGAAGTACGGTGACGTACGATATCACAACTATATAAAACGTTGGCATGTTTCGCCAATAAAATACTGTACCGTTTCAAAAATAAATAATTAATTTGTTTGCTATGGACAGGTGTCCGTTAAGACAGGTCTCATCACAATCAGCTTGTCACTTTTACCTGTTGAAACAACTTCTTGTGTCTGTGGATGACGACGATGACGAGTGAGTTCCCGACGACCCCCGTCACGCCAATTGTCACCCTCAGCGCCGTCATCATTGAAGAAACGAAACCGAAAGCAGTTGTTTCATTAGCTGCTTTCCAGTCGAGGGCATGCACGTTCTCTGTCACGTTCATCCTGCTGGGACGTACGACGTAGTCACGTCTTCGACAGTCAGTGGATCTATGACGTTGCATATAGACAGACACACGTATCTCGTCGTATTTCATCAAAAAGTAATTTCCGTTCAATAAACGCTCAGGTATCAATGGATTTCTTGGATTCCTAATTAGGATAATCCACTCATGCTGTTTTGGCGCCGAACATGATAATGTCATCACGGTAAAGGTGTAAAATGGCAGAGCTGTGCTTGTAACACACACGGGGAGGTGGTTTCTTTATAATGAAAAACATTGTTATTTATACGAATACCGGTGGATATATCTTGTTGTGGGATTGTGACAAGATTGTCGGGTTCATTCTTTATTTCATACGGGATGTTGTGTTTGATTTGAATGATTATATATATATATATATATATATATATATATATATATATATATATATATATATATATATATATATATATACTCTATTTTGTTCCCTTTCTGTGTCTCTTCGCCTCTTCGCTGGGGGGTTTCCTGTGATGGTTTGACGGGTAATTGTTTCTGGAGGTTTCTTAAGCGTGTATCCTATCCACCTCCACATATATATATATATATATATATATATATATATATATATATATATATATATATATTATTGTGTCGATCAGTAAACGCGTACACATATTATTTTTTGTGTTTTTATTAATTATATACTACTGGCAGTTAACTACTGAGACTGTAATACTGGGAGTACTGAGACTGCCATAGTACAACCTTGTTTTTCCTTGTGCCACATTGCCGACCATAGTCCCGATAGAACAAAATGGTTCCCCATTGTATTGCTACCACTACTACTACTACTACTACTACTACTACTACTACTACCACTACTACTACTAATAATATATATATATATATATATATATATATATATATATATATATATATATATATATATATATATATATATATATATATATATATGGGGTGTTGTTCATTGTGTCATAATTATGTATTTTAACCTAAACTTGTTAAGACGCCATCTCCTTTGTAAATTCCTGTAAGCACTAAATGTAGCTGCTGTAACTGCTTAAGTAGAAATTACATTTCTGCGTAGCATGGTATTATACCTGCAAAAATAGTGAGATTTGTCAGACATTGACCAGGTATCTATGCATGCAGGTGTAGTTCGGCCTATATGTTCAACATTGGCAATTGGCGGCTGATTGAAATTTCTCCTCTCGCTAACCGATAGCTTTAAGCCAGACACGTTTCATTAGAGAAATATATGTATATGTCTGAAACTGTGATACATGTAATACTAATAATAATAAGAAGAAGAAGAAGAATAAGAAGAACAAGAAGAAGAATATTTATAAAGCGCCATTCATCAAGAAATATCCATTCGGAGGCGTTGAACGTGCATGTGTCGTGGAATGATAGTATTTAGTTTGTTAATGTGAATAAAATACTAAAAAAATGTACATGTATGTAAAGTAATCGTAATAAATAATAACATAAATAGGTTAGCTAAAGATAACTATTAAACTAAATGGTATATTGATGATAAAATAACAACTATGACATTTAGTAAAATTAGTGTAAACATGTACGGTAGGTTTACAATAGTCTTTTAAAATTCACGAGGCAATAGGTTTTGTAAATGACACATGATGTTTCAGCACCGCCCGTTCGTTTCTTACAGTGAAGTGACTGGTGATTGTCCTCCTGTCTAAGTTCTTCACACCGCGTTAGTCTCATTGAGTAGTCAGGTAACAAACGGTATCGCGTAACTCACTAGTGTGACATAATCACGTAGAACGTTCGAGATCTGACCGCGTGGACTGTTTGCTAATTGGCAATTATCACAACGGTGATATCAATTACAGCCATGTGTTCATTTGAGCATCTTTGAAATTAATAAAAGCGATCTTTAGATGTTAGAGGCGCGATCATTGACAGCTTTGTGAAATGTCTTTGTATTTGCCATTTTCAGAATGTCGTGATAGGTGATAATGCGTCATCGTTGACAAACACGAGCTAACCATGTTAGGCAATAATAAGGCCGCGGTATGTTTGTGCCTGCACAAGAATATATAATAGTGTAATATATAATTATATAATGTGTTTCTACAACAACAAAATATCTCAAAAACATAATACATTCCAAGTAGTCTATGATTGTAATTTATTCGTGTCCTTCCATTATTCTATGCGATTTGTCCCAAATATTTGGAAATATTTATGGCGATATCATTGGCAAACGTAAAATCGAACACAACGCGTGCACGCTTCATCAACACGCAGATCATGACATGTCTTGTGGTCTGATTAGCGTCTACGAATAAGCTGAAAGTGTCTTTACTGCACAGTACGTTGCATTAATATGATGCTAGTGTTACATTGTGTAGTTTATATTTTTATGTTGAAACGGTACCTGGAACCCTACTGGATAGGGTGGTATCTATGGGCGAGTCAACACCTAAACGAGCCTTTAATTATCAACACGTACGCACACTTGTTACACAACTAGAAAGCAAAACGATGAAAGCCATGAACAAGAGGAGATCATAAAACGAATAGAGGAATTCTACACCGAGTATTCAACAGAGTACCATAATCCACACCGACCCGATGTAACACACTGGAAAATGGAAGATGAATTCCTTTCCGATCGATACGACAGAGTACCATAATCCACACCGGCCCGATGTAACACAGTGGAAAATGGAAGATGAATTCCTTTCCGATCGATACGACAGAGTACCATAATCCACACCGGCCCGATGTAACACAGTGGAAAATGGAAGATGAATTCCTTTCCGACCGATACGACAGAGTACCATAATCCACACCGGCCCTATGTAACACAGTGGAAAATGGAAGATGAATTCCTTTCCGATCGATACGACAGAGTACCATAATCCACACCGGCCCGATGTAACACAGTGGAAAATGGAAGATGAATTCCTTTCCGACCGATACGACAGAGTAACGTAGTCCACACCGGCCCGTGGTAACACTGTGGGATACCGAAAATGTATTCTTCTCCGAACAATACGACATTGAATAGAGTAGCATAATCCACACTGACCCGAAAGAGGTACCCGATATATCACCATGGGTGGTGATAGCAGCTCTCGGAGATATGAAGAATGGGACAGCATCAGGCAACGTTAATATTTGTGTCCATCGAAAGGTTCCTAGCGACGAGACGGCCATATGCATTCAGTTTGCATCCATTGCGGGCAAAGAAATCTCTGGGTTGCATCACATTGGCTACATGCATAATTGAAACACTTCTTCGGATCCTCGACTTTACCGGAAACGGAGCTATCGTTGATATACTCGGTGAAGCAATGCTACTGTCATGTTTCACTGTCATGGTCACGTGTTATACGCTGATAGCGGTGACACTTCTGCAAAAGGCGAGAGCCTCTAGGGTCAAAATCGGAATTATAGACCGCACATATCCTTCGCCTCAACCTTCAAGACGAAATCAGGTAATGACATCCACTCAAAATGTGCATCTTAGCGAAACGACATCAGTTGCAGTGACCGACACCAACAACGTAACTGCAGCACAAACGAAGAACGTCAGAAGTGTGCGTTTACTGTTTGTAATCACAGTGGTCTTCGTATGTTCCTGGCTTCCACTGTGGTTGTCTAACGCGGGAGTTTCTATCCCATCACCCTTCAGTCGACTGTTTATCGTAAACTCCGTTGTTAACCCGTATATCTACGGCTTCGCCAGTCCAATGTTCAGGGAAGACGTGCGAGATTTCTTCCGGCAAGGTCGCAACTGGTTGACGGCATGTTGCCAATGTGTGAATCCAGTGGTCTGTTGTCACTAAGTGAATCCAGTGGTCTGTTGCCACTAAATGAATCCAGTGATCTGATTGCAAGTGGTGTATCAGTCAACAGTCAACAGTCAACACGTCGACAGGTTTTGTCGAATAATGTGACTGGAGTAAGTCGAATCAATGGAAATTATAATCATGTCAGCACGTTAACTGTGAGCAATATATTAGAATTAAGTTAAACTAAACGACACCTTAAGCTATTGTCACATGGTTAACATGATATATAACATTCTTGGAGCGAGGATGTACCTTACAATGAAATAGCGTTACGTTGGCTTTACTTGTTTATTGTTTTAAGCATACAGTACTATATACAATAACGTACGATAACGTGTACCTGTAATATAATACAAGTAATCATAATAAAAACACTATAGCGTTATTACGTCATTTGTCCATTCATAACTTACGAGTGTTCTCTGGTGCAATGTTTCAAGATTCGCTAGTTCTCATTCCTACTTCTATCTTATTCATCAGAGTGGTCTTCGTTGTGCTCTTAATTGGTATGTGTCCTTCACCAACAATTTGTTTTACTGCTCCTATACTGCACTCACTCACACAGTCATTCATACTCAGACACACTCTTCCTTGCTCACTCAAACCGTCACACATTTACTCACTCATTCATTCACTCACTCATACACACACCCACTCACACAATCACACGATCATGCACTCACACTTTCACTCGCTCAATCACTCAGTCATACACTCACTCACACACCAACTCACTCACTAACACACTCATTCACTCACTCACACACACATATACTCACTCATTGACTTGTTCACTTACTCGCACACTCACACTCACACACACACACTCACTCACTCACTCACTCACCCACTCACTCACACATTAGTTCACTGACTTGCTCATTCACTCACTGACATACACAATCACTGACATACACAATCACTCATTCACACACCCTGTCCCTAAATCACTCTCTCACTCACTCATTCACTCAATCACTCACTCATGTCCGGCACTGTGGTCATTCCACGATATCGAGATACGTGGTAAGGCGTCGTCACTGAGAAACACGCGTCACACATATCAGACACTAATATGGCCTCTGTGTCATTTTGCCGGTACATATTAGATGTCACGAAAACACAATATATTCCCGCTTGTCTATGAATGTCATGCATTCATGTCATTCCACCTGTCGGTAAGATTTGATTCCGGTAAATGTGTATTTGATGGCGATATCATTAGCCATAATAAAGTCGAATGCAAAGCATGCCCTCTACAACTTCTTGTCCACGATATACTGCATAATCTGCCCAACGTCTACAAACAAGCCGACCGCATACTACCATTCATCGAAGAAACGTTAGTGTATTAATAATATAATAATAATAATATTGTTTTTCAATAGGGCTAATTCCCTAATGGCGGATCGATGCGCTGTACAATAAATATAATAAATGTATTAATACATTTAATCAGAAATGTAAATTATATAAATTATTGTAAATCAAAAAACATTTTGGTTTTAAATGTACACTAGTATACCTTTGTAAGTAAATTAATTTAAATTAAATTATACACTGCATTAAAGATGTATAGTACTTAACCTTTGTATGAAAAATTATTTAAATTATTGTAAATCAAATATTTTTTTGTTTTAAATGTACACTAGTATACCTTTGTAAGTAAATTAAATAAATGATTTTAAATTAAATTAAACACTGCATTAAAGATGCATAGTACTTAACATTTGTATGAAAATTATATACGTTAAAATAAAATTAAAACCTTTACTAAATCTGTACGTGTAAATTATCTATACATTAATCTAAACATAAACACAGACGAAAACGAGTATAACACTAACAATATCTAAAGCAGTGTCCGTCATTTCAAAATAATTTGAATTAAGTGAAATGTCTAATAAAAAGATGTCTTTAAACACTTTGTAAACATAGATGATGTTCCAGATGCACGGATGTTTACAGGTAATTACCGACAACCCGGATTTATTACTAATAATAATTATACATATACCGTCATTAATCAGTATCATTGCGATGTAGTTATAAAGTAGACCGATTATTATGTATTTTTATGACTGATACGCCTTTTTTTTAAAGTGCTACGCTCTTTAATACTGTACTAATTTTATTTATTTATATACCAATACATATTTGTTTACATTTATTTTAAAACAGTAGTATTTGTCTTATTGTATTTATATATCTGTTTATGTCTTTTAAATTTTAATATGTTGTGAAGCGCCACGAAAGTTAATGTATGTGGCGCTATACCAAATAAACATACTATTATTATTATTATTATTATTATTATTATTATTATTATTATTATTATTATTATTATTATTATTATTATTATTATTATTATTATTATTATTATTATTATTATTATTATTATTATTATTATTATTATTATTATTATTATTATTATTATTATTATTATTATTATTATTATTATTATTATTATTATTATTATTATTATTATCATCATCAGCATCATTATCATTATTATTAGTATTTTTTTATTTTTTTTTATTATTATTATTTTTTTTTATATTATTATTATTATTATTATTATTATTATTATTATTATTATTATTATTATTATTATTATTATTATTATTATTATTATTATTATTATTATTATTATTATTATTGTTGTTATATGTACAACTTACATTTTACGCACTCTATGTGTAATAAATCGTCCCCGTAATATGTATCATTGAATTAAGTAGATGATCCATCACCCTGCGCACCATGACGGTGATCCCTTAGTCGTCACGGAAGGTCAGGGACATTTGGTCGGTCTGAGTAACCGTGACCGAGTCTCCTCAGTAGAACGCAATGGCTCAGGGGTAGCGCTTCGGACTCTCGACTACGAGAACCCGGGTTCGACTCCTGTGCTGCTGTGTGAAAACCTTGGGCAAGTTATTTCACTCTACATTGTTCCAGTTCACTCAGCTGTATACATGAGTACCTGGCTATATACAGTTGTGGATATGTGTACAAGAAACCTTCGCGCATTAAATACAGCATATGGCTGGATGCTTCAATAAGAAGTTGAGATGGTGTCTGAGAGAACATGTATGTCTGGGTAGTAAAGTGTAGAGCTCTTTGAACGGCCCTGAGGACTGGATTCTGCGCTATATAAGAACTTGCCTGTACTTTCGTCGTACCTGCCGACATCAATA
>OZ024866.1:41213350-41218350 GCA_964017155.1 Oasisia sp. SBJ-2009
GCGTGTTGGACGTGATCAGATGGACAGTCACCACTCCCGTAACTATTCGAGTATAACGGGCATTGATGACTGAAAAGAGACATTCCGTTGCCATTTAAACATTTCGCCGAGTGTCTGTATCTTTACAGAAACGTTCCAGGTTCAACGTTATTTGTCAACCAGGCCATTAGCCACGGACACTGCCGCGTTTTCTCTCCGGTGAGTTCAGTATTTGTTTCCGAATTGCCACAGATGGTCTACTGATTGGAAATCGGCTGCGATGATACAAGACGTTGTGGACACATTTGATAATTGCAAATTAACAGTTTTGTGTTCACTGGTCTACTGATTGGAAATGCGCTACAATAAAAGACGTTGTGGACCCATTTGATGATTGCAAATGAACAGTTTTGTGTTCACTGGTCTACTGATTGGAAATGCGCTACAATAAAAGACCTTGTGGACACAGTTGATGATTGCAAATGAACAGTTTTGTGTTCACTGCTCTGCTGATTGGAAATGCGCTGCAATACAAGACGTTGTGGACACATTTGATGATTGCAAATTAACAATTTTGTGTTCACTATGGAATTGGACAATATCGCCAATTGGACAAACACTTCAGATTCAAAACTCGGTGTATTAAATAACAGTTTTGCTTCGGTCGAAGGCAACGACACTAAGAAAATAACCGACCACGCTGTTGCCTTCTTCGTGTGTTTGTTCGGATTGCCGGGGAATCTACTGATAATGGCGGTCTACGTACGTAAGATGTCAACGTCGACCAGGCTGTATATGTTTTCTTTGGCTGTTGCTGACACGGCTGTGTGTTTGTGTGGGGTGGTTCTCATTACATCAGATCCGGGCGTTGTGACGATGCAGATCGTCATCTACGTGTTCGACATGTCGACGTCATTCTCCGTCTTCCTGCTTGTGTTCGTATCCATAGAGCGCCTCCTGGCGGTCAGACGTCCACACTCATTCACGATCAAAGCGCAACGAGCGAAGACGGCCTTAAAAGTGATCGCTATAACGGCCGGTTTGTTCACTACAGCGACGACAGTAGCGAGTCTGAAACAATACCTCAGGCTCAACCGAGTCTTCGAGATATGTACGCTTTGCGTGTGTGTCATCACGATGACCACGTGTTATAGTTTGACAGCAGCGACCCTGGTGAACAAGGTGAGAACTCACAGGAACAGAGTCGCTGCTCTTAATAGAAACAGGTCGCTCGACAGAAGAGAACTGACCAGAAACAGTTCACTTATCACGACAGTTCATGGCGTGTTATGTGAACGTAATGAAGAAACAACATGTAGTCACTTCAAAACAAACGTAGTCAGACCACATCCGGACGCTATATATCCCGCTGATGCAGCTCCGGTTAATGTATCTACAACTGGCTCACAACCGACGCCAGCACAAAGTTCCCATACGACGGTGTATAACGGAGCGACTTCAGCACATCCGACCACAACCAACAATGCGGTGGCCACACACACTAAGAACATCACGCTGCTTTTTATAGTTACGGTCGTCTTTATCGCCAGTTGGATGCCAAAATGGATGGCTACCATGGGTGTTCCTATTCCGAAAGAAGTGAAACGTTCTTTTGTTATAAACTCGTTTGTGAACCCGTTCATCTACAGCGTCGCAAGCGCCATGTTTCGAGAAGACGTGAGACAATTCTACCGTCACTCCCGCGACGAAGTGTCTCGCTTTCTCCAGTGTGAAATGACAGTGACGTAAGTCAAGCAACTTGAGACAATTCTACCGTTATAATCGCGTCGTGTTGTTTCGTTTTCTCAAATGATGTACATCAACAACGCATGGCATGACTAAGAGCAGAGTAGCGTCGGAGTGTCTGGTTGTTTCCATTGGCAATCCACAGAAATTTATGCCAAGCAACATGGGATACTTTTGTATTGGCCGGAAGGTGATACAGACAAGCCGATGGACGATTAAGCTGTGAAAGCCATGTTCGAAACAACATACGTAATGTTGAGGCTACGCCAGATTGAAAGGTATATATGTGCGATCACTGTTTGGCGAAACGTCGAGTAATATTATGGTTGTAGTGTTGGTGTGTGTGTGTGTGTGTGTGTGTGTGCGTGCGTGCGTGCGTGCGTGTGTGCGTGTGTGTGTGTGCGTGTATGTGTGTGTGGCAATGTTTTCCGTGCGTGTATGTTTTTATGTGTGTGGGTGTATGTGTGTTGTGTGTGTATGTGTATATGTGTGCGTGTGCGTGTGCGTGTGCGTGTGCGTGTGCGTTTGCGTGTGCGTGTGCGTGTGCGTGTGCGTGTGCGTGTGCGTGTGCGTGTGCGTGTGCGTGTGCGTGTGCGTGTGCGTGTGCGTGTGCGTGTGCGTGTGCGTGTGCGTGTGCGTGTGCGTGTGCGTGTGCGTGTGCGTGTGCGTGTGCGTGTGCGTGTGCGTGTGCGTGTGCGTGTGCGTGTGCGTGTGCGTGTGCGTGTGCGTGTGCGTGTGCGTGTGCGTGTGCGTGTGCGTGTGCGTGTGCGTGTGCGTGTGCGTGTGCGTGTGCGTGTGCGTGTGCGTGTGCGTGTGCGTGTGCGTGTGCGTGTGCGTGTGCGTGTGCGTGTGCGTGTGCGTGTGCGTGTGCGTGTGCGTGTGCGTGTGCGTGTGCGTGTGCGTGTGCGTGTGCGTGTGCGTGTGCGTGTGCGTGTGCGTGTGCGTGTGCGTGTGCGTGTGCGTGTGCGTGTGCGTGTGCGTGTGCGTGTGCGTGTGCGTGTGCGTGTGCGTGTGCGTGTGCGTGTGCGTGTGCGTGTGCGTGTGCGTGTGCGTGTGCGTGTGCGTGTGCGTGTGCGTGTGCGTGTGCGTGTGCGTGTGCGTGTGCGTGTGCGTGTGCGTGTGCGTGTGCGTGTGCGTGTGCGTGTGCGTGTGCGTGTGCGTGTGCGTGTGCGTGTGCGTGTGCGTGTGCGTGTGCGTGTGCGTGTGCGTGTGCGTGTGCGTGTGCGTGTGCGTGTGCGTGTGCGTGTGCGTGTGCGTGTGCGTGTCTGTGTGTAGTGTGCGTGCTTGTGTGTTCGTGTGTTCTTGTAATTCTCAATGCATTTGTATGGGTGTGCGTGTTTGTTTGTGTATATCGTATAACACTGAAAACGTAGCTGGAACAAGACACATTACTCTTGAACGGAATTGTGGTTCATTGCAGTAGATGTAGTGATGAATATATAGTCTGCCACCGACAGACGCATCTACTTCCCGATG
The DNA here is from genome assembly GCA_964017155.1 of Oasisia sp. SBJ-2009. NCBI lineage: Eukaryota > Metazoa > Annelida > Polychaeta > Sabellida > Siboglinidae > Oasisia > Oasisia sp. SBJ-2009. Next base: position 41,216,552 of record OZ024866.1, read on the forward strand.
TCCAACACATATGGTAACTTTGTTACCTTTGCATTAACAATAATTTAAATAATTCAATGCTTTTCATGCGTAAGTGTTGTTATTGCTAGTGGTAGTGTATGCGTTGTCGTATGCTTGCCATACACCGTGTTTCCTTCCTTTAAAATTGAGAGCCCATTCAATGAAGTCGCTAAGATTGTTATCGTAAATATCAAAGTAGTCTTAGTAAATGACACGTTTATTTACGTTAGCGAACGTGAGGGTTTGTACAATCACGAACTGCTAATCAATTGAGTAAGTTTGAATACACGTCATAGTGTCGAAAGGTATCCTTCGCGTTTTCTGGAATATAAAAATTAACATTTTGCTGTGTCACTGAACCGTCACCCGTCGCAGCGTTTCCTGTTTTCTCAGCCGATATATTTTCTCTCAAATAATTTCAAAAACTTTGAATTATCCAAATACATAAGCAATTATTGGTATTTTAAAGAACGACATAATTTGTTGAGGACGTTACAGATAACCAAGCGATCGACCGAATACGTTTCTGCAAAATGCATTGTGAGATGGCTGGGCGATTAATGATGCCGGATATTAAATCAAACTGATACATTGCGTGCGCTTTCACAAATGTGTTAAAAATAAAGTTACGTCTCCATAAAATTAACTATTCAAAACGGCCACAAATGGTCGTATTCTGATATATATATATATATATATATATATATATATATATATATATATATATATATATATATATATATATATATATATATATATATATATATATATATACATACATACATACATATAATATGATAAATAAGAACAATCGGTGTAATGTTATGCTGACAGTAGAGCGCAGTGGCTCAGGGGTAGAGCTTCGGACTCTCGACTACGAGAACCCGGGTTCGAATCCTGGCTGCGGTGTTGAAACCTTGGGCAAGTTTTTTCACTCTACACTGCTCCAGTTCACTCAGCTGGATAAATGAGTACCTGGCTATAGACAGTGGTGGATATGTGTACCAGCAGCCTTCGCGCATTAATTGTAGCATAGGCTGGATGCTTCCCAGAGAAGCCGAGATGGTGTCTGAGTGAACAGGTCTGTCAGGGAAGTAAAGTGTAAAGCGCTTTGAGCCGTCCTGAGGACTGGATACTGCGCTATATAAGAACTGCCTTTACTTTTACAATAGCGACATCGGCAGGATTAATACTATTGGTAATTATAATTGTGCTGACAAATTAAATATATGATTGCCGCTTAACTGGGATACGAAGAGAGTATAGTGGTGACATTCATAGTCTTGGATGTTTGCTTGCGCATCCGATATCCAATACAACGACATCCGATATAACGATTTTGCATCGGAATTTCGGTTTTGTTAGTCATTGTTGCAAATACGATTATGTCGTCTACGGCATGCTAGACCAATTTCCTAAAATACAGCGACATTATTAAGGTATTGCTGTTTTTGGCCCTTCGTTGCCACTATCGATTTTCGGTAGCTAGAACATGTCCGACTGTGGATACTTATTCACCATGGTAACTATGTAGTGTAGTTGTAGTAGAGTCATCACCCGAACAACTACATTATGGAGCGCTGTGGCACAGTGACTGGAATGGTGAATTACAATTCAAACAATTTCGGTTTCGTTCTTTGGAACACTGGAAGAATTATATTTATTTTAATTGAACAATTTATTCTGATCAATTTATTTAATTTATTCTGATCAATTTATTTAATTTATTATTATACATTTATATTTATTGTAATCTGTATATTCCTACGCCTCTGATTTATTGATTGAGATATGGCGAA
>OZ024866.1:41220850-41240850 GCA_964017155.1 Oasisia sp. SBJ-2009
CAAAATCTAACCATCACAGAGGTCGAAGCACTGCAACATAAATTCTTGCCTTGCCTTGCCTATCCCGTAGTCTCAGTGGACCGTTGGGGCACCACAGATGTCCTGGCAACCAGCTCCTTCCACTCCTCTCGTCTCTCCGGTTTCCTCATGGCGGCGCCCAGTGTCAAGCCCGTCCATTCCGGGATGTTGTCTTCCCATATGTTTTTCTGTCTGCCTCGTCTTCTCCCTCCTTGAGAAGACGAGGCAAGTGTTCGGGGGCAGAAAAAATCGCCGTCCTTTTAACTATAATATAATTTATATTAATTGACGTAATATCCCTGCTGGCATCCTACTTTTTCATCGTTCCGTCAATTGATCGGAGCCAATCACTGATCTCTTAACCATATTTTAGATTCATTTACGTAATAAGTCCCACCAGCATACATCGTATTAATTATTTTTAACAAGTGACTACGGCTCAACCGAAGTACTGACTTACCAGGTCCGCAATTTTTGCAGTTTCTCAATATAATGAGGTAAGATTGAATGGCCGCATAACTCATAACAGCGAGATCTCAATCACACAAGCGTGTCTTGTAATAACATAACACCAGAGCTACTATATCACAGAGCTGGTTCACTTTGGACCGCGCCATCTTGTAACTTGACGACGCCCTCACTCGGATGGAACCAATTTGTCTGTTCATTATTACAAAACAATAAACTAATTTTTTAAGCACGGTATTACTTTCAATGAATTTCGCGAATAAAATAGCTTATGATCGCTGAAAAAGGAAAACCAGGAGATAAAGGTTTTGTCGCGGATACGTTGATAATTGATGACGTCGCAGCTTGTTTACGTCACAGCCGAATGTATGCGCGAGGCCTGCGTCAAGCTTTGCCTTTTGCTCGAAATGTTGATAACGGTTAAAATTATCATCGTGCATCGATGTTCACTGGCGCTTACTCTTTCCAACCGCCATCAAGTCCCGGAACACCATTACTGCACACAACAATTAATTAGCAAATTCAACAAACACATAAAATAATTAACTTATACTAAAAATATGCAAGCAATAAACTTCAACAAGCACTATACGACACGCTACCTGTGATGTTTCACCAAAGGCTATTTCAACAATAATCTAGTGTTACACGTGGCTAATACAAATTTCTGAGCTGAGTATAAAAATAATATGAATGAAGTAGCGTTGGGATGTACGCAATGGACGACGGAATCAGAAGTGAGAATATCGAAGCAACACACAAGGTGGTGATGACAGTTGGTGACAAAGACTACTAAAGTGGTTCTAATAACATAAGTTATCAAACATAATCGTGCCGTAGAATAATAGACATTTATTGATAAGGAAATCTACATGTTGAGTTTGCGTTTGGTTAGGATGAGGTGTGTGGTGGCGTGTTCATTTGTTGTGACATCAGCCAGCTGCTACCATTGTTAGTGTTAAGTTCAGTGTCGCAGAAGATGCGCATTTATAGTTAAAGACATGCAATTTACACTGTTAATCAATTTTCGGTAAGTTGTTTAAGCAGAGTGGTCCCTTTACGTTGCGCAAGCCACTTTGCAATTACAATTCACGAGTTCCTTCGAGAACCATATCGATAGATGAGGCAATCTTTAAGGTTGTTGCTACAAACACTGCCTGAGGACCAATTTTGTAAAGTTAATAGCATAAATTATGGACATTAAGAATTATGTGAACCATGTATGGCTCACGCGCAGACAACATACTTGCGCTGTAGTTCCTATAAGACGGTGACGAAAATTCAACCACACAATGTACCGGTTCCCAATTTTTAGTGAGCAATGTATCCAATTGATCATACCCTATTACTGAAACATTTACCAACCACCCAAAGAGGCACCACAATCAATATAATATTATTACGTGGCTGGCACCAACACCAGCACCAGCACCAGCACCAGCACCAGCACCAGCACCAGCACCAGCACCAGCACCAGCACCAGCACCAGCACCAGCACCAGCACCAGCACCAGCACCAGCACCAGCACCAGCACCAGCACCAGCAACAGCAACAGCAACAGCAACAGCAACAGCATCAACAACAGCAACAGCAACAGCACCAGCAACAGCAACAGCACCAGCAACAGCAACAGCAACATCATCAGCAACAGCAACAGCAACAGCAACAGCAACAGCAACAGCAACAGCAACAGCAACAGCATCAGCAACAGCAACATCAACGGCAACGGCATCAGCAAAAGCAACAGAAACAGCAGCAGCAACAACAACAACAACAACAACAGCACACCACACTGTGCATGTACTATGCATGTATGTATTTTGTTTTTTAATAAAACTTTCCCAAATTCAGCAATTCACTAAAGTTGTATGCGAGATTTGACAGGAAAGTTGAAACTAAGCATTATATACGCATCAGGCCGACTCGTCCCATGCTTGTAGAGCATGTTTACTAGGATGGCATTGGGCCAGAATTAGCGCTAAATACGTATTGATGTCATAGTCCGATGTAGCACAAAATCTAACCATCACAGAGGTCGAAGCACTGCAACATAAATTCTTGCCTTGCCTTGCCTATCCCGTAGTCTCAGTGGACCGTTGGGGGCCACATATGTCCTGGCAACCAGCTCCTTCCACTCCTCTCGTCTCTCCGGTTTCCTCATGGCGGCGTCCAGTGTCAAGCCCGTCCATTCCGGGATGTTGTCTTCCCGTCTCTTTTTCTGTCTGCCTCGTCTTCTCCCTCCTTGAGAAGACGAGGCAAGTCTTCGTGGGCAGAACAAATCGCCGTCCTTTTAACTATAATATAATTTATATTAATTGACGTAATATCCCTGCTGGCATCCTACTTTTTCATCGTTCCCTCAATTGATCGGAGCCAATCACTGTTCTCTTAACCATATTTTAGATTCATTTACGTAATACGTCCCACCAGCATACATCGTTTTAATTATTTTTAACAAGTGACTACGGCTCAACCGTAGTACTGACTTTCCAGGTCCGCAGTTTTTGCAGTTTCTCAATATAATGAGGTAAGATTGAATGGCCGCATAACTCATATCAGCGAGATCTCAATCACACAAGCGTGTCTTGTAATAACATAACACCAGAGCTACTATAACACAGAGCTGGTTCACTTTGGACCGCGCCATCTTGTAACTTGACGACGCCCTCACTCGGATGGAACCAATTTGTCTGTTCATTATTACAAAACAATAAACTAATTTTAAGCACGGTATTAGTTTCAATGAATTTTGCGAATAAAATAGCTTATGATCGCTGAAAAAGGAAGACCAGGAGATAAAAGTTGTGTCACGGATACGTTGATAATTGATGACGTCGCAGCTTGTTTACGTCACAGCCAAATTTATGCGCGAGGCCTGCGTCAAGCTTTGCCTCATAAAATAATTAATTTATACTAAAAATATGCAAGCAATATACTTCAACAAGCACTATAGTCTACGACACGCTACCTGTGATGCTTCAACGAAGGCTACTTCAACAATAATCTAGTGTAAAACAGGGCTAATAGAAAGTTCTGGGCTGAGTATAAAATAATATGAAGGAAGTAGCGTTGGGATGTACGCAATGGACGACGGAATCAGAAGTGAGAATATCGAAGCAACACACAAGGTAGTGATGAGAGTTGGTGACAAAGACTACTAAAGTGTTTCTAATAACATAAGTTATCAAACAGAATCGTGCCTTAGAATAATATACATTTATTGATAAGGAAAACTACATGTTGAATATCTAGGTTTGGTTAGGATGAGGTGTGTGGTGGCGTGTTGCTTTGTTTGATGCGTGATCCAGCTGCTACAATTGTTAGTGTTAATTTCAGTGTCACAGAAGATGTGCATTTATAGTTAAAGACATGCAATTTACACAGTTAATCAATTTTCGGTAAGTTGTTAACGCAGATATAATAATATCGATAAACGAAGCAATCTTTGAGATATGCTAAAATACTGCGTGGGGACCGATTTTGTAAAGTTAATAGTATAAATTATGGACATTAAGAATTATGTAAACCATGTATCACTCACGCGCAGACAACTTACTTGTGTTGTAGTTCCTATTAGGACGGTGGCGAATATGCAACCACATAATGTAAGTTGTTTAAGCAGAGCGGTTCCTTTATGTTGCGCAAGCCACTTTGCAATTACAATTCGCGAGTTCTTTCGAGAACCCACCCTATCGATAGATGAGGCAATCTTTGAGATAAGCTAAAATACTGCGTGGGGACCGATTTTGTAAAGTTAATAGTATAAATTATGAACATTAAGAATTATGTAAACCATGTATCATTCACACGCAGACAACTTACTTGTGTTGTAGTTCCTATTAGGACGGTGACGAATAATCAACCAGACAATGTTCCCGTTGCCACTTTTTAGTGAGCAATGTATCCAATTGATCATACCCTATTACTGAAACATTTACCAACCATCCAGAAAGGAACCACAATCAATATATTATGTGGCCAGCTCACTATATAATTCCAGAGAGGATGTACCACCAAATCACTAGCGGCTTCCTCTTCTGCTTATCAAGGTAAGTGAATTGACGTTGACCAGTACGGTTTTATACATAAATACCATACCGCTTGTGATTTGAACTGACTTACATTGGAGTAACTGACAAGTTAACCGCATTCATATCTAAAGACGACCTACAAGGGCCATGGCATCTACATATTTGAGCAGGGTATAAATGGAATTGTTACACGATATGTCGTTCATATATATTGAAAACAGAATTGGAGAAAGGATGCTTCATTGTGGAGTTCCCGTATTTACTACGATTTTATCCGACATATCTCTGCACAGAGGATCGTTCAGTTTGACGCGCTGTGGCCGATCGCATATAAACTGTCTGATCTATAGAATAAAGTCAGGACTTACCTCAAGCATCAACGACTTCTTAATCAGAACATGTGTTTGCATAATACCAAAAAGCCGACAAAAGGTTCGTGAATAGGACACGGAGGGTAGTTCCAGAAGGTCTAGGTGGTTGGTAATTGAATTAAATGGAGGTAGAATTGCATCATCTACTCCTCGCTTGGTTTTGTACGCAAAGTTTAGGCGATCCATGCGATGGGCCACATACTTAATCTGTTGATGAATACAATTCTTTCCATATATAACTGTGAGCGTCACTTGACGGAATTCTTTAAATTAACTGGCGCCATTTGTGTTTATGCCAATTGGCATAATGGTAGATTGTTTCCATAGTAATAGAATGTGTGTCTAAGAACAATTGGAAAAATCTCGTGAAAAAGGTACCAAGCTGATCCGTGTTTTTAGGTCTTAGGTGGTTTTCCTCCAAACAGCCCACACTTGGGCTAACGCAGGAGTTGTCTTGCAATGCTTTATAACACGAGCTCGCAATCCATTGGGCCCAGGTGTTTTGTTCGGGTTCACGTGTGAGATGCATCTGACAACATCACTTTCGTCCAGTGTTACAGGGCTGGAACTTATTGCTTGACATAACATCTAATATAGCATTCATCCATATAGTCGGTATTGTCGTATCAGGCTTAAAACCTGTTTCAATGATTTGCAAACTTTGCTTGCAGAATAGGATTGTCAGATACCAGAGGTAATTATTTGCGTGTCCTATCAAACATCCCGTTAAGACATAGCTGCCATTACCAGTAGCAGTTTACGCTCACATTTTATTTTTATACTGCAATTTGGCTAGTTTCATTTTATTTTTAAACTCTGCTTAATCCTCCAAGAGGTGCACAACTTCAATTAAAATAGTATGTTTGTCTCATTTATGTTACCTTTCACTTCTTCGGTGAACCACGGTTTGTTATTTGTAATAATCCTAACAGTTTTCGTTTGTATTAAAGTTTGTTCGCAAAACTGAATAGGACTGGGCAGTCAGTGACAACAATGTTATCTACGTAATCAGAGCAGACATCAAAAACACCTGCCAAACAGTACAATCAAACCACCTGCTCAGTGTTTCAGGGTTGTCGTCGTCCCAGACCCATCCACTGTAAGTCGAGGTTTGATCACCTTTCACCAGCTGTCTGTATTTGTGCAAAAAGGCGGAAAATATGTGAACATGTCCATGCATGTCCGGTTGGCGATTTTGGTAACATGACGTGTTGGTATAACCAACAAATATTCTTTAAAGGCAAATTCATAGGCATATGCTGTCAACACTGCATTTTATGGCAACAAGTCGGTGTATTCACTAGTGGGGCAATGTTTGCTTATTCGATATGTGCAATGCCAACGCATTATGCGATTTTCTCTACCTGCTTGGTGTATGCATAGCCATTCCACAAAAGATTAGTTTTCCCCCTATATATTGTTGATAACTCCATGTTTACATGTATGACATCCCCTCATATGTGTCTGGATTTAAAAGTGTCCTGTTAGCCACTGGTTTGTTGTAGTGGTTGAACATGTTCCCTTTAGAGGCAGCACTACCTTATACACGGATCCATGTCATTTTGGTAAAGTACATTTTGGTAACAAGACATTTTGGTAACAAGACATTTTGGGGGGAAAACTGCTGAAAATAATCAGAGTCCAGTCTGCCATATCAGGACCTGTTCAAAATACATAAATATGTGGTAACATGACGTTTTAGTATAACCAACAAATATTCTTTAAAGGCATATTTATAGGCAAATGCTGTCAACACTGCATTTTATGGCAACAGGTCGGTGTATTCACTATTGGGGCAGTGCTAGCTTACTCGATATGTGCAATGCCAACGTATCATGCCATTTTCTCTATGTGCTTGGTGTATGCATTGCCATTCCACAAGATATTAGCTTTTCCCCTATGTATTGTTGATAAGCAATGTACACTGTTAGTCAATTTTCGGTAAGTTATTTAGGCAAAGCGGTTCCTTTACGTTGTGCAAGCCACTTTGCAATTACAATTACAATTCCCGCTATGCTAAAAAAATACTACATATAGACCGATTTTGTAACGTTAGTTATATAATTTAATGACTTTAAGAATTATGTAACCCATGCATCACTCACGCGCCAGGCAACATACTTGCGTTGTAGTTCCTATTAGGACGGTGACGAATATTCAACCACACAATGTACCCGTTGCCAATTTTTAGTGAACAATGTACCCAATTGATCATACCCTATTACTGAAACAGTTACCAACTACCCAATACCGGAACCTCAATCAATACATTATGTGGCCATTTCAGAGAGGATTTACCACTTTATATCACTCGGGGCTTCCTCTAATGTGAATTGACGTTGACCAGTACGGTTATATATATATATATATATATATATATATATATATATATATATATATATATATATATATATATATATATATGTGTGTGTGTGTGTGTATGTATGTGTGTGTGTGTGTGTGTGTGTGTGTGTGTGTGTGTGTGTGTGTGTGTGTGTGTGTGTGTGTGTGTTTGTGTGTGTGTGTGTATCCCTTTCCGCTTAGATGGAGGCTATCTCTCACGTATATGTCGTCTTTCCCATCAAAGTATCCTCCACAAATCTATGAATCCAACTTCTTCTTCTTCACACAGCTGATCTACTAGAGCGTTGATTGCCATCCTCTTGCAATTTCTATATGTTGCTCCCCTTCCTCCCGTTACTGTCAAGATTCCTCAAATAATAATCTGTTCAACTCTTGTCTTCTTCAGTTTACCTACCAAATGTCTGTATCACTGCACTGTTCTATTTGTCCCCTGTCTGCATTGTTCGTCCCTACGTGTAGTAATATAGATCCTCGCTGGCCATGCCCCAATGTGTTTTCTATCCTTTCAGTCACATGCTCTATCCTAGCCTCCGGAAAATAAACAACAACGTATTCTCCCTTGCTTAATGTCTTGTCTGTCTTTCGCAAATGGAGTCGCCCATAAATACCCTTTTTGTTCTCCATCACTGCCTCAGATAGCTCCTCCGTGTTGCATCTACCTGGTCGTTGACTTTCCCTCCTGTCGCCTTCTCTGTTGTTGGTTTTCCCCCTCCTATTTTCTTCCTGTCACCATCCCTGTTATTGACTTCCCTTTGGACACATCTACCCTCTCTTCCTTTCTTCCCTTCATCTTTCATCCTGTCACATGAACTTCTCTCCTGTTCCATTGCCCCCCCCCTCCTTCTCTACTGTCACTTGCTCCCCTGTCACCTTCCAGCATGTCATGTTTTCTGTTGTTCTTTCTCCATTTGTTTTCTTTGCACTCGCCCTCCTTCCTCTCAATCTCCTGTCCTCATCCTTCTTGTCACTGCATTGCACCTTCCGACCTCTGTCCCTGTCATCGCTCTCTATTCCATCCGCCTCTTTGGTCATTCTCATCTCCGTCCCCTTCACAATACCGGTGAGCCAAGCTATCTCTGCTGTAAGACATTCCTCTTTCCAACACACCATGCACTGGAAAGTAAAATCTTCCTCCACTGTATCTGCCCATGACTTTACACATCCAGATAAAGCAAAATTTACAAAGCTGTATCAATGGTCACATATAAAGTGCCTCCTTGCCTTGCAAGGGGCCATATTATGATTACACAAGACTAACTCACTTAGTATACCAACTTAGTCTTTAGAAATACTGTTTAATGTCTAGAGTAGCTGCAGCTCACTTTATGTTATACGCAACTGACAATTTTAGTCTTTACTGGTACCGTTCCCTAGCGGATACGTTGGACACTGCCTACATAAACAAACGGAACAAACTAGTGTTTTCTATGCTACGTGATCAAAGTATTATCTTACGTATGTAGCTGTTAAAGTTGCATTCTGACTTCCGCCATGTTTAAAATAAAATGTTCCAGTAAACCAGCATTCCCCATACACTATATATTGTTTTCCTCAACTACCTATCAACTTATTTTCATATAATATGCCATTTTAAGATAAAAAGCAGCAAAAGACGAAAACAATTCCTGGTGAGCCTCATCAGTTAGAATTCTCTGATTGGTTTAGACCTCGATGAAGGGAATTCCGGTGAAAAGCGCTGTCAGGAGGGGGCCACACTAAAAGGCGGATGGATCACAATTGGCAGACCGCACGGAAACGGCATACCCCATTTTCTAAGATGCCACCGCTCGATACGCTCCATATTTACGGCATGCCCAGGTGCCCACATACAAACTATCACTGGCTACGCGCCTGTACAGTTAATGGCTAATTGAGCATGATTTAAATAACTAGGGTGTTGTTGCCTAGTGGCGCCTCTAACAACTAACGTGGATATGTGGAACCGCCTTTTAGTTTGCCCCATCGTTTACATACGTTGACCGGATAGTTCCGATGGTAAAAATAGATCGATTTTTGGGAAACTCCAGAGCCGTTGTTTGTTGCAAACTTATATTTGATCAAATAACGTATAAATCCACAAAGTGAGACATGTGGTAGGAAGTATACTAATAAGCAAATATCGGTCATGGTGTACATTGACTTTTCTAAAATGCGTTAAAAAGGGGAAATTATGTCAGAATGCAACTTTAAGCTTATTACTTGATATGTAAGTATGATATATAAGTGAAGCGTACCGCTACCAAAGCTGGAGACTGCTTGTTTACTGTCGCTGCTGCGTCCCTGTGGAACAATTTGGAACAACGGTCTTTAAGACTTGTGACAATCTCACCAGTTTCAAACGTCTACTGAAGACACATTTGTTTCGTATTGCTTATTAGTGTAATTCGATATGAACATTATTATTGTTTTACTAGATTACATAATCATACACTTATTTATTGGCATTATTGCTACGTAACTATTATTATTTTTAACATAAACTAAACTATTTATTACTTATACTAATTATACATATACTGACAGTTATCAGTATCAACGTGATGTAACTATACACTAGACCGATTATTATGTATTTTTTATAACTAATACGTAATTTATTTATTTATTTAAAAGTGCTACGCTATTTAATACCGTATTATTTTATTTATTGATATACCTATACATATCTTTTTAACATTTGTTTAAAAACACTAGTATTTGTCTTATTGTATATATCTTTTTATGTCTTTTAAATTGTAATATGTTGTGAAGCGCCACGAACGATTATGGATGTGGTGCTATACCAAATAAATATATTATTATTATTATTCTATCAAATAATCAGATTTGCTAAATCGTATTTACAAACTTCGAAGGGTAGCTTACCCTATTATAACCTACTATATTAATCTGCTCAAAAATACTTTTAACTAGCAAACGTTTACCAAAACTGTATGAATAATCTTCACATAAGAATAATACTGTAGCTGTTATGCTGAATACTTTATCTGTTAAATATTCTATCAAATAATCAGTTTTGCTCAATCTTGTTTACAAACTTGTCGAAGGCTAGATTACCCTATTATCACCCACTATGCTAATCTGCTCAAAAAGACTGCTAACTGACAAACGTTTAACCAAACTATTACCCACTATATGTCTGGTATTACTTTATGAATAATCTTCACATAAGAATAATTCTTGTCAATCAATATTTCCCCTTGTTTTTCAACTTTTATGCACCACCAATTTCAACCATCTACATCCGCCAATGTTCCCGCCAATCTTAGCTGACATGTCCTCACGTTGCAGATGATGCTCAAACCGATCTTTACGTTCGTACTGTTGGCGATTGTTGTCAGCGGACGAAGGTCGTCGGCGGACATGCGTAAAAGACTAACCCGTAGTAATGGCGACCAGAATGACACACCAGTGGTATGTATTGCCAACTGTATGGACAGCGATAATTCCCCTCGGTCACGGTTTACCAGTCTGTTTAGATAGTTACTGTTGTCATTCGCTACTGTTGTTACATCGCCCACTCTTTATATGGCTTTTTTTCTCATTCATTCTTTCTTTCACTTAGGGAATCGTTTACTCACTCACTCACTCACTCACTCACTCACTCACTCACTCACTCACACACTCACTCACCCACCCATTCACTCTTTTAAAGGGAGACTGAAACGCTTGAATAATCCAAGCGTAAGAACATACCATTTAGAGGGAATAATGACCAATATTAATTTATTTTTATGACCATGGAGCCACGGTATATGCCCATTGGGGAATTCCCCTGTGTTTGTAAATTTATTAGCCAATTCCTATTCGGATTGGCCCCTATGTTTCAAATTGCTACACCGAGAGATGCAATTTGTCGAAGCCGCATGACAAAGATTATTTGAAGTGAGTGTGCATAGTATGCGTAACGTTGTTGATTTGAGCATAGGAATACAAACCGTGTTATGATTGTTCTGAATTCCTGACTATTAATGAAGCCTGACTAATGTGGCGTTTGAAGTTCTTTCACCAGTTGTAAATCAGTAAACTATTTAAACTCTATTCCATTGTGCTACATAGTTAAATAAAGGCATTCAGCTTATTTGATGATTAGCCATTTTGATTATGTTAGTGAGCTAAATTAAGGAATTTAACTTGTTTTATGACTCGTTGTTTTGATTATGTTAGATGGCTAAGTTAAGGGATTTAACTTACTTCTGTGTTTTTTCGTTCCTTGTGTATATACTAATCTAGCCAGCATCGCAAGCCAGAGGTTGTAGCGCCGAGCTACTTTCCTGCAGAGTGAATGCTAGTATTAATGTATCAGCCGCAGTGACCCCTGGCGCGCGAGAATGAAGTCTAGGTAACATTCACAAGAATGAGTCCAAATGTTGACAGCAGCACAATGCTCGGCAATTTGAGGCAATAAAGCTATATAAATAGGACCGCATGCTCAAGCGTAATTTAAATTGTAATATATAAAATAGGAGTCGTTCAATGGTGTTGTAAGATAAGATGAGATGAGATGAGATGAGATGAGATGAGATGAGATGAGATGAGATGAGATGAGATGAGATGAGATGAGATGAGATGAGATGAGATGAGATGAGATGAGATGAGATGAGATGAGATGAGATGAGATGAGATGAGATGAGATGAGATGAGATGAGATGAGATGAGATGAGATGAGATGAGATGAGATGAGATGAGATGAGATGAGATGAGATGAGATGAGATGAGATGAGATGAGATGAGATGAGATGAGATGAGATGAGATGAGATGAGATGAGATGAGATGAGATGAGATGAGATGAGATGAGATGAGATGAGATGAGATGAGATGAGATGAGATGAGATGAGATGAGATGAGATGAGATGAGATGAGATGAGTTGAGATGAGATGAGATGAGTTGAGATGCGATGAGATGAGATGCGATGCGATGCGATGCGATGCGATGCGATGCGATGCGATGCGATGCGATGCGATGCGATGCGATGCGATGCGATGCGATGCGATGCGATGCGATGCGATGCGATGCGATGCGATGCGATGCGATGCGATGCGATGCGATGCGATGGGATGGGATGGGATGGGATGGGATGGGATGGGATGGGATGGGATGGGATGGGATGGGATGGGATGGGATGGGATGGGATGGGATGGGATGGGATGGGATGGGATGGGATGGGATGGGATGGGATGGGATGGGATGGGATGGGATGGGATGGGATGGGATGGGATGGGATGGGATGGGATGGGATGGGATGGGATGGGATGGGATGGGATGGGATGGGATGGGATGGGATGGGATGGGATGGGATGGGATGGGATGGGATGGGATGGGATGGGATGGGATGGGATGGGATGGGATGGGATGGGATGGGATGGGATGGGATGGGATGGGATGGGATGGGATGGGATGGGATGGGATGGGATGGGATGGGATGGGATGGGATGGGATGGGATGGGATGGGATGGGATGGGATGGGATGGGATGGGATGGGATGGGATGGGATGGGATCGGATGGGATCGGATCGGATCGGATGGGATCGGATGGGATCGGATGGGATCGGATGGGATCGGATGGGATCGGATGGGATCGGATGGGATCGGATGGGATCGGATGGGATCGGATGGGATCGGATGGGATCGGATGGGATCGGATGGGATCGGATGGGATCGGATCGGATGGGATCGGATGGGATCGGATCGGATCGGATCGGATCGGATCGGATCGGATCGGATCGGATCGGATCGGATCGGATCGGATCGGATCGGATCGGATCGGATCGGATCGGATCGGATCGGATCGGATCGGATCGGATCGGATCGGATCGGATCGGATCGGATCGGATCGGATCGGATCGGATCGGATCGGATCGGATCGGATCGGATCGGATCGGATCGGATCGGATCGGATCGGATCGGATCGGATCGGATCGGATCAGATCATATCAGATCAGATCAGATCAGATTAGATAATATAGCTATATCGCCATTGTGTTCACATTGTAGTTACAATAAAACATTGAAATGTGTAATGATATTGGTCGTCGTACTAGTACATGCACATGACAATACATTCACATGCACCAAACGATGATGTTAAAATATACTACTAGATTAAATTAAATAAATACATAAATAAGAACAATCATATAAAAAAGGTCCGAATAAAAAATTGCTCTTTATAACATCGATAAATAATTGATACGATCTAGAAGAAATATATTATCTGAAAATGTAAAATATGAAATAAAAAAGAATATAATATATAATAAATTATGATAAAATACAATACTAAAAACTTATCGGTAAGTGGACTATGTGTTTGCTGCGGGTGGGAGAAAAATCACTTATGTTTTGACAGGGCTTGAACGGCTATGGGAAAAGACTAGTCCTAAAGCGGTTGGTCCTGGTTTTGATGGATCTAAATCGGCGACTAGATGGAATAGGTTCAAATAGGTCATGGGCAGGATGGGATGAATCTTGAGAAATGAGAGTGGCTCTTCCTAACAGGCGCTGCTGATACAGTATTTCAAGACTGGGAAGGTCTCTGCCGATGATTCCGGAAGCAGTTTTCACAATTCTGTTTAGTCTGAGCGTTTCCTTCTGTGTAATTGACCCAAACCATACTGTGATAGAAAATATCAGAACACTCTCGATTACAGCTATGTAAAAGTTGAGCATGACCTTTGTGGTCAAACCAAACGATTTTAACCTTCTTAAAAAGTACAGCCGCTGCTGGGCCTTTTTGACAATATTAACAACATTTAGTTCGCATTTAAGATTACTGGAGATTGTAGAACCGAGAAATTTGAAATATTGGACGATTTCAACTGTCCTGCCATCGATCGCTAGAGGCGAGGGTGGAGAGGATGTCTATCTCCTAAAATCCACAATAATTTTTTTCGTTTTATTTACATTAAGTTCCAGATTGTTATCGTTGCACCAACTGATGAGTTTGTTTACTTGGTCCCGATATTCAGATTCATCAGAATTTGTTATTAGCCCTATCACTGTAGTGTCATCGGTAAATTTCAGTATTTTAGTACGTACGTGACAAAATAAACAATCATGTGTAAAAAGATAATATAACATTGGTGACAGAACACAGCCCTTAGACGTGCCACTAGATAACGTAACTGATGATGATAAGTTGTCGCCTATTTTTACAACCTGCGGCCTATTTTAAAGAAAATCGAGGATCCACAGACACATGGATTGAGGAACACCGAAACTCTGTATCTTATCGAAAAGTTTTGATGAGCTAATCGTGCTAAAAGTAGAGAGCTAAAATCAACAAAAACGATCCTAGCGTAAGTATTTGGGCTGTCGAGATGTTTAAGGACGTAAAACAATCCTAGAGCGACAGCGTCGTCAACAAATCTATTGTTGCGATATGCAAATTGAAATTGGTCAAGCAATGGATCAATACTTGATTTCAGAAACTGCAGGACCAAGCGCTCGAGTGTCTTCATGACTACATAAGTCACAAGAGGCTGTGGATTTCTTGGGAACAGGAGTGATAGTTGACTTTTTGAAGCATTGAGGGATTTTACATTGGGAAAGAGACACATTGAATATGTCTGTGAATACACTCGACAGCTGGTCGGCACACAGTTTAAGTAAACATGGAGATATGTTATCCGGACCGGCAGCCTTTCTGCTATTTAGACGTTGAATCATGCTTCTAACAACATATTCGTCAACTGTGAAAGGAGGTAGGGATGAGGAGGGAGTGATAGAGGAAGGAGAAATAGTGTTCAGTTTATCAAACCGGCTATAAAAGTCATTCAATCTGTCAGGAAGATTAGTGTCGGTAGCCGTAGTGTTCTTGGGAGACGGCTTGTAGTTGGTTATGGCCTTCAGTCCCTGCCAAATGTTCTTAGAGTTGTTGGTGGTGAGATTCTCCTCAAGCTTGTCACGGTATAAATTTGGCCTTGCCGGTCTTGGTGGCATTTTCCGCTGCATATCTCGCTTTCGTGTATTTGTCTTTGTCATTGTCTTTGTACGCATCGTGTTTCGCCCGTAGCTTGTGTTTAATATAAGTATTGAACCACGGCTTGTCGTTGGGGTAACTTGTTATTGTTTTCGTTGGAATACAGAGGCCCTCGCAGAAGGTGATGTAATCGCTGACTGCCTCTGTGTATTCGTGAATGTCGGTTGCGGCGTCTTTGAACACTCCCCAATCAGTGTATTCAAAACAGCCGCGAAGTGTCTCCATTGCATTCACTGACCACTGTTTCACAGTTTTCACGGTTTGCTTAACACGCTTCAATTGCTGTTTGTAAGTCGGCACTAGGTAAATCACGGCGTGGTCCGAGCGGCGTTGGCCGGCTGGCCTGTGACCCAATTTTGACGGGGTAAAACAATGTCATTAAAACGATAGTTTGGTTGCATGTCACACTCACACATGATGTGCAGCAGAACGTCCCGATCGTATTGGTGCACGTACAGTGTCCTTACGACAAGGAATATCGTCACAACACACACTAAAATCACGGCGCCCAACATCCTGTCGCCATAGATCGGCGCCATTTTATTTATTTATTATATATATATATATATATATATATATATATATATATATATAGAGAGAGAGAGAGAGAGAGAGAGAGAGAGAGAGAGAGAGAGAGATTTACGACACAAATTGAAATTTTGCAACCCGCTTCTTCAACCAATTAACAATGTGATAAGTCGAACTACAACATTTATTAATATTATGTGAAACCTTCACGTACACCTCGGATAAATGTTGTGTATAGTTTGCATTTAATGCTATTAACATGGCCATTTAATAAAGGTTAGATCGGCTACAATAGACACTATTGGCGAACCATTAAACATTGCTTGGCGACCGAAATTTGGGTTCCGACCCAAGTTGTTAGAACAACTGCTGAATGTCTTAAACATTCTCGCTATACCGTTTCCTAACAAGCATCCAATTACCCGCATTGCTGATATAGTTCAGAAACCAGAGGCTGTCATGGAACAGTCTTCTCTGATATCACACGTCTAATTAGTATGTTAAATTAGTATATATAGCAGTCGGTGATTTACATAAGATTTTTAATTTACGTTTACTTTCGTGCGCGTGCGCGTGCGCGAGCGTGTGTTTTAGCGAGTATGTGTACAACTGTATGCTTCGCCTGACCATTTATACGAATACGAATACATTTATTTCAGGAAAAACCCATATACAATTGGTACATACATTAGTACATCTAAGTAGATATAACACATTTAACTCTTTCTTCGTCACATTTCCACTTTCTGTGAATATTATATGCTCTATAACGAAAACGAACTTTTTTACATTTCGTTCGTTGCAGACGAAAGTCATTGAGATGACCGGCGAACCGTTGCAATACGAGAAACGGCCTCAATCAGATGGGAAAGTGGACGCAGCCAGGGCAATGTCGGTGTCTACTAGAGAGGTGGTCAGTATTTGTATACTTGTAAACATCAATCCTGGTCATCACAAGAAAACGACTGTAATTAGGGAGCTACGGGCGTTGATTGGCTATGTGTAGGTAGCATGACCTCATGTAGCGGTAGTGATGCGCCACCTAGTGTTGTCGGTGGGCTGCACACTCATCATGTGTTTTTTGATTGGTCATTCATAGGGGTTCCTGTTTGTTAGCAAAGCAATAGGCCATGTAAATCTCGCACTGTGTATATGTATATTTCTCACTCTGATAATTTGCCGGAAGACTCCGAAGAACCTCACGTGTGAAATTAGTATAGCCGAGTTCGTGTGCGTGCGTGTGTGTATATGTGAGCGTGCGTGTGTGTATATATGAGTGTGCGTGTGTGTAAGTGTGTGTGAGTGTGTGTATGTATGTGCCTCTGTGTGTTAGTGAGTGTGCATGGGGTGTGTATGCGTGCGTCAGCGTGTATTTGCGTGCGTGTGCGTGTGTGTGCGTGTATACATGTGTGTAAGTGTGTGTGAGTGTGTGCATGCGTGTCTGTATGTGTGTGAGAGTGGGTGTATGTGTATGCCTCTGCGTGTGAGTGAGCGTGCATGGGGGTGTGTATGCGTGCGTCAGCGTGTGTGTGCGTGAGTATTCGTGTGTGTGCGTGTAGGTATGTGTGCGTGTGTGTGCATGTGTGTGTATGTGTGCGTGGGTGTGCATGTGTGTGTATGTGTGTGTGTGTGTGTGTGTGTGTGTGTGCGTGTGTGCGTGTGCGTGTGAGTTTGTGTGTCGCTACGTCGTTTCTTACTTCATAAATATAATATTCTGTTTGAAACACAGCCTGTGTTCGTTCGTTGCAGACGAAGGTCAAAGAAATGACCGACAGAGCAATGGTGGCCGATGAACTTAAGCGACTGGGCAAGAGAGTTGACTCACGTAGGGCAATGTCGGTTTCTGCTAGAGAAGTCGTCGATACGGGATCTGGTGACGTCATTGAGCAAGTATTGATTACAGGCGAACTGAAAGATCTCATTGTGTCCCTACACAACCAACTGCGAGCAGACGTGAAGCCGCCTGCTACCGATATGCAGACGATGGTAGGATCTCCTGTCGACTCTGCAATACGACAACAGTTCTAATTAAATTATCATGTGAACGACGAAATGTTACAAATGCTCGGAATTCACTAACTACATTACTTATACATACAATGACCATTTAATATAATTTTGGAATGCACTTCCCCTACACTAAATAATTTATTCAACGACATATTAACTTGTAAGCCCTCATGTCCATACTAAACATTATATTACACCAAATTACACCAATTGACATAATTATTAGTTGTGCGAGCTGTTAGAAGCTCGGTTAGCCCACGAATAACCGTTAGGAACAACTTAATGTTCTGACGGTTAATGTGCTTATACCGGAAACACGGATTAGCTAGAATGGACAGCCAAGTCAACTCTAATTGATGCATGTGTTAGTAGTACCTCATGGTCCACCTTCCGCTAAGACACATGTGTGGATATACACGTATTTCAGATAACTCGTTCTTGAGCGTTTCGTGACATTGTGGATTTTTGGCCTAGGTTTGGGACGATGACATTGCCCAGTATTCAGCGGACTGGGCCCTTTGCAAAAACTTCTACTGGCATCGTGAGGGCGCCTACAAAGTCGAGAACTACGGAGATATTTTGTACATGACCTTGAGCGATGAAGCAGGGACGTCTAGCTTAAATGAATCTATAACGGTGGGTGAGTCGCGGGATTTGAACATGCCAAGATAGTATTACAAATAACGAGCCCTGTGTAATTAACTATCCCTCAGTTGAAGAATTCCGGGTTCGAATGCTCTTGTTGCCTTTTTGAACTAATCAATGTTTCAGTTATGTCAGTTATACGAATGAGAACAAGGCTATAGACGGGTAGTTTTCTCTACGCATAATCTCACCATCCCTTAGCAGCAGCTTGCCCGAAGAAGTTTAGAAGAAATCATTGTGGTGTTCAAATGAACATCTCTGTCTAGACTTTTAGTGACATACTAGCCGAATTACACAGCGATGCTTGGGAAAATTGCAGTAATGCTCGCCAAAACGTTTGAAAATTGTGAGCCTTGTGGTCCAATCCCCACGTCTCTGGATATATATTTTTTTGTCTATGCTAAGTACATATATATATGTGCAATTTTATGAAGCGTTATCACATATTTAAGTCCACTAGAGTGTCGCCATATCTCAAATTACGTAATCTGAAATGTAACGAAAATATTACGATATTTTGGAACTATACGTACAATCTTGTGAAGACATGTTTTGAAATATTGAACCTCCGAAGTGTCGTACCCCGGACGAATTTAGAAAACGTTTTAATCTACTAAGCATCTCTTTGGGTAATCTAGGACGCGTTATTTCAATCCGTTGCATGCAACACTGGCGGAGGTGTGTGTCCACAAAACAGACATAAATACATGTACAAAAACACAGTTTTACGACATAGACGCACTTTGTCGTGGGTTTGTTTTTGAACGACGCGACATGTACCACATAGTTCTAATGAGGCGTAGTTGACGTGCAATTACAATGCCACACTGTTGACTGAAGAACCGAGGTTCAAATCACTGGACTCACCGTCGATTTGGAACTTCGCTAATTTCATTCTTCTCGCGGTTTTTGTTTCTTTTGACGACACAATTTGCGTCTTTTTGCTCTATTGCTTGATCTCTATGTTTTGGAGTTAGATATCTTAAGTCAATTCAATTAAAACAGTAATGTGTTCGCGCCTGCGAGTCTACTCACACTGATATTGTGTATATACATTGCTTCTAGAATGGGCTGATCAAATGGTGGAGAGAGAAAGTGTATTATAAGTATTCTGACAACTCCTGCGAAAGTGCCAAAAAATGCCACCACTACAAGCAGGTAGGTGACGAATGTGTATAAACATAAATACGTCAAAAATACGAGGAACAGATGCATTTTATAGAAGGCGCTATCTGTCATACTATGACATAGGTGCCTTGTGATATTATGTAAGATATAACGCTACATCTAAAATTTTAACTCAGTATTATAACAACGGATATATGTGATTGCAGAACAGTTTACTTGTGTTTGTGATGTTTATTTGATATAGCACATATTGTAATCATACAAATGCAGCTGACCCAAATTAAAATCACACCATATCGACGATGATGCTGATCAACAAATGCGTTTGCATTGAGTGACGTCGGAATCAGTTACATGTAATATTGTTATTAGTAAACACGGACTACAAAGCTGTCATATGTATTGTTTTCGTGAGAAGTTGAGCTATGGAACAATCACGTCTCCTTCCATATAT
>OZ024866.1:41245850-41248350 GCA_964017155.1 Oasisia sp. SBJ-2009
AATTAAAATGGCAGAGGGTATGAACGATTTCTTGATTAGGTTCCTTTTAGCTAGTGGCACTTTCAGACGTCTCCCTGACGGAAGTTTCTGAAAAGGGTCATTCCGAGGATGGGTAGGATCGTGCAATATTTGTCTGGCCTTCCTTTTCAGTGCAGCAGTGTATCTACTGGACAGGTGTTTCTGTTCGTTACCAATCAACTTGTTTGCTTTGTTGATAACACGAGCAAGCTTTATTTTATTATTGGCACTGACATTGCCATACCACGTGGTCATGTTAACAGATAGAACGTTCTCTATTAAACCCTTGTAAGCAAGTTGGGAAATGTGGTGGCTAACATCGAAACATTTCAGCTTTCTCAGTAGGAACAGTCGTTGTTGCACTTTCGTTTAAACATAATCAACGTGACCAAAGAATGACCAGCTTTCATCAAGTAATGTACCTAGGTACTTGTAGCTCTTCACTATTTCTACTTCTTGATTATCATGAATATTGGTTTTGAAGGCTGAGTAGTCCTTCACCCTTCAAATACTAACTCTTTAGTTTTAGATGTATTAAGTTTAAGAAAGCTGGTCTTAAGCTGAAAGGTTAACGCATCGATTTGAAGGAGATGCTCGGAAACAGAGTGTTCATTTGTAAGAAGACCTACAAGGGCCATGTCTTATGCATATTTACTCAGGGTAAGAAAGAATTGTTAGACGATTTGTCGTTCGTATATATTGAAAACAGGATTGGGGAAGAACGCATCCTTGTGGAGTTCCGGTGTTTACTACGATTTCGTCCGATAGCACGGGATCTCTGCACAAAGGACCGTTCAGTCTGACACGCTGTGGCCGATCACATAGAAACTGACTAATTCACAAAATAAGATCAGGATTAATTTCAAGGTTCAACAATCTCTTAATCAGAATGTGGGTATGTATAGTATCAAAGGCCGACGAAAGGTCCATGAATAGGATACGGACGGTAGTGTTACGTTTTCTGTTTTGTCGCATTACAGTTGTTCAAAGCATCGAACCAATAAGTGAGACGATGCGTTTCTAAAACCTATTAGCACTCTTATAATATGTGTCAGCGTCACATAGTCTCGCTTAACAGACTCTCGCTCGGCCGCCGAAAAGATAGTCTGATGGCATAGCCGGCTTTTCAATGTTATCAGTCTGAGAGGCTAAAATACTGCCACCTCAGGAGGCCTGGGAAATCAAAGGTAATCCTGCCATAATTCCTGTTTCACAAACAACTGGAAATTTATAGTTCTGTTTATTTATACAGTGCCGGTAAAAAGTCATGGGACCATGCAAGATATCAGGCATATTTTCACAATTTAATTCATTTAAAAATACTAACTAATACAAAAGTCCAACCAAATTGATTATACACTATTACAAACTAATTATAGATAATATTTCTACAGTTGTCATGTACAAACAACACTAATATTTTGTGCAGTGCCACTTGGTGTGTCACTTGGCAGCAATCCCTGCAGCACATCTCCTCGGCATTGAACGTACCAGGTTTTGGACAGTGTCCACTGGGATGGCCTGCCATGCAACTGCCACAGAGCCTCCAGACTACCTGGCTTGCTTCTCTCTACCTTCCTGAAGATGACTTCCCATAAATGTTCTATGTGATTCAAAGTCTGGGCTCTGGGCCGGCCACTGCAGGACCTCGACGTGAGAGCGCTCGAGGAATCTCGTCACCTTGTTCGGTTTATGGCAAGGGGCATTGTCTTGCTGGAAGACAAATGCTTCACCCTCGCCATAAAGTGAAGAAGCTGAAGGCAGCATGTGGTTCCTCAGCACCCTCACGTATTGGTCCTGTCGCATGGTGCCTTCAGACCGGTAGAGTTGACCGACCCCTCGCTCAGACCATCAGGCAGCCCCCTCCATGCTTTATTGTGGGGACAATGCACTGTGGGTTGTACCTCTCGTCAACCCTGCTCCGCACAATAGCCTGCTTTGCCCCACAGAAAAGCAGAAAGGCACTCTCTTCTGACCACAGCTCTGTCTCCCACTGCTGGACTGTCCAGTTTTCATGGCGTCGAGCAAAGTCGAGCCAACTTTTAATGTTCGCAGGACGCAACAATGGCTTCTTCACCGCCACACAACCAAGAAGCCCAGCTGAATTCAGGCGTTTCCTTATTGTCGAGGAAGATACAGTCACTCCCTCTGACTCAGCTCTGACTCCATCCTCTGTCGCAGTTCTGGGGATGTGAGGCGACGATCGCTGAGGCTATATCGGACGAGTGCCCGGTCTTGTCGTACCGACGTCTTATTCGGCCTTCCACTCCGCGGTCTGTCGGCCGCTAACCCTATCTCTCCCAGGCATTTCTTGATGCCATACACTGTTTTAAAATTTACCTTTAGCTGTCGGCTCACCTCCCGACAGCTAACCCCCATCTCCATTTGCACTACGGCCCTCGTTCGCAACTCAGTGCTGGTTTTTCTGTAAGGTGGCATCACTGAAAATTAGCAAATAAGTTATTTATTATTTTTAAATTAA
>OZ024866.1:41253350-41255850 GCA_964017155.1 Oasisia sp. SBJ-2009
GCATTGCATTGCATTGCATTGCATTGCATTGAATTGTACACCATTTGTAATGTTTATTTTGCTGTTGTCTTGCAGTACGTGCCCCAAAATCGGTGTTGAAGATCGTGAGTAAACGGGTGATGTCAACAATTGGACGGACGAAGGACTTGACTTAGAACGAAAGAAACGAACACGAAACAAGAAACGCGATTACAATTAGAATGCTTTGCTGCTGTCTGCAATCTAATGCCAAACAGAAATGTCAACAAACGCCCTAGTAGGCATAGTATATGCTCAGAATAAATACGCTGAATTTTAACAATTAAAAGTTTTAAGTCAAACAGTTACACAATTACTAAGTATTTGTCGAATTTTAAACGATTATGTCAAACAATGCTTTGATGTGTTGATTTTCGTCTTTCGTGGTGTATTTTGGCACGGCTTTCTAGAAATAAATATGATAACATGTTTATTGTTGTATTATTTGTGTAATACCAGGTAGTTATATATACACGTGTTCCATTATATTCACAAACAATCACACACATACACACTCACACACAATCACACACACACACACACACACACACACACACACACACACACACACACACACACACACACACACACACACACACACACACACACACTCACCCACACATAAACACACACACACACATACACACACACACACACACACACACACACACACACACCTATTTTGAATACTTACGTATATCGTATAGACTGGGTTTATCTTCTACGGTGTAGGTCGTTAGCTGATATCTAGTAAAAAAGAAGTTCAGGCTTAAAATAGATATTCACCCGCCTACGCCTCCGAAAATATTGTCCGTAATAATGTGTGTTATATGTAACTAGATGTCTTGTGTCTATAGAATGATTTGTGTACGGGGATGTACGGATAATATATTGTAGATATGTAACCATTGTGAGGAATGGTGGCCGAGAAACGTCATCGATCAGATAGGAAAGTCGATGCAGCCAGGGCAATGTCTTTGTCTACTAGAGAGGTGGTCAGTAGTTGAATGCTTAAAAACATGGATCGGGGTTATCACAAGAAAATAGTGTAATTAGGGAGCTACGGACGTTGATTGGCTATGTGTAGGTAGCATGACGTCATGTAGCGGTGGTGATGCGCCACCTAGTGTTGTGAGTGGGCTGCACAATCCTCACGTGTTTTGATTCGTCATTCATAGGGGTTCCTTTTGTGTCAGCAAAGCAATAGGCCATGTAAGTCTCGCACTCGAAAACGAGGTTAGCAGGGACTTGGGGTACGAAGTCCATTTGCTCCATGTTAAAAGATAAGACTTTGTACTCATTTATACAGCTGATGTAGAGTGAAAAACCTTGCCCTAGATTTTAACGCCACATCACAGGATTCGAACCCGGGTTCTGTTAGTCGAAAGTCCGAGCTCTACCCCTATTCCAGTGCACTCTAGAAAACATATTGCGTCTCAGCTTACTTTTGGTAAGATGGTATAATGTAGCTTTATCTGATAAAAGGGTATCTTTAGTTATTTTATATTTCAAATTAGGGTCGAGGACCAATCAGCGTCTCTACCCTACTCTGGGTCAAGGTCGCCATATTTTTGTAGATTAAATCTTGAAACCCAGATTGCAAGGCATGGTTTGGCACTTTTTTGTCGAATCAAGACCCACCTTTGATTTTGCCGATGTAGCTACACTTTTGAATACATTTTATACCGCAGTGCGTTACTTCCGGCATTCAACGTCGTCCGGGGTATATTTATATTACGAAGATATTATTGCGCCTTAGCACACATCTGGGGCTCAAGGAGCCTCCCGGTTTGCGTCATCATACGGTGATAGATCGTTCACTGCAGTAACACACGACTGTTGCAAGATGGGAACGATATTTGGGCTTCAAAAGTAAGCTGAGACGCAATATTAAATAAATCAATAACCAATTAACCTATTTCGAGCGTGCAAATGCAGTATGTGAAGTTTAAGTTTATAAATACTCGCGCGCACAAACGCGCCTTCTAGCGGAATTTTGTGTAAAGCTAACTTTATGCGATTTTACGGTAACCGCGGCGTCGCAGAAGAAGTTGCCGTCGAGAACTGCGCGTTCGTGTTGTGAAGACCTTATGTGTTAGCTTTTTAGATGGTTTAGACCTGATGTGTAAGATTTGTTTTAACATATTGTATGTATGCAAGTTATGTAAGGAAAAGTTTGGGAACTGTTGATGATCGTTTTCATAGTTATGTCCGAAAGTAAAAGGTAGTATGCACAGTTCACTCCGACCAAGTCGACACCGCTACGTCATTCTGTTTCTATAATGGCGTAGTCCATAGCCTTTCGATGGCTATGTGTTCTATGTATTCTGGTAAACCGCTGACATTGAAACTATGATTGTTGTTGGGAGTGTTTACGTATTAGTAATTCTATTATGCTCATAACACCAAAGCGTTGACTTTTGTTTCCCTTTAAATCAACACATTTAGCAGGCTGCAGGGTAATCTTGGCGTAGACATTATG
>OZ024866.1:41260850-41268350 GCA_964017155.1 Oasisia sp. SBJ-2009
TAGACAAAATATATATCCAGTGCATTGGGGATGGGACCACAAGGCTCACAATTTTCAAACGTTTTACCGCGCGTGACTGCCATTTGCTCAATCATCGCTGGGTAATTCGGCTAGTATGTCACTAAAAGTTAATCCAAGATAAAGGTGTTCATTGGAACACCACAATAACTTCTTCTGAACGTCTTCGGGCAAGCTGCCAAGGCGACTATGAGACTAACTGTAGAGAAAACTACCAGTCTATAGCCTCGTTTGGCGGGAACATTGATGGATGTAGACGGTTGAAATTGGTGGTGCATAAAAGTTGAAATGAAAAACAAGACGATTTATTTACTGATAAGTATTATTCTTATGTGAAGATTATTCATAAAGTAGTATTAGACATATATTGTATAATAGTTTGGTTAAACGTTTGTCATTTAACAGTATTTTTGAGCAGATTATTATAGTGGGTGACAAAAGGGTAATCTAATCTAAGTTTATTTGCACAATTTAGCAAAGTTGATTATTTGGTAGAATATATAACATAGAGTAACAAGCACAAATGCTACATACGTAAGATAAAACTTTGATCAAGTAACATTGTTATTAAAAAATTAAGCAAGCTTTTTAGTAGAAAACCCTGGTTTGTTTATGTAGGTAGTGCCCAAGGTATCCGCTAGGGAACGGAACCAGTAAAGACTAAATTTGTCAGTATAACATAAAGTGAGCTGCAGTTTCCGGCCACATTAAACAGTCTTTCTAGAGACTAAGTTGGTAAACCGACTGAGGTAATTTTGAGTACTTGGGTAATCATAATATGGCCCATTGCAAGCGCCAAATGAAGGCAAGGAGGCACTTGGTGTGTAACCATAGTCACAGCTTTGTAGATTTTGGTTTATCTGGATGTACAAAATCAATGGCAGAAACAATGGAGGAAGAGTTTACTTTCCAGTGCACGGGGTGTTGGAAAGTGGAATGTCTTACAGTAGAGTTAGCTAGGCGTTTCGGTATTGTGAAGGGGATGGAGATGAAAATAACCAAAGGGACCGATGGAAGAGATCGGAAGGAGCAATCCAGTGACAAGAAGGACGAGGATGGGAGATTTAGAGGAGGAAGGGCGAGTGCAAGGAAAACAAATGGAGAAAGAACAAGAGAAAGCATGGCATGCAGGAAGGTGACAGGTGAGAAAGTGACAGTAGAAGAGGGGGGGGGGCAATGGGACAGGAGAGGAGAGAAGTTCATGTGACAGGAGGAAAGATGAATTGAAGAAAGGAAGTGAGAGTAGATGTGTCGAAAGGGAAGTCAATAATAGGGATGGTAACAGGAAGAAAAGAGACAGGGAAAAAAGGAACAACAGAGAAGGCGGCAGGGTGAAATGTCAACGACCAGGTAGATGCAACACGGAGGAGCTACCCTGAGGCAGTGATTGAGGGGGCATTGAGAACAGAAAGGGTGTATATGGGCGACTCCATATTGCGAAAGACAGACAAGACATTAAGCAAAGGAGAATATGTTGTTGTTTGTCTTCCGGAGGCTAGGGTAGACCATGTGACTGAAAGGGTAGAGAATTCATTGGGGCATGACCAGGGAGGATCTACAGTTGTACATGTAGGGACGAACAATGCAGATAGGGAGGGGAATACTAGAATAGTGCAAAGATACAGACAGTTGGTAGGGAGACTTAAGAAGACAAGAGTTGAACAGATTATACTCTCGGGAATCTTGCCAGTAATGGGAGGAAGGGGAGCAACATATAGAAAGTGCAAGAGGAAGGCAGGCAATCAACGCTCTAGTAGAGCAGATGTGTGAAGAAGAAGGAGTTGGATTCTTAGATTTGTGGGGATACTTTGTTGGGAAAGAAGACACGTACGTGAGAGAAGGCCTCCATCTACGCGGAAAGGGCGCAGCAGTTTTCTCTGAGAACCTGCTTCGATCTATGGACAGTGGAACAGGTTGCAACTATTTAAACTAGATTCGCAGGGGGGATTCACAGAGAAACCAAATACTGGAGGCACAGATAAGGACAGCAAAAAGAAATCAGCAAAGAACAGTCTGGAAAACTATACGACATTTGGTTATAAATGTGTCTGTTTAAATGCAAGGAGCATAGTAAACAAAAGAAATGAACTAAACATTATGGTAGAAGATATTGAACCTCACATAATAAGTATAACTGAATCTTGGGCCACCACCGATATATCAGATGCCGAATTAGGAATGACAGGATATGTCATGTTTAGGAAAGATAGAATAGGAAGAAGTGGAGGTGGCGTTATTTTATATATTAAAGAATCCATCCAGGCTTACGAAATAAAATTAGAAAAAGAAGCAGAATGTGAAGACGCTGTCTGGTGTAACATAGTTACAGGAAACTCAACATTAACTGTTGGGTTAGTTTATCGGATTCCAAACATAGGCATATACGAGAATGAGAAAGTACAAAACGCTATGAAAGAAGTAAGTAAACTGGACTGTATAATCATGGGGGATTTTAACCATGGGCATTGGAAATTTCTACAGAATACTGGGAGTGAGGATCAAAGTTTTTAAATTTAATACAAAATAGTTTCCTTGCTCAACATGTGTTAGAACCAACCAGGGGTGAGAACGTGTTGGACATTGTTTTGAGCTCACAGAAGGTATTTGTTGATAATATCAAGATATGTGAGCCACTGGGGTGTAGTGATCACAACCAGATATATTTTATCATCAAAGTTAAAGGAGAACGGAATCGAACAATATGGTACAGGAAATATTTTCACAAAGGAAGATATAAGAACATGAGATAATATTTAGCAAAGATAGACTGGAATAGCACACTGGAGAACAAGACAGCAACAGAATGTTGGAATATCTTAAAGAGGGAAATTGACTGCATTGTCGAACAATTTGTCCCCTTGAAAAAACAGGGGAAACGGTCAAAAAAGAAACACTTATCGAAAGAAGCCATTAGAAAAATCAAGTACAAGCAAATTATGTGGAAGACATATAGACATACTGGAAGTGAAGAAGACTATGCTATTTATAAAGAAACACTTAACCTACAGCTGAAATTAACATTCAAAGAGAAGCTATGAACAAAAATTAACTTTGAATATAAAACATGACAGCAAGAGTTTTTATGCGTTTGTTCGAAGTAAACAGAAAGTTCAAGATAACGTCGGTCCTCTGGAAGGTAGTGATGGAAACATGGTAACAGACGGATTCTTGATGGCAGAAACCCTAAATGAATACTTTAGTTCAGTATTTACCAGGGAGGATATTAGTGCATTACCAGTACCAGAGACTAAATTCGAAGGGAGAGAGTCAGACTATTTAGGACAACTAATAGTAACCAAAATATGGTAGCAAAGAAAATAAGGGATATGAAGGATAATAAGTCACCTGGAGTGGATGGGATTCCTCCCAAATTACTACTGGAAATTGTAGAACAAGTTAGCATACGGCTTGCAACAGTTTTCAATTTGTCAATAGAGGAGGGAGCAATTCCGTTAGAATAGAAAGAAGCTAACATCATACCATTATTTAAAAATAGGATCAAGAAACAAGTCAGAGAACTATAGACCAGTGAGTTTAACATCGGTGATTGGCAAACTATTAGAAAGAATAATTAAAGATAACTTGTTTGTTTTTTTGTTAAAAATAACTTGATAAACCTATCACAACATGGGTTTCTAAAAGCGAGGTCATGCTTAACAAATATGTTATGTTTTTTTGAAGATGTCACAAAGTGGGTAGATGAGGGATCACCAGTAGATATAATATACATAGATTTTTAAAAAGGCTTTGACAAATTGCCACACCAAAAGTTACTACTTAAAGTAATGGCCCATGGCATAGGAAATGGTATGATTAACTGGATAGAAAAATGGCTTATTGATAGAAGACAAAGAGTATTAGTTGATGGGGAGGTTTCAAACTGGAAATCGGTTTTGAGTGGAGTACCGCAGGGATCAGTATTGGGACCTATTTTATTCTTAATATATATCAATGACTTGGATGATGTTATAACAAGCAAGGTTTTGAAATTTGCGGATGATATAAAACTGTTTGGAACAATTAAAAGTGATGCAGATAGACAGCAGTTACAAGATGATCTGAATAAGTTGACCGAATGGTCTGAGAAGTGGCAAATGCTGTTTAATCACCCAGGACATGGAAATGAAGACGCACAATATACAATGGGTGATACTGTATTAAATACTACCGTAAAGGAAAAGGACTTAGCTTTAACTATTAGTGCTTATATGAAGGTGTCAGAGCAGTGTGGAATTGCAGCAGCGAAGGGAAACTAAATTCTTGGATTATAGAAATATTCTTGAAATATAGTGTACAAGGAAAAATAACTAATAATGCTGCTGTACAAAACAATAGTTAGGCCACATTTAGAATATTGCATACAGGCATGGAGGCCATATCGCAAGAAGGATATTGATATACTAGAAAGAGTACAAAGGAGAGCAACCAAAATGATACAAAAACTCAGGAATATTAGTTACGAAATGCGTCTAAAAGAATGTGGATTAACAACACTAGAAACCAGGAGACTGAGAGGAGATCAGATAGAAGTGTTTATAATATTGAATAGATATGAAAATATTGACAGACATATTTTTTCTCGGTTAAGGAAGAGAGAAGGACTAGAGGACATGGATTTACACTAGCAAAGCAACAGTGTAGAAAATATATTAGAAAATTTTCATTTTCACAAAGAACAGTAAATGAATGGAACAGATTATCGGCTGATTGTGTAGGTGCTAGTAGTGTTAACATGTTTAAAAATAAAATCGACATCTACCTAAGAAGGGCGGGGTACATTTAGATAAGATAGATTGGAGCCAAAGGGTTTCCTTGTCCACCTGCCATCTAGAGTTGATTCTCTAGGTGGCAATCTTGTTAAATCTTGTTCTCATTCGTATAACTGACCGAAGTGAAACATCGATTAGTTTAGGCAACATGAGTATTCGAACCCGCAATCCCTCAACTGAGGGTTAGTTAATAAAACACGACTCGATATTTGTGACAAAATCTTGGCATGATCAAACCCAGTGACTTCCCCACCTTTATATATTTCTTTAGGTCGGGCGCTCCTGATTCATCGCTCCGGGACATATGCAGATTCTCTCCGTACTTCTCGCCTGCGCCCGCACGATGCTGGGCGAAGTTGTCGCAAGCGGCCCAGTCTGCTGCATACTTGGCAATGTCATCGTCCCAAACCTATAGCAAAAAATCCACTATGTCAGGACACGATGAAATACAATTTATATGAGATATGTGTATATCCATACATGTGTCTTAGCGAAAGGTGGAGCATGAGGTACGATTAACACATGCATCAGCTTGAGATGACTTGGCTGTCCATTCCAGTTAATCCGTGTATCCGGTATAAGCACATTAACCGTCAGAACATTAAGTTGTTCCTAGCGGTTATTCATGGGATAACCGAGCTTGTTGCAGCTCGCACAACTAATAATTATCTCAGTTGGTGTAATTTGGTGTAATAAAATATTTTATACGGACATGATGGCTTGCAAGTTAATATTTTGTGAAATATATGAATTACTGTAGGTGTACTGCATTCTTTATATTAAATGATCAGTGTACAAGTAATGTAGTTAGTGAATTCCGATCTAACATTTCGTCGTTCACATGATAATTTAATTAGAACCTTTGTCGTATTCCAGAGTCGACAGGAGATCTTACCATCGTCTGCATATCGGTAGCAGGCGGCTTCACGTCTGCTCGGAGTTGGTTGTGTAGGGACACAATGAGATCTTTCAGTTCGCCTGTAATCACGACTTGCTCAATGACGTCACCAGATCCCGCATCGACGACTTCTCTAGCAGAAACCGACATTGCCCTACGTGAGTCAACTCTCTTGCCCAGTCGCTTAAGTTCATCGGCCATTTCTTTGACCTTCGTCTGCAACGAACGAACACAGGCTGTGTTTCAAACAGAATATTATATTTATGAAGTAAGATACGACGTAGCGACACACAAACACGCACACACGCACGCACACACACGCACACACGCACACACGCACACACGCACACACGCACACACGCACACACGCACACACGCACACACGCACACACGCACACACGCACACACGCACACACGCACACACGCACACACACATATATACATGCACACACACACACACACACACACACACACACAAACAAACACACTCGCACAAACACACAAACACACAAACTCACAAACACACAAACACACAAACACACAAACACAGAAACACACAAACACACAAACACACAAACACACACTCACACACACACACACACACACACACACACACACACACACACTTGCAGCAAAGGAAAATATATCATCCACAAGAATACACACAAAAAAACATTCGCATGCATACACTCACTATCATGCACACACGCAGATGCATATACACACACGTCCACGTGTGTGTGTGTGTGTGTGTGTGTGTGTGTGTGTGTGTGTTTGTGTGCTTGTGCGAGTGTGTTTGTGTGTGTGTGTGTGTGTGTTTGTGTGCTTGTGCTTGTGCGAGTGTGTTTGTGTGTGTGTGTGTGTGTGTGTGTGTGTGTGTGTGTGTGTGTGTGTGTGTGTGTGTGTGTGTGTGTGTGTGTGTGTGTGTGTGTGTGTGTGTGTGTGTGTGAGTGTGTGTTTGGTCACTAAGCCGGCTTGTGTCACGATAGAAGGCGAAACTCCGCGCGACTGAAGCTGATTGGCGACAGGACACAACAACGATAAGCTAGCGACGGCTGACAGTTGTAGTTTCCGATTGAGAAATAGTAGGAAAATCATGTCATAAATATATTGTGTTACAGCTTTCTTATCTGAACTGTCCAATTTAATATTGTGTTTACCTCACTGTTACATACATATGGCGATTTATGTGGCGCAAATAGTATGAACAATATTTTTGGCCGTACTTGTCTTTTTCGCGATTTGCATTTATTTGTATTGCTGTTCGTTGTGGTTTCACAACAGTTCGATAAGCACTTATATCTGACATGATGTCTAAATGCACATGGTCGTAACACGTGTACACATTTTCCCCAAAACAAGTAGCACTGCGCGAAAGACGGCATTCTTCGATACTTGTCAAGATTGCCAACACAAGTACTAGCCGCCGATGTAAAGAAAACCACCTGAGTAATCGATTAAAATGAATAATTTATGTGAGTATTCTTATCGGCAAAGTGTCACACTGCTTCTGCCTGTAATTATCCTTTGGAAAATATAGCTATTTGAGGACAGCCCGATTATTATAAACAAAAATAAAACGAAGTCGTATCTTTTAACATGGAAAATGCACTTCTTGTCCCCAAGTGCGCCCGACCTCGTTTTCGAGTGCGATACTTACATGGCTTTGCTGACAAACAGGAACCCCTATGAATGACAAATCAAAACACGTGAGGATTGTGCAGCCCCCCCCCCCCCATAACAGTAGGTGGCGCATCACTAATGTTACTACAAATAGCCAAACAACGCCGGTAGGTCCCTAATTACATTCATTTT
>OZ024866.1:41273350-41275850 GCA_964017155.1 Oasisia sp. SBJ-2009
TTCAGTAATAGGGTATCATTAATTGGGTACATTGCTTACTAAAAAGTGGCAACGGGTACATTGTGTGGTTGAATATTCGTCACCGTCCTTATAGGAACTACATCGCAAGTCTGTTGTCTGCGCGTGAGTGATGCATGGCATACATAATTCTTAGTGTCCATAATGTATACTATTAGCTGTACAAAATCGGTCTTCACGCAGTATTTTTAGCATATCGTGAATTGCAATTGCAAAATGGCTTGCACAACGTAAAGGACCGCTCTGCGTAAACAACTTACCGAAAATTGACTAACATTATAAATTGCATAATAATTGACATTAAAGATATTATATTTAACTATAAATGCACCTTTTCGGGGAAACTGAAATTAACACTAACAATGGTAGCAGCTGGCTCTACAAAACAACACGCCACCATACACCTAATCCTAACCAAACGCAGTTCCTCAACGTGTAGTTTTCTTTACCAATAAATGTTTATTATTCTAACGCACGATTCTATTTGATACCTTTTGTTATTAAAAACACTTTAGTAGTCTTTGTGACTCAACTCTTATCACCACCTTGTTTGTAGCGTTGCTATTCTCACTGTTTCCGACGTCCATTGCGTATATCACAACCCTAGTTCCTTCATATATGTTATACTCAGGTCAGAATTGTTTATTAACCACGTGTTATACTAGACTATTGTTTACACACCACAGGTAGTGTGTCCTATAGTGCCTGTTTAAGTATATTGCTTGCATAGAGTTAGCATAGATTAATAGGCCAGCCATAGCCACACAATACGCTGTCAGACGCCTGCTGACCCAGCACAGCTAGAGTGTTGAAATGATCTAATGTTGACGTCACTTCCGGAATGACATCAGGTCGGTTGTACCTGCAGGTGGATAATGCGATCGTTGGCGCCGACAGTTTGGCTGCGTGGGCGGTGAGGGTGACGTCACATCCGATGACGTCATTTGTCGGCGAATTACTGTGCTCAACGTTGTAGTGACCATTGATGCACTTTGAAACATTTTGTTCTGTTTTTATAGAAGCAGTAAACCCATTAGCCTAGGTAGAACGAATATTATTCTGACCTGTCAATTATGTGCTGAGCATCTGTGTGAATAGCCTCGTCCCATCGCGGACGCGTCGTTGTATATCATTATTTTTAGTCTAGTTGTGCTGCAAAGACGTATTTGACCTACTGTCGACTTCACACTTGTCGTCACTGGTCGCCTTTTTTTAACCGAACACGGCAGCGTAGCCAGACTCCGAGTCGATTATATCGGCCCGCTCGATCTAGGCCAACGACTCCGGCTAACATCGACACGTACATACTGCTAGATAACTCACGGCGGTAACGCACGGCCGCACCGACGCAGACTTTGCTAGATGGATATATATTATATATATATATATATATATATATATATATATATATATTGGCTTCAAAAGTGATGAAGCCAATCTGAGATGATATTGAATGATTGACTGAAAGTAAATCACTGACTGTCTGGCCAACGCCTCGAGATGAAACGGTCTTCACTCACTCGATTCTATATCACTCCACTGTACACGCTGCTCTGTCGACGGACATAAAACGGATGAAATGTAAGTCATCAATCTTTTCTGTGTATCTAATAGGTACTAGGCCCAACTGATCGTGTGAGGCCTTTATATTACGCAACCAACCATTTTATCATAGCGGATAACAAGATATATCCTGACCGGTCGAGTAGATGATTTTAATCATACGACAGCAGTATCACGACTCCCGAGAGGACGGCCCAAGACTCAGTGGTCGGAGTCACTCGGCCATGACTGCTGGCAATGACGACACCGTCGTCACCCGCGTGTGACCGAACCGCGCCAGTAGGAGAACATTTGTCTAGGAACCGCGCACACTCGAACGGCACGGCACTTACGCGGTGTAAGGTATTATCAGAGCTATTAGACAGGGAGCTTGCACACTGTGGGATTTAAACAGGGAAGACCCATTTAAAAACCCATTTTAGAACCAATTATGTTCTACCTCACTCCCAAATCTCGCTCAATCTCGGACATCTTTACGATGTGACGCTATTTTTGTTCCGAAAACATACAGTATGAACAATCTTACAAATGTCACGAGAATAAAAGTTTGTACAAATGTTTGTTATGGACATGCTATGTCGCAATAGTAATGTAAAACATTCATATATTTAATCGTTATAAACATTTCCAGCAAAAGGCAAAGCTTGCCGCAGGCCTTGCGCATAATTTTGATTGTGACGTAAACAAACTTTTACCTCCTACTGGTGTTCCTTTTCAGTGATCATAAGCTATTTTATTCACAAAATTATTTGAATGTAATACGGTGTTAAAAATAGTTTTTTTGATTCGTAATAATGAACAAACAAATTGGTTCCATCCGCGTGAGGGCGACGTCAAGTTACAAGATGGCGCGATCCAAAGTGACCCAGCTCTGTGATAATAGTAGCTCTGATGTTATGTTATTACTAGATACGTTTGT
>OZ024866.1:41283350-41285850 GCA_964017155.1 Oasisia sp. SBJ-2009
AGTGGTAGTGGTAGTGGTAGTGGTAGTGGTAGTGGTAGTAGTAGTAGTAGTGGTAGTAGTAGTAGTAGTAGTAGTAGTAGTAGTAGTAGTAGTAGTAGTAGTAGTAGTAGTAGTAGTAGTAGTAGTAGTAGTAGTAGTAGTAGTAGTAGTAGTAGTAGTAGTAGTAGTAGTAGTTATGTAAGATATCACACAGGAGATGGTTTTGGCGGGAACCAATTGCTGAGTGGAAGTGGCTGATGACACAACAGGCGTCAGTGACCAGTGACAGACAGACGGACACACGCTGTCTATCTGCTGTCGCCAACAGTCTTAAGCGGTCCTTAATCGCCGCGAAGCTGCGACCGAACAATTGCAATTTTCCGCGCAGCTGGCGTCGCCGTACGTAGATGGCGAGATGGCACGGAACACAGGGAACGTATGGGGTGAGTGAGTTAGCGAGTGGTTGAGTGAATGAATGAGTTTGTGTGTGTGTGTGTGTGTGTGTGTGTGTGTGTGTGTGCGTGCGTGCGTGCGTGCGTGCGTGCGTGCGTGCGAGCGTGCGAGCGTGCGAGCGTGCGTGCGTGCGTGCCGCGTGCGTTTTTATGTTTATTTGTATGTTTGTGTGTTTGTTTGTTTGTGTGTTTGTCTGTATGTCAGGATGTCTGCATGGTTGTCTAGTTACAAACGAACGAACGAATAAGACGAACGAACGAATAAACATACATGCATACAAACATACAAACAAAATAAACGCAAGCAAGCAAACAAATAGATACACAAACATACAAACAAACACACAAACAGACGTGCATGCAAAAAAACAAAAACAAATCAACAAACAAATAATCCTCGTGTAATTACAACATTTCTTAAATTGTCAATTGCGTGATATTCAATACGAGCTTGACTACATTGAGCAGTAAGGACTACCTTTAAAATAATGAGTCATTTAAAATATGTAATTTAAAAAGTGCTAGAAATTTCGTCAGTCAGTGGAAGGTAGAAAAATAGAGTAATTTTGTCAACGTAACAATCGTAGCCACCCCTTTTGTGCCAGTGTACAGCTCACAGTGCCAGGGGGAAGGTCGGCCTACGGTGTCTGTGGCAGTCTAGCTGTCCAACATCGCCTGCTAACGCGAGTATCACTTACCGCGAACATAACCCTTACAACACACGCCAGCGGGACGGCTGTCGATGTCGTAAAACTCCTCGCGGGGGTCCGGTGGGTTCGCCCTCTCCCAACCGTTCCACCAGCGGGAGCGCATCCCGTGCATTGGCGAAACCGGTGGGACACTGTTTACGTTGCATCCCAATTATCGGCTTCAATTGGCGGCGTTCAATCGACGCCAGGTGGCGCTATGCGTTGGGGTAACAGCGGCCGAAATGACTCGTCCCTCGAGACGAGTCTCCCAGCCACTCGAAACACGCGAAAACGCCGGTGGGTCGACACTTCTGCGCGAGAGAGTCGGCGACTTGTGAAAAGGCGCGCGCGCACGTTTGATTGACGCTTGTCAATCAAAACGTGGCCAGCGGCGACGCACCTTGACTAGTCAATTTCGCTGCTGTCACTTCCCGAGATCACCGCGCCGATCTGAGGCGTATCTGTTTCACGCGTTAATCAATTTCCGCGGTCGGTCGATTGTCGCTCGCGCCGGTGTCAACAAACAGCCACCAACGGGCGATTTCCGCGACTTGTTGTCGAGTTTATTTCACGCACTGTCTTCGGGCCGTTTACGAGGATCGTTGTAGTCGGTTGGAGGGTACGGCAGCCGGGATGGTCGGGGAGCGCACTAAGGCAATGACGACGAGTTGCGATGTCTGCCGACGGTGAAACGACCACAACTATGCGCGGTATCGTCTCTGTCGTCGCTGTTCTGTTCCTGCAGACTGCGAATGCTTCGTGGTGGTAAGAGTGCTTGTTTTTATGGCGATCAGAATATCAGTTAACCAGTTACTGTGTCCGTTTTGGTCGCACGGTGATGTCACAGCGTTGTCTTATGGTCCACTATAGCACGTTTGTGGACGCAACACTTGATATTCACAATTCCGTCAGCGTTTTAGGAGTAAAATAATGATGATAATATTTACGATATAAAAGTAAGATGTGCCACAGACGTTCGATATGAATTCACAATTAATACGTTATTAACTTGAATATTTAATCCCACGATACATGTATAGTATGCCGGATCAACATCATATAAATGAAACTAATAGTTTAGGAAAAAATAATTCTAAAAAGTGGGCTTCTTGCGTGGTTATGCCCTATTTATGATTAGTCGTACTATATCACCAAAAGTAAATAGGTACTACCCATTAACGCTAGTGTAATATGCATGAGTAAATATGCCCGCTCGAATTCCATATGTGTTGTTATATATATATATATATATATATATATATATATATATATATATATATATATATATATATATATATATATATATATATATATATATGAGCATATTTGTATAAGTGTTGTGAATGCATGCGTGTGCATGTATGCGCGAGTATCTATGCT
>OZ024866.1:41290850-41293350 GCA_964017155.1 Oasisia sp. SBJ-2009
AACAAATGGCATTAGCTTATATTAGTTTTCAACAGAGAATACAGCCTTCGTGTATAAATAGTTGATTGTCGACCAGTAATAACTAGCTTGCGTAATTGCATTCAAATTTTGCATTGGTCAATTGCGACTAAAACATTCTTTACGCCAACAACGAGTGGACAAATAGCCTAGCCAGTCCTCCACCAGTGAGAACGCTACCCACAGTTTACCGACCGGAGAGTAATTTCTCGTATTTCGTTCCGTGATCCGATTTTCGAACGTTAACGAGATCAGTCCGTAGTAAGGACTAGAGTAGTGCTAACAAGGTCTAACGGTCATTTCGTGGATAAAGCACATGCCCATTTGAGAGTCTCGCCTGTTGACCAAGTAACTCTGACGAGGGGATTATCCCCGGATTAGGGTTTTCGGCGGCGTGTGTACCAAGCACCCCCGCCAGGCACCCCGGCTGAGGAGGGAAGGACGATTGCCTAACCGTCCAACTAATTGGGACTTGCTCCCTTTGGTCTGTTAATACCGGCAGTCGTTGCAACTGTGGCGGCGCCGGCCCGTGTCTGATCGGGTGAACGTCTGCTCACACCCCGGGGTGCGAGCAACCACCCCCCGTCAGACGGGTGAATAACGGCGCGAATTCTTTCGGAATCGAATCGACCACGGTTCAGCGAACACAACTTCGGGACCATTCTGAACAATGTCGAATCTGATCTAACTACATTGTACTAGTCCGGTTGGAATGTTGGTACGGGCAGTTTCAGCTGTACTATTACTATTTTCATTCTATTCGTCGTTAGTTATATAACTACACATGCACTGAGGCCAACTGAACCGAAGTCATGTTCCCCGGAGGTGTTGCGTTCGTCAAATGTAAAGTCAATACATCCGCTTGGTGAGAGAAAAGAACAAAGAGAGAAAGAGAGAAAGAGAGAAAGAGAGAAAGAGAGAAAGAGAGAAAGAGAGAAAGAGAGAAAGAGAGAAAGAGAGAAAGAGAGAAAGAGAGAAAGAGAGAAAGAGAGAAAGAGAGAAAGAGAGAAAGAGAGAAAGAGAGAAAGAGAGAAAGAGAGAAAGAGAGAAAGAGAGAAAGAGAAAAAGAGAAAAAGAGAGAAAGAGAGAAAGAGAGAAAGAGAGAAGAAAGAGATAAAGAGAGAAAGAGAGAAAGAGAGAAAGAGAGGAAGAGAGAAAGAGAGAAAGAGAGAAATAGAGGAAGAGAGGAAGAGAGGAAGAGAGGAAGAGAGGAAGAGGGAAAGAGAGAAAGAGAGATTGAGAGATTGAGAGAAAGAGAGGAAGAGAGAAAGAGAGACGGAGAGACGGAGAGGCAGGCATGCAGGCAGGTATGCAGGCAGGTATGCAGGCAGGTATGCAGGCAGGTATGCAGGCAGGCATGCAGGCAGGCATGCAGGCAGGCAGGCAGGCAGGCAGGCAGGCAGGCAGGCAGGCAGGCAGGCAGGCAGGCAGGCAGGCAGGCAGGCAGGCAGGCAGGCAGGCAGGCAGGCAGGCAGGCAGGCAGGCAGGCAGGCAGGCAGGCAGGCAGGCAGGCAGGCAGGCAGGCAGGCAGGCAGGCAGGCAGGCAGGCAGGCAGGCAGGCAGGCAGGCAGGCAGGCAGGCAGGCAGGCAGGCAGGCAGGCAGGCAGGCAGGCAGGCAGGCAGGCTGGCTGGCAGGCAGGCAGGCAGGCAGGCAGGCAGGCAGGCAGGTATGCATGCATGCATGCATGCATGCATGCATGCATGCATACATACATACATACATACATACATACATACATACATGTGTGTGTGTGTGTGTGTGTGTGTGTGTGTGTGTGTGTGTGTGTGTGTGTGTGTGTGTGTGTGTGTGTGTGTGTGTGTGTGTGTGTGTGTGTGTGTGTGTGTGTGTGTGTGTGTGTGTGTGTGTGTGTGTGTGTGTGTGTGTGTGTGTGTGTGTGTATACAAATGCTTCACATAAATATTTATAAAATTATAGAGTTTTTTTTATAGAATCTCTCCTTCCTTCCCTCCCTCCGCCTTCTCTCTCTCTCCTTCAAGATTCGGCTAACATGGGGCTAAAAAGAGCTAGATGACAAAGACTGTGATGAGATAGTTGCTTAAAGAGACCGTTGCAGAGACTGGGAGAGGAGTGGATGGAAAAGGAGACCGAAACTGTAAACGGTGTGGAGACTGTAGAGAAAACAATACAAGAAGAAATGGGGGAGAAAGCTAGTCAACCTCACCTCAGACACCCATGGAAAAGGGGAGAACAACGGGTAAAACGAGTGCATCAGGCGGAAGCAAGGAAGAATTGGGAAACTTATAAAATCACGGGGACTTTGCAACAGAGTAAATTTTGCCTCATCACGGGTCATCTCCACACAGTGTGTCCGCCCTCACGCACAGGTTACCTCTCCTCTCTCTCTACGTTGTCTTCACATTTCAAATTCACCATCCATAACTTGACGCCACTTGTCCACACGGCTCTTGGTACGACGAACATTCTACAATGAACTATACATTTACTTACATAATGTTGTGA
>OZ024866.1:41305850-41375850 GCA_964017155.1 Oasisia sp. SBJ-2009
ACTTGGAGAAGACGGGATGGAAATAACACAGTAGATGAGCGGACCTAGAGAAGACGGTTTGGAAATAACACAGTAAATGAGCGGACTAATAGAAGACGGGATGGAAATAACACAGTAGATGAGCGGACTTAGAGAAGACGGGATGGAAATAACACAGTAGATAAGCGGACTTAGAGAAGACGGGATGGAAATAACACAGTAGATAAGCGGACTTAGAGAAGACGGGATGGAAATAACACAGTAGATAAGCGGACTTAGAGAAGACGGGATGGAAATAACACAGTAAATGAGCGGACTTAGAGAAGACGGTTTGGAAGTAACACAGTAAATGAGCGGACTTATAGAAGACGGGATGGAAATAACACAGTAGATGAGCGGACCTAGAGAAGACGGCTTGGAAATAATAGTAGATGAACGGACCTAGAGAAAATTAGATGGAAATAACAGTAGATGAACGGACCTAAAGTTTTGTTGCATAGTAACTGGTTTGAAACTGCTAATTGGGATGTTTTCGATAACTGAAATGTGGCAGACACAAAGACAGAAAGTTTGATTCTTGAAGAAATCTGAAGAGGGTCTTTGCCAGATCGGGTGAAGATCGCTCTGCTATTGAAGGGGGGGGGGATTGTAGGATATTATCTGACTAGTAGGGAGCTTTGGCAAATGCGAACTATTAACGTTTGTGTTTGACTGTTTGTACACGCGACGCTCCAATATTTGCTGATACAAGTAACTCAACTCTTAACCTGGCGACAAACAAAGTGCCACAAGCCGTGTGTTGTTCGGTGCCAAAACGATGTCGAACTCTGGTGTCGATAATAGATGCAAACGACTGATCCCACTTAAGCACAGACTCGTTATGCGCGCGAATTTTCTTAATCCGATTACATGTGTCTAGTAACTACAAGGCAAGTTGTATTGAGTCGCTGCTACACGCAGAACTAAGTGGCGCAATACGATTGTTGTCACAAGTGCTACTAAATTATAACTGCAAACCTGCTAATTAAGCAATGATGGGTGCATGTTGCTGTAGCTGTGGGTTGTACGTCCATGGCTGCCGCTGTAGCAATTTGTTGTTGTTGTTGTTATAATTATTGCTGTTTTATAATTGTAGTTATCAGTGTAGTTGTTTTTGTTGTTAAGGTTGCCGCTGTAGCAATTTCAAAACAGCAAGACTTAGTTGGCGTTGTTGTAGTCGTTGTCGTTATCAGTACTTTGTTGTTGTTTGGTGTTGTTATTCTTGCAGTTTTGTAATTGTTGTTATCAGTTTAGTTGTTTTGTTGTTAACGTTAATGTTATCCTAATCGCAGTTGGTATCGTAGTTGTCATCTGTGTTGCTGTTGTTGGAATCCGCACCTGACAAATCGAGGGGTACGACATCACAAAGTTTAAGTTTAATACCATCAAATTCGCAGCAGTGACGTGTCTGGCCCTATGGAGTCAGCACACCGTTTTCCGCGCAACGAGGGCACCGTTTAAGCGGTCTTTGTCGGCAATGTCTTAGTATGGTTTATGCGAATCATTCCCTCTTCTATTTGCCTGGTCAAGCGCGCACAGCGGCCAACCTGAAGTGGACTGTGTGACGTGGTTGCAAAACGGATTACTGGCGTCAACGCGACGTGCTGTGAAGAAATATGCAGGTTTATCGCCTCCCATTGGTCGAACTTGATGAACTCGTTGAGAGGAGGGATACAAGTCAAAGCTCTGTTAAGAAACTCATCGTGTCCTTGCTGCTTTGACGCAGAAGACATAATGATTATAGTATTATATTTTAAACTGCATTTAAGAGAGTATGGCCAGAATAATGGTTATGCATTTTCTGCTTTCATGGACTCTTGTGCGATCGTTGATGTTCTGGGACCCACGGAACAAATGATTGACTTTCAAATGAACGGTTTTCACCTGTATAG
This sequence comes from Oasisia sp. SBJ-2009, assembly GCA_964017155.1. NCBI lineage: Eukaryota > Metazoa > Annelida > Polychaeta > Sabellida > Siboglinidae > Oasisia > Oasisia sp. SBJ-2009. The sequence continues at coordinate 41,307,761 of OZ024866.1, forward strand.
CACATTAACAATAGAACAAATGTGCAACTGTGTACAAAAGTGTAGTTAGGCGTTTGTCTTCACAGAACTATGTTGTCTTTACTATAGTGTACATTTGTTATTAGCCCGATAACGATTTTATTACTAGTTGAATTCGCCATTTACATATTGCACAAAAACTGTTCGTGTCAACACCAGTTGTGTAAGCTCATTAATTGGAGTTCCCCGCCACTAATTACTACCGCTAAATATTTTGTGCGTGAGTTTGTTTATGTATCTGTGTGCAGGCATGCGTGAGTGAGCGCTTGCATACATGCGTGCTTGTATGTGCGCGTGTGAGTGAGTGCCAGAGTGCTTACACGCATGCGTGCATGCATGCATGCATGTATGTATGTATGTATGTATGTATGTATGTATGTATGTATGTATGTATGTATGTATGTATGTATGTATGTATGTATGTACAGATATGTACGGATAAGTTAAAAAGGATGACAATAAATAAATAGATACATAAATATATACATACATAAAATACAAAGAAGTAAAACAAGTAAATTTAAATACAATTATTTTAACATACATGAAACAGATACGACAAATGTGCATTAAAAAGGTGCTTTAGCACTCACATATTTGTGGAGGGTTCTCTTGAAGGTAGGGACATAATGGCTGTTTCGAATTTCAAGTGGTAATCTATTCCATATTTTCAAGCAAGACACAACTGCATTGGTAGTAGGTTGTTCTGTTTTGGGGGAGGTTCGACTGACAGGGATTTCTTGTATTGGATGAATGATTATTTATTTTGATGTAAACATATCAAACATATATTGTGGTACCAAGCCATTTATACACTTGTACACGAGAACACATTGGTTAAACTCCCTAGTATCTTAAATATTGCGTTTCTGTTTTCCCTAAGACTAGATCCCGATATGAGTCTAGCAGCTCTCTTTTGTAGTGTTTTACAATGACGCAGAAAAAAATCGATCAACCAAATATATCACTTACAGATCGTTAAGGGAGACTAATTACACGGAATCAACTGTCTATTCCGAAATGTTGACATTTACAACTGTGTCACAATTAGCGACGAATCAACGTTGATGACCCCCGCATGCTGCGGTCCAATTGGCGCCACAGTTCACCCGGAGCAGACGACACTGCCGCCCGCCGAGCGCTGTGCGGGCCGACTGGGCCGAGTCTCCCGTCTCAGTGCCGGGTCGTACCTCAGTCGGGCTCCGGGTTCATCGGTCCCGTCGAGTATCGGACAAACTGTGAACGCGCAATTCTAGCGCTAATAAACGGAACCGCTGGAAATGCTCGGGGAACAATGGCGTCTGTCTGATTCCGTTACGAAGTTTTACGCAAGTGGACTGCCGCTGAGTAGGTATCAACTGTGACGAGATCGACCAGAAATTATATTTTCTTGTTTGGTTGTAAATGCCCGTGTTTTTCTCAATTAAACAACATAGTCTTACATATTAGCACACATATGCCTATGCATTTATCCATACTACAGGTTAAAGCTTCTAATGAACGTTAAAGATTGTTGGTATTTCACACGTGCACGCACACCCGCATACACCCATCCCACCGCGCACACACACACGCACGCACGCACGCACACATACACACGATGTCACACACTGTGTCACACACACACACGCACGCACACACACACACTACATACACACACGCATGCACCAACGTACGCACGCACACAAACACACTCAAACAAACAAACAAACAAACAACACATACGCGCACGCACGTGTGAGCGTTTCCGTGTGTTTGTTTGCAGTGAGGCAATGAGTTCAGCTGGAGTTTCGTTTCAACCACCATACGGTCCACCGCTGGTTAGCCGCTGCAAACGATTATGTATATCACACAACATTACGCGTGCTCACCCGCAGTTGACAATGTAGGGAATCATTTGTCGCAGTCGTTCTTCTTAAGTAGAATTAGAACACACAAACACACAAACACACACAAACACACAAACACACACATAAACACACATACACAAAAAACCACACACACTACATACACATACACATTCACACACGCACCACACACGCACGCACGCACGCACGCACACACGCACACACACACTCACACACACACACACACACACACACACACACATATATATATATATATATACACACACACTACATCCACACACGCATGCACGTACGCTCACACACATACACACACACACACACACACACACACACACACACACACACACACACACACACACACACACACACACACACACGTTTAACAACGAAACAACCGCGAAACAATCACACAAACAAGAACACAAATCGACAAGTTACACCACAAACGGATAGACACCTTTTAATTGGCGCTCGTCATACGGCGTTAATTAGTAACAGGAATTAACGGCCTATTAATCGGTGGAACAACACCGCACCCCATTCGTAATCCGACAAACAAAAGCGCGCTACTGAGCAGATCTTTATAGCGACTAACTCGTCCGAGACGCGACAAGTGGATTAGCAGACATCGCTGCCGAAGTGCGCCGAGCGAGTGGCACCTGTGCCGTGCAGCCAGCCGTGTCTTGTGGCGCTGTACAATAGCGGCCGTTAGCGAGAGAGAATCGTTCATTAAGGGTCATTAGCTCGCAGTGTCAGCGAGACCGTTTTTCGCGCTGACACCAACCACGGGTCGCCGTATTTAGTGTCGGTCGCGCATCTCGAAGTCATAGTTGTCGTTTGTAACGTGCGGAGAGGGTCGGTCTAAGTTTGGTAAGAGAAGCGACATCGTTTACACTACGACACGCAACGAAAAGCTTGGTGTGCAAACATCCAACAGGATAACCATTGATCCCGGACTACAAGGTAATGTTTCGTCTGTCACAGTCTGTCATGGCATTTGTTGCACGATTACATCAAAATCCACAGGTTTGGCATCGGCAACCGAAACCAGTGTTGCATTTTATTATCGACGTTATTACTGGGTGTTTAGCCAACTACGAAACAACAAGAAATCTCACTCCGCTTCCATTTCACTGCTACTTACTGCGTTATACCCATGTCGACGAGGACTACGTTTATTTGTATGTTTTAAATGATCGACGAGACCTTTTTTATAATAGAATTTTTCCTGACCGAAATGAAAGAATGAAGTAATATGTACCCACATTAATTGCGACGAATGGCCGGCTTGGTAAACATGCCATGTACTTAGGCATCGGAACGTGTATTTTGGGTAGGGGAGGGAGGGGATATGTTCACTGAAACTCTAACTGCACTCTGTGAGGTTCACCAAATGCCTTCAAATCACATTCCCTAAGCTCACTAAAACTAACTCCGAACACACACACGCACACGCACACGCACACGCACGCGCACGCGCACGCGCACGCGCACGCGCACGCGCACGCACGCACACGCACACACACACACACACACACACACACACACACACACACACACACACACACACACACACACACATACATACACATACACACCGGGATTTGCGGGGATTTCTGATTCGTGGGCAACGAGATATCCCTGGTATGTCCGGGAATGTCAACAGGTAAACCCTTCCAGAACGCCAGAGGAGGCTTCTGGCGGGCGGAGGATGAATGACATTTAGAATAAATGCAAGGACTTCATTTAATATTGCATTTGTAAATTTGTAAAATTTGTACAACAAAAAACATGAAAATTTTGTATTTCTGTTGCATTTTGCGGCAAAGTTGCTTAATTAATAACATGGGAAAACGTTGAATGGTTATCGGACCTGTACTGCAATTCAACGCTGGAAATATGATTGCCTCGTTTGCTGCGCCAAAGTTTGGTCATTATTAGATCTGTTGAACACAAGTAACATCGATGTTGAGATTGACCAATCCTGTTACATTGTGTTCCTCTGATGTCGGAGCAAAACAAGGGTTAGTAATATATGAACAGACGTTTTCATTTAGTCGATTCAAACAGACTGCAGGGTCGATTAAAATGTCATCTTCGAGTTATCGGAACATTTTAATCTGCTGCATGCTATGCGGTTCTTTTGAGTAATTTGTTGAAATAATGACAGTGCCGTTCTACGTTAGTTGTTTTTCCTTTTCCTTGGCTTTTCGCTTCCATGTTTGGTTAGCTGGTGTGGTTGTTGACTTTCTTGCTCCAAATCAACCTCCTCCCTGTTTCTCGCCTCGAGTGCGTTGAGACCCACGGTGTTCATGTCATTTACAGGCGTCTTTCCACCTGGTCGTTGGTCGTCTTTTCCTTCATCTTCCTCGTATGTCTGTCGTCAGTTCTCTATTCACGATGTGGTCTTCGTCCCTTCTCATCACATGTTCATACCATTTCAGTAATTTATATGTTATATTTTTGGACGCTTGCGTTCCTCTGGTTCTTCGTCAAAAATATTCGTTTCCGGTCTTATATTTCTTTGTTATTCCACACTTCCATCTCAACATCCTCGTCTCATCCGTCTCTGTCATTGCTTCTTGTCATTTATGTTACTCCACACATCCGTCTCAACATCCTCATCTCATTCGTCTCTATCCTTTCTTCTTTTCATTTATGTTACTCCACACATCCATCTCAACATCATCGTCTCATTCGTCTCTGTCATTGCTTCTTGTCATTTATGTTACTCCACACATCCGTCTCAACATCCTCATCTCATTCGTCTCTATCCTTTCTTCTTTTCATTTATGTTACTCCACACATCCATCTAAACATCATCGTCTGATTCGTCTCTATCCTTGCTTCTTGTCATTTCGTTTTTGGCCGGGTCTCTGCTCCGTATATCATTTCTGGTCTGACTATTGTTTTATATGTTCCCCTTCAATTTCAAAACACCCGTTGCATTTCTTCCTATTTCTCCACGCGGTACTCACTCTCTGTCTGACCTTCATTTCTATGCTTCCTTTCTCTTCCACGACTTTCCTTAGATATTTGAAGTGTGTCAGTTATTCCAACTCGTCTCCTGGTGTCTTTACGTTAGGTTTGTCTATCTCTCCATTCCATTCGAACTAAAGTCCATGAACTAGGTTTTAGGCCGACTAACCCTCATTGCTCTTTCTTCTAGGTGCCGCCCTCCACGTCTCCAGGTACACTGTCATGTCTATATCCTTTCAACCACACAACACAATATCATCTGCGTTCATCATTGATTCTGGTGCATCTGTTGTCACCTTCTCTGTCAAGACGTATATCAATATGAGGAAAAAGTATGGACTCAAAGCAGATCCTTGGAGTAACCCAATCTTCACGCCAAAGGTGCTACTTTCACCAGCCACATTGCGTACCTTTGTCTCACATCTCCGGTAATAACGCTAGGTGTTTTTTCGTTGGAACTAAGCAGGCAGTTATTGTTTCACAGGTAGAGACTTCAGCATGCACCCGTTCAGCATTGAGAGCATCACGTCGCCTCCACGGCCGACGGCATCCGCCAACTACGGCGATGACCGCGTCTACGCTGCAGACGACACCGGCCGGTCCGTGCCAGGGTCCGTGACCAGGTCCGCACACACGTGTACGCCCCCGCGCGACAGCAACACCTCCCCCGACAGCGGCATCTCGTCGCCGCCGTTCGGCGAACTTCGCGCCACCGATGTTGCGCCTCGCGACGAGTCCGCCAGGGGTTCACCCGTCACAACGCCCTCTAGCGAGAAGCCGACGCACTCGTATATCGCGCTCATCTCATTGGCCATCCTCGGCTCGCCGGAGCGCCGTCTGGTGCTCAGCGACATCTACCAGTACGTGATGACGCACTTCCCGTATTACGACAACGAAGACCGGGCCTGGCGAAACAGGTTTGTAACGTTCCCTCTGATTGGCTGTTGATCAACTCTGTTAGATTGATTGGTTGCACTGAGCATCACGTTACTTATGCTACAGCCCACTACGTAATCACATAGTGGACATGTGACAATGATAAACCTAACTAATTTAAATATCAGTGAGCTTTTTGCGTAATGTTCGATGTGCATCACTATCTGACGCTATGCGAACATTGAAACAATTGATCATCACCAATTTTATCGAAACAGCTAAATGCATTTACGTCTGTATTGTCAGATAAGTGTATAAATACAAGTTTTAAATAGAGTATTTGTCGTGTCTAGAGTATTTGCAAATATCACCAGCTCTGTATTACTGGTGTTATGTCACCTCAACACCTCTTGTGTGTTGCCTCAAAGTTGTTTGACCGAAAACTGCACGCGGAGAAGTTTAAACATCGTTGCTAAACACAGTTTGTGATGGTCGCTGCTTTTTTAGCAGCGACCGCACTAAATTAACAACGTAATTTTGATTGCAACACAATTAACTGTCAATGAAGTCAACGGCCATAAGGTTGATACAGTGAGTGGTTCACTTAACGTACACTTGCGTCTGTTTGTCCCCAGCGTCCGACACAACCTGAGTCTGAACGAGTGCTTTGTGAAAGTGGGTCGGGCCGAGAATGGCAAGGGCAACTACTGGGCCGTCCACCCCGCCTGCGTCGACGACTTCTCGAAGGGCGACTACCGGCGGCGACAGGCGCGTCGCCGCGCACGCGCCAACGGAAATGACGCCAGCATGAGCATCAGCGCACTGCCACTCGCCTACCGCTGCAACATGGGATACGTGCCGATGACGCCACATCCGGCCGCTATTGGCTACCACCCGTACTCGTCGCCCTACTTGGTCGCAGCTGCGCAGATGCACGATTTCAACGCCGCCGGAAGTCCGATGAGTGCGACCGTTCCCAGCATGCACAACGCGTCCAACATGTCGCCGCCATCGCCTTATATCGACCAGTTTAAAATGACGCTGCCGTCTCATCAGTCGTCAGGAGTTAATAGTTCGGTGACACTGTCTCCGTCATCCGTGTCACCAGCAGGCGTGACAATGTCAAACACCCTCTTGCAATCATCTATGCCTTTGATGACGTCATATCCGTCAATGTCCACGTCGCCTACGACGCCGACGTACTTTTCGGGTTCAATGAACGGGTGCGTGCGGTACAGTCCGTACTCAATGGCGAACAGCTGGCCGTTATAGCGGCAGCTGTCATTACTGGTTGGTTTTATTGAACTTATTATTGCCGTAAAGTTGTGGGCTGTAAGTATATGTAACATCTGATATTCTAATGAGCAACATAACGTACTGCACAAAGTTAGATTTTCTGGAAACAGTTTAGTAATTTAAGGACGAAAATATAAATCCCTCCATCCCTCCCCCCCCCCCCCTCAATCCATCCGTCCGACCACTCAGTCCCCACCTCGGCGCTAAGCGTCGGTCTGTGTATCCAATGGCGCCCCCTGACGGTATCACGTAACATCTAACAGTCGAATCGCCTGCGACATCAACGGGCTTGAATGTATGTACATAGCACATACCCGCAACATTTTATATATATGTGTATTAAATTTGTAAAAACAAAAACGAAGTATGTTTCTAATTTTTTTATGGCAGCCGTTTTTATATATGACCCTGGACACACAGCTAAAACGCAACACCATATTTTTTTTTTTAATATAAACGTGTTGTATTTTCGTTACATTTAGGTCTAAACCTATATTTTCTTTTGCATGTCATTTGATATAGACGTAGGAAAAGCATACACGTATTGGTGCCATAGAGAGATAATAGTATATTTGTGTAATTCTTCCTTATAAACCCATGATGCTGGACATGGCAAAAATTGGAAACTGTAAAAATTGATGTGTACATTTTGTATTTCTCAAGTTTTAAACCTAAGTTTTCTACTGTCTATTAGCTATACGCATTGCATTTGTCCAATGAACGCAGACAAATAAATAGAACACCGTTTTTGTATGGCACTGGGTCAAACTTTGGAAACTTCAATTGGAAGGGTAAGTTTGGCAAGTTTTGGCATTTAACCGCCAATTTCTGCCATTTTACAAATTCACAATGCTGCCAAATTTCATATGTCCTAAAAGCACGTAGCGGTGTCAATATATGATGAAAATCTCATTAGACTGACTTAATAATTGACGATGTGAGAGAGAAAAGAAGTGATTTTAGTCAATTGTACATTTATGAGACTTTGGCCCTTCTAAGAGATGCTATTCATTTTGTCTGACCTGTCTGCACCACAAACCCTGTAGGTTAAAAAAACATACAAATATGAAAATAAATCTTTGTCGTCATATTTAATGCGAAGTTTATGTATATTATACTTGATAGCTTCTCTGTGCAGGGGCATGTTCACATTGTATCTATATTAACTCCAAACACTAGTTTTCAATTTATATTGCTCTCTTACGATGATACAGTTGCAAGTTACTCGGAATGTTAATTTCTTGAACAAAGTTCCTGCGATCTTGATGCGTGTTTTTTAATTGTTTTATTGTATTGCAAAATTGGCCGCAATCACATAATAAGTATTACTAATAATATAGTATCCCAAGTTAATGCGTCAAATATTCCATAGCATTGCCATTGGATCGTTTTTTATATTCCATAGCATTGGATCGTTTTTTATTTGTTTTGTTTACATTGAATGCATACTTCCATTATTCCACATACTCCCAGGCATATCTACATTGTAAAATGGACGTTGTTGCGTAGCCGAGCATCGGAAACGTGTTCACTGGTGATAAAGGTCCGAGCACTCAACGCGCTCGTGCTCGGACGCGGTGCAGCAGGCCGAGCATCGGAACCGTGTTTGTTTGTGATACAGATCCGAGCATTCAACGCACAGGCGATTTCTTGGTCGTACTTTCACGTTACCCTTCGCATCAGTATCAGTACGGGTGCGTAATCGTACTATTGCTACTAGCGATTTATAAGGATATTCGATTAATATTTATAAGTCCATTATAACAAATCAGCCTATGGAAAAAATGAAATAAATACTTTAAATGTATAAGCCCAATTGCATGATTAGAAATGTTTTTTGCGTTAATGGTATGAATCTAAGTACGTAATATATACCCATAGCGACATTATAATTAATAAATATGTGCATTATTAATAATTACATGAGCACCGAAAGAAACAACTGGGGCATCATACAGCATATGGCTGGTTGATGAATTATTAATTTTTTCATAGGGTATAACAGGCCAAAGTAATTGCGTTTTGAGAACTGCAGATTATAATTGCTGTAGTATAGCAGAATGATTTATGGACTTCATGTTTTTATATAGTAAATTTAATATTATCATTTTAGTAGAGCCAGTTCCATTAGAAAAATATTATAAGTAATATGTGTACTTTAGAAGATATTTATTTGCAGCTAGTTGCTGTGGCACAAATAATACGAATATAGTTGCTGTTTCCTGAAATTATATATCTGCTGTATTACTTTATGCAGAATTATTAAATACACACATGTGTAACGTAACAATATTGTATGTAGCAGTTTATTACTGGAAGATGACAAAAGAACATCTCTACAATGATGATTACCTGGGTAAAATTAATATTTAAATGACGTAGGTACACGTCATGCGCGAAGATAAATCGATTTATAATCTGACACCGTAATGTAAAGCATACTCGTGTATTGCACTAATGTAAAAAAAACTTGCTACGTGATCTCTATATCTATAATACATTAATAATGTATGGTAACTGATTCCATACTGACATCATTAACATGTCATGCACTTGAAATCTGACACAGTAATATAAAACATGCATATGTAGTGCACTATTTAAATATAAGCATAAAAGTAAGAAAGGAGAAATGTAAAACATATATACATTTCACAAATGGCATAATACTTGTTATACAAAAGGGTTACCATGACACATGTAGTGAGTAATGTAGTGAAATGGGAAAATAGCTCATAAAGTCAACACTGCCAGTTTTGAGTTTCGTTATGGTTGCAGTATTTTGATTACAGTGTTTATGTAAGAGAAGACATGTAAAACATATAATACATGACATGAAGGTGAATTTATTTTTGATGCTCAATACAAATATAGATACATAGATCAATTTTTAAAACGTTGCACAAAAGGGTTATCATGACACGTGAGATTTGCGGATAATCTAGTATTTAACAGCAGGAACTGCGTAATATCTAAGGTAGTAGGGGTTATATAAATTTGTAAAACATAATTATGCCTGGGATAATTATTAATTTAATGCACTGAAATAATTAAATGTAGGCAAAGAATATCAATCATAATTTTTTTTGTCAACATAACATACATCTTATAACAAACAAATGAAAAAAATGAAAATTATGGTATTATGCTTGCGACATTTTAATTGCAGCTTTAATACATTTTATTATAATTTTATATAAATAAATATTGTATTAAAAACGTAATAATGCACATAACTATTTAACTAATATAAAATTAATCAAGCAAAACAATAACTAGTATAATAACATTAAGCATGAATTACATTATTATTGTAATAATGGTGCAAAATGTAAACAAATGTCCCCAGTTGTCTCATATGTACGGCGAGTCGTCTCATGATCGGCGCCGAGTTATCTTGAGCCGAGTCGGCCTAGGCCGAGTTGTCTGTGTGTGCCGAATCGACTGGCATTTGTCTTCGAAGTACTTGTGCTCGGGCTTAATCTTGCCAGCACGGCCAGGATATAGAGCCACCGACGCAGCCGATGCCTTACAGTCCCGCCTGTAGTCAATGTAGAGTTGCATGGCTGTTCTATTTTCTTTATTTGCGTCAAAACCATCGCCTACGTTCATCCCAACCCAAGTACAACCACACCATGCTCGGCTGCCGTTAGTCTCGCTTAACCGACTGTCGGTCGGCTGCGGAACTACGCCGAGAAGACAGTCTGGTGACATTTGCCGGCTTTTGTTTGGTATCCGCGTGATCTATAAAATGCTGCCACCTCACGGACACTGCCGTAATATTTTTTTTATAAACAACTGAAAATTTGTATTTCTATTTATTTTGGGTTAATATAAGTTTAATTTTTAATAGTTTTTATAATACAGCATTATTTAATCAAAAGGTTTCCTTATTTAATTTGTATGCTATCCGTGTCGGGCTAGACAATGCTGCCACCTCACGGATACTGGTTAATCCTGCCGTAATTCTTATTTTATAAACAACGGTAAATTTGAATTTTTACTTACTGTTGTGTTACTATAAGTTCAATGGTGAATACTTTTCAAATGATATTATTATCTTGTAAAACTATATCGTTATTTAAATTTTTATTTCATAGTTGGCCTGAGAGCCAATCAGCGTCTCTACCCTATTATGGGGTAAGGCTGCCCGGATGTAGAAACTTAAGAATATATACTGTCCCAGGCGTAGTTGAGGGGGCCTAAAAGTGCTGCCACCTCACGGAGTCTGGGTAACCGAGGCTAGGCTGCCGTGAGAAATAGCGGAAGCAAGATGCAACACGTGACAATTGGCGCATGCGCGTTGAGTGCTCGGACCTATAACGCCGAGGAACAGGGTTCCGATGCTCGGCTACGTAACCACTTCGTTGTAAAATTATTCCGGATTAGCTCACATTTGAAATATATAAGCCTAATCTACTTTCATACGACAAACATGCTTTACTATGACTGTCGCTATTGGTATAGGAAATGTAAGTTTCACGCTCAAAAACGAGGGTTGGGGGGCAGGAAGTAAATGTTGTCCATGTTGAATGACAGGACTTTGCTTTGTTTTTGGTTAAAATAACTGGACTGTTCACAAATTGTGTTTGTAATTATATGTTCTGAAGGATAATTACAAGCAGAAGCAGTATGAAATTTTGCCGGTAAGAATAATCACGGAAATCATGCATTTTAATATATTATTATGGTAATTGTTATGGCATCGGCCGCTAGTACTTGCGTTTGGCGATCTTGATAAGTAATGAAGAATCCCATCTTTCGCACAGTACAACCTGTTTTGAGGCAAATGTGTATATCTGCTATGATTATGTTCATATAGACAACTTGTCATATAACACTGTTTATTAAACTGTTGCGAAACTATAGCGCATAGCAATGAAAATCCTGTAAGAACCACACAGGGCCAAAATTCGTTACTACTATCTACGCTACGTAAATCGCTATATATTTGTCTGTTAGTGTGGTAAACTCAAAATTAAATTGGACATTTAAGATAAGAAAAGCATAACACAATATATTTATCACCTGATTTTCGTGATGGAACAGAATCCGAGCTAAAGACTAGTCTAGCATCTATATTTTAGCCTTTGGCTTTGCCTTTACGTAAATCTACCATCCGAGCGGTATTACTGACATCCAGCCATATAATAAAACTGCTAAAACGATTACCGTAATATATAATTACTAACAAAACCTCCCCAATCGCTTTAGTTTATTTTCATCAGTTGGACACTACAACTGTCATCCATCGCTATAATATAATTCTTGTGTCCTGTCCTCAATCAGCTCTGTTTTTTGATGGTATATAGTTCGTGTTCATTATAAAATAAGTTGAACATTTACTGTAATTATGCATTATTGGCATAGTTTTTATTATAATGTTTTCATATTTTTATCCGGTTAAAACGACAAATATTTTAGTCGCTTTGTTTAATATGACATAATAATTATTTTATTTATGTGTTTTTATGATCCACGGATGTTTACACAACATTTGTATTTTATTTATTTTGTAAAATATTTACTATTTATATTGTTGCTTTAGGAGTGTAATATATAAACCGCAGTGAACGCTATCTATAATGCATTATAGAAAATAAAGACTTAATAATTTTGTAGTTGAATTAACCATGGGGAAACCAAATTTGCCATAGTATTTAGTTTATCCAGGTGAAAAGACGAGATGCCATAGGGGCAAGTTGGGTATTTATTTATTCTGGTTCATACTTGCAAGGCAAAATTAACCTGACATGATACACATTACTGACTGATGTTTATTTTTAGTTCCCTTGAGAGTTATAGTTGCTATTTCAAAACGCTGAAAAGTTGTGAAATGACACAAAGTTGGTGCACCGGCTTAGTAAAATATGAAAAAACTTGACAAAGTCATGGCGGTGAAATGGAATGAAGTTAGCACACACGGACACACGCGAACACACACGAACACTTACGGAAACGTGCGAACACATGCGAACATATACGGACACACGCGAATACACACGCGGACACACGCGGACACACACGGACACACACACACACACGCGCGCGAATACACACACACACACACACACACACACACACACACACACACACACACACACAAACATACGCACATACACACATACACACATACGCAAATACGCACATACGCACATACGCACACACACACACACGCACACACGCACATACGCACATACACACATACACACAGTTGACGGCTATAATATTAAGTCACGTGATCGATTAGCCGAATACGTATCCGGCAGATGACTCCACATGTTCTTTCACCAAGTTTATAATTCGTCATCTATCCGCGAGGGGACGCTATATAACCCCTAACACCATTTTGACGTCATTTAAAAAAATAAGACACACGAATTTGGACAGTATTAGTTCGTGAATTGTCCGTAAAGGGGCGACACTAATACACGACATAGCCGTCAGGTGGCGAGACTGGTTCATGACCTATCCGCCAGGGGTCGACACTTGACCTTGTCACGTGACCTTTGACCTTCCACCGGCGCGGGTGGAATTGGCGCTATTCCACCAAAGTTGCGCCAGAATTTTCTTTCAGCATTTTCCACCGGCGCAAAATTTTGACCTTGGACCTTTTTTCCTATCTTTTAACATGGTGACTTCAACCTTCCTCCGGTGGAATTCCACTGCGCCGCTCCAGGCTACCAATGATAATCATACAGTATGACTGTTGTATCTATACAGCATCAACTTCCCATCAAGTGAATCAGAGAGAGTTACTATGAACATGTGTGTATTCACATACGCACACTGGCACATAAGCAGCACACGAGCACACACGCACACACCAACACATGATGATGATGATGTATAAAACATGACATCATCTTCCAATGGTCGTGTATCCTGAGGTGACTCAGTAGCCCGATTCTTGATCTGCAGATGTTTTTGCAGTGTGAGCAGAAGGTGCCAGATGGAAGGGAGACATGAAGATGTTGAGACATCTCCCTCTCATTTCTCCTTTGCCGCAGGATCTTGCACCCCCCGGAAATATACTTTTAATTGGTACCACTAGATAGGAAAACCTACGTAGAAAAGGATTTCCATGCTAACAAATCAGCAAAATATCCTACGTATCATTTGTATGCAAATAAATGCTGCCATTATTGAAAACATAATTTTTCACTATATGCCAGCCATCATTGTAGATAGCTGGCAAAAGAAGGTGTATAGACCCATGTTATGAGGGTCAGCGACCATAATAACACCATGTTTCACATGATCACATGTTTCTATGATAGTGCATTATGCAAATTAATGCCGCCATTACTAACAAATTTATTTTTCACCATATTTCGGCCAAAATTACACATGGCTGCACATATAAGGTGTCCATGCTTCAGGGTCAACTATCTTTAAAGGATAATTCGTGAATTAATTACGTGTGTCCCGCCATGCCATACACATTGTAAAGTGCCAGAATTACCGAAAATGCAATATTAGCTAAGATACAAGAAAAAACACATTTTCGGTAATGCTGGCACTTTTATATAATTATATATATATATATATATATATATATATATATATATATATATATATATATATAGTAGTATAGTATGTGCTCAGCGTTACACGGTTGGAGCGGAGCGGTGGAATTCCTCACGAGGAAGGTCAAGGTTAAAGGTCACAGGACAAGGTCAAATATCAAAGTGGCGCCCCCTGACGGACATGTCATAAACTAATGGCGCCCCTTACGGACATGTGACGAACTAGTATTGCCCAAATTTGTGCGTCTTATTTTTAAAAAGGGGTCAAGTGGGGTTAGGAATCACGTAGCGCCCCCTCGCGGATAGGTGACGAACTACAAACTAGGTCAAAGAACAAGTGGAGCCATCTGACGGATATGTGTTCAGCCATAAATACGTGTGTCGTATTTTTTTAAATACTTTTAAAAATAGTCAAGAGGCGATCCTGGCGAGAGGGGGCGCGAAACAAGAGTTATGGTATTACTACCACGTCCGCGTTATTTTCTACAAAAATAGTTTCTACAAAATAATTTTCAGCACACCCACGTGTCCCTAACAACCCTTTGTCAACTATGGGCAGAGGAACAGGCGCCCTCCCTTCAAGTGGCTGTACAGTGTGCGATATTGTCACAGACTGTAATATTACCTTGTAATGCCACAGTAATACTAAACATACCCACGACCCACGAATGCACATAACCTACTGGAGGTAATGCAAAACAAAATTAATGAACAATTTGTGTATGATGTGTTTTGACATTTATTTACAAATAAATTTCCTACATCATCACATCTCACAGCAGTCTGGAAACACGACAACAGCTCACCGTCATCTAGGTCAACTAGTCGTTTCTGGGTCAACTAGTCGTTTCTGGGTCAACAATTCAGTTGCTGTAGGAAGATACATCGGACTCTTGTTATAAGCATTGGTGATGAAGAAAATGCTCATTAAAAACAACAGAAATAAGTTTTTTGGTTTGCACTTGCATACTACCTTATGGCTTCCCAGAGAGCAAGAAATAATTAGCCGCAGTTATCATAATTGCAGTATTTTGATGTATAAACTCGTACCTACTGTGACACCTTATGGAGTATGGTGAACCATTAAAAATTTAAGATCACAAACATATAAGTAAATAACTTGATGTTTCTTTTAAATAGACTCCCAATTGGTATTCAATCAACCCAGGAAGAGATCACACATAGGCAGAAACAAGCAGATGTTAGCGCATTCATTATAACAAGAGTCCAGTCTTTACAACAAGAGTCCAATCTTACAACAAGAGTCCAATCTTACAACAAGAGTCCAATCTTACAACAGTTCAGCATTACTTTGCATTATTCAATGATCTTTAACGAAAACGTTTTCGTAATAAATATTGCACCAGTTACGAATATAGATCACACTGGCGTGCCACATATTCAAGCAGATTAATGATTTCTCACCATATACATACACACTGTGTTAAGGATACTGAATATTCAAAAGAAGACTGTGACATTGGTAAATGAATAAACCCACAACGGTTTGTAGACAGGCCAGTGAAGAAACAGAATTTGCTATGTCTGTGCTGAATGCCAGCGGGGTGGGGGGGGGGGGGGGGGTCCGTCTACCGCTTTTCTTTAACTTACAAAGTTCAGTATTTTATTTTACTTGAGAATCAAAAAGTTCTGTTCATGGCTTTAGGATCAAGTCCTATAGACAACTAGCTATATTCCTGGCGACTTCTTCAAGTACACAATTGGTAAACGTCATTAAATAATTTTCACTAAGTTCTTTCACACACTCATGCACTCTATGGCAGCCAGAGACATTTTAGAAAAACCTTCTGATGAGTATTTACAAAAGACGATGCACACAAGATGAGTAGGACGTATGAATGAGATGATAGACTCTACACTGAGGTCAAAGTCGTTACGTACCCTTCTGCATATCTGCCCAAGAGACACACGCAGGAGATAACCCTACTCGCTGTTCAACAGAAACAGAAATGCACAAGACCAGCACCAAACGAATGTGTACTACCAGGTAAGTCTAGTTTATGTGTCCATTTTTAAAATCTCAACATGTGGTATAGGACAGATAAAACATTCACTGTATCCGCTAATGGAAAATTCCTTGTTCGAAATGTATAAACCACAGCAGGATTCAAGTTACCACAAAATATGAACTTCCAGATACAGCATCAGATTTGTGGATTTGAAATGTTTACACTGGGCTGTTCCTGCCAACATTTAGGATACGTCATAAGAGATGACAAGTTTGGTGTCGGATACACACGTCTAATCTTGCACAGTCTGTCAACAGATGACAGATGCATCGTCACACAAATGACCACACCCGTCTAGTAACCACCGTCACGGCATGCCTCGGTCAGCAAATACCAATGATTATCACCCCAGCTGGTCAACAGTTAACTGCAATCGAGCTGTGAAAATGCGCCACATGTCAGCAAATAGTTGATGACGTCTGTCGGTGTTGTCACACCCACTGCTCTGCTGGACTGGACGATATGTCAATAATCCGCCATGCTGCTTTCGGGTCAAGAATCGACTGGTCGCGACAGAATGCCCACACGTGGAAGATCTTCATGATTTTGTCCTGTGATAGAAAGAAATATAAGAATAATATAATAAATAACAGTATTTGTCTATATATAGATTACTTAAAAATAATAAATAGACGTAGTTGTAAAATAAATAGATAAGTAAAAATATTTCAATATAATTAATATTAGTCTTAATAATACTAAAATACTAATACTTATAAATAATAGTTAATTATATTACAATTTAAAAATAAATAAATAATAGTTGATAAATAGTAATGTCTTGATATTTTACAAATGATCACCAAAGATAGAAATATGACACATGCAAACGTAAGACAATGAGTAGAAGTTTGTTGCGCCCAGACATGCATAAATATAAGTGTGTAATCACACACGTGTGATGAGTAACAACACAGCTGCCATCTGGTGGGCAATCTGAAGACATCAGTGTTACTACAGAATGCTACTAAACTTGATTTTTCTTTCTAATACAGCCGTAGCAACTCAGCCAGTGTTATGACTGAGAAGTTCTGTAACTTAAGGATAACTCAGCTGATACATTTCTAGATATGGTGTTTACCTGTATCAGTGTGTTTTGTTTTATATATGTGACGCGGGTATGCCAAAACCCGGCTTTTCGAGTCAAGTTGACATTTCTGTTTGATTACTGATTTAAATGGAGGAGATTCATAGCTTTAAAATGACACCAAGGTCAACACTGTATCTTACTCATGGGTGAAGATATTCCATTTGAAGTGCATCCATTTGTGGAATATCAGTTTCGAGAAAATAAACTGTAAAGAAATGGATTTGAAAAGCGGACCTTTTCCAGCAAAGGTACATAGCAACCACCCATGTATAATGCTCCTATCTTAATGAAATTTTGCAGATAGTTAGAAACAGGTTATACACAGAATATGTAGAAGTATGATTAAGAAAAAACAAATATTTACTGAACGCCACCTTTCTGAAAATACAATTACATATATGCGGATAATGCCTATATGTCATCGCAAGCATGGCTCATTGGAAACATAAGTGTCACATTCGAAATATCTTCTTTAAAATGCCAACATTGTAACATAACAAATCAACACAACAAACTGCCTTGCACACTTGAGTTCTCCAAAGGCTATTAATTTATTTTACATGCCACACCCTCGGCCCCTACCTTTGCAGGCTCAACATGACTACATTGACGGTTAAATGAACTAACCATATCACAATAGAAAATAATGGAGCCCTGGAATTAGCACGGGTTTTCTTTTGTTCACTTTTCAATTAAAATAATGAACAAGTAACTGTCTTCTGTTCCCAACACCAACGTCTGTATGACTCTGAGCATGTCAGTGAATGAGACTCAGCTTGTGTGAACCTGAGATGATGTGCTGTGGTTTTATTATTTATTTTTCTATTTAATGTATTTATTTGCTAATTTAATCAACTGATTTGTTTAATTCAAACTTATTTTAAATAAATAACTAATAGTATCATATAAAAACAATTTTCAAATATAAAGTATCAATTATAATTTAAATCTGTGTGTGCATCTGGCATATTTGATTTCTTTTTATACTATATTTATACTATGTTGTATGTATATTTATTTTATGTTCTGACAAACAGACACTCAAACCTAATCCTTGAGGAATTAGTGTAGCCCTATCAGGCTATCTTGACTACTGTATTGGCATAGATATTGTCAGAGTCTAGACAGTCATACTCATAGTCAAATCTCAAGACATAGTCATAGACAACGATCATTTGTTTATTCTGGCCTTCTTTATTATCGTTACGTCCTAACATCGTAATGACGTATCAATAAGTGCAATAGGCATATTCTCCAGTATTGGGTCTTGGCTGTCTTTATTAACTTGAACGTGTCGACCTAACAGATGCTTACAGTCACAGTGGGCGAGTAGCTGACACTGACAGCGACAGACAGAAAAACTTGCTTCGGAATCATCCAAACTTGACAAGTGCACAGCAATCGGTGATTGCGGCAGTTACGTTGTTGGCTTCAATGTTACTCCCTCACACAAGATACCGATTGATAGTCAAATAAGCTTCTTTCGAAGACATTACGCAGGAAATAAGTAACGGAACTTATGAGCGAAAATATAACAGTTTGCGAGTGCAGCTGGGTTAAACTGGAGTCAGGAGCTGACTGTGCACACGTGCCTAGTACTGCCTACACAGCCAGTCAGCGGCCGTTTTCGTTACCTCCTTAGTAACAAAGGCAGTTTGTTTATGGATAAATTGTGTTAATTGAGAGTAGTTTCATAGGTTTAGAGTAAGAGTTTCCGGGGCTGATATGTCATTGACGTCATGGGCTTTCCAGTCATGTATAACATGAGGGGTTTCCTTCTTGTAAACAAGCGAAGACGGTCATTCAAAATTGCTCTTGTTTTAGTATGAGCCATGAAATTAATTAGAGGCTTTCAAAAAATGCTGAATATTACTACATTAGATATAATTTCAGCGTATATATTCTGGAAAGATGAATGATTTAGCCGACTGATTCTGCAAGTAATCCACTTTTGACATTTTGAGGGTATGCTGACTAGTTAGGCTCTAGCGCAGAATGGCACCTTGCGAAAAGTGCCTGGTTTTGGAGTGCCGCATCACATATCATAAAAGAGTGTTTCTCTGTACATAATTATGTATACTTGTTTATGGAACCACATTTCCGTTAGTTGGACCTGTATTGAGCTCTTGTGGGCCCACTGGGATTGTTTCTTAGATTAAAAATTGTTCACAATTTTTTTGGAAGGCTGGAGAAATGGAGGATCATTTATTTCAAAAGGCTGTATGTGGAGTTCCAAGGAATTTCATCATAAAGATAACTATACAATCTAGAAATATGAGATGGATATAGACACAAATTTCTATATTTTTTGAAATTATTACGGTTTGAAAATCACCATCGCTTAACACAGACACCAGCATCCTGCAAACTCGTCCCCCTAGTGAGGGGCGTGGGTACTCACCGGGTCACCCTCGACGACGTTCCCCTTTGAGTCCCTCACAACTATCACCTGCTGTGCATTGAAGCTCATCACCAACACCGGGCCCTGCTCCATGATCTTGCCTGCCACAATCTACAGGCAAACCACACGGCAAGGTCAAAGTCAATTTTAACATAGCGCCACATCCAATCCTCGGGATTGTTCAATGCGCTTTACACTTTACTCCCTGTTCAATCAGATACCATCTCAGCTCCTCTTGGAAGAATGCGCAAAGACTATTCGTACACAAATATCCACCACTGTCTATAGCCAGGTACTGTGAGCAAAGGCATGATGTGGCACTATGTGTACCCACATAGTGTCACATCATGCCTTTGGTGCTCGCCCAGCCCATCCTACGACCTCGCATATCATTTACTCAGGGGAAACACTAGAAATGCAAAGCTCACAGATCAGTCCCAAGGAATGGATGCCGCACTGTATAAGAACTCACTTCTAGTGGTACTGTGGCTAGGGCTGCAGATTTTCCACTAAGAGAACTTGGGTTCAAATTCTGTGCTGCCACGTCAAATCTTGGGCAAGTTTTTTCACTCTACATTGCTCCAGTTCACCGGCTCAGAGCAGAACTGTCATTCTTGCATCAACAACATTCTAGCAATCTGGATTCCCAAATCGATCACTAATTTCACTGCTGCACATTTTTTGTATTTATTATTAAATGTGTTGTAAATAATTCTTTTTTATTATCACATATTAATGGTGGACATTTTTATTTTACATTTAAAAAAACACAAACTCTCATAAAAACGTCCTCAGTTACTGTCTACACTGACTGTCTCTTTACCTTAATTTGTCTACTGATGTCAACTACTTACATCAACATTGTTGATGTCGAGGACCCTTGAGTCGATCTTGTAACCAGCTCCCACGACTTGTTTAATCGGTTGAGCAATGAGGTTATAGGCCTGTAGACAAGAACAGAACTCAGAACAAAAGCACATGTGTTAGCATCACTCCATGCTCCCGTAACCTCACACACTCTTGTATTTGTTTCCACAACTACTGGGTCTCATTTACATCTCATGAATGAGGCAAGTCAATTTTTCCGTAACAAAAACACACGGTAGGTTTGACTCATGGGGTGGCTGCCACGAGAGCGACCAAAATGGTCTTAGTGACAGTCTCCTCGATCCCTGATTATTTTACCTACAGTAACAATTCATAATCACTTATAATTACATTTCTGTTATTTCTTACGCAATTAATTGGCAGTTTTCTGCACAGGGGTCTAATGTAATATTATTTTATAACTTGAGCTGTAGGTAATTTGTATGAACATTGCTTTATGTATATTTTTATTGGGTCAATAAACACTTCCAATTCCGATCCGATTACGATTTCTCGAAACATTCACGACAGCGTGTGGCATAGCTTCAGTTGGATATTAGAAGAAATCAAATCTAATCAACGCAGTAGAATGTTTCCGGTAACAAACACAATGGTAGTTCTAGCACAATAGCAAAGAATAGAACTGCACCTAGCCCCGCGTGGTAGCTGCAATGGGGAGTATCAGCATAAACAGGCATTTCTGAACTGACAAATGTTATTAAATTTACATTTAACAACACATTTACTTCAATCAATGCACGGGTGAAATTAGCTGCACTTCAGTTTTATGAGGAAACCATGTCAGTTTATTCTAAAAACTTTCTGATCACTCCCACACAATAAGAATCAATACAACTGTTTCACGAACACAGTTTTCAGAACATCTGTTTGTTGCTATCGATAAAACGCTGCCTATGTTAAGTTCAAACTATCACAGGTAAACTAGATTTGTTTAAACAATGTATATTACTTGATGCTTGAATAATTTCAAAAAGATAAGGGCAGTACCTACCGCTTCATAACACCAGTCCTTCAGTATTTCCAGTTCTCCTCGGACCATAGCCTAAAACAGAACAGAACAGAACATGCCACTGCAATTTTGTAGGGCGCAAACAGAACTCTACGACAGGTATAACTGGCATTATTCCTCCTCACATATCAGTGGTTGTTATACTACCAGGTACTCAAAATTGGCTAAACACACCATGTTTGTAATGGAACAATCTTGAGATGGCAGCCATCCAGATACTCCTTGGAAGCCGCTACCAAGCTGTGATTGCATCACGTGGGTCACACACAAGCTACTGACAGTTGTTGCTGCTGGTAACTGAACGGTTTGGGACATTTTCATGAATTGGAGTAACATTTTGAAACCTCCATTTTGGAGAGTCTGCTTCTTTGATGACAGAATGTTACCTGTTGTTCACATTTGGTATACAGCAATAAAATTCTGGAAATAAACAAGTCCTCGAATACAAGCCATTTTTAGTTTTTGTGTGATACCCCTGCCGAAAAATATAATATCGCCCTAAATAGTGATCCCTAGCAAATTTTGAGTAGTATACTACCCCTGGCCGATCATCTCCATAAAGCTGGAGTCAAATTATATAATTACAGCAACTGACTTTGCCAGTTACTACTGTGTCAACAGAGGTAACAGCGCAAATACCCGGGCCAATTTGAAGACGCATACACGACTAGTGGGAATCCCAATATAATGACCCATTCACATCCTAAACATTGCATGTAAAACGAGCAGCATGTGGCTGAAACCACCCAAAATATTATATCACACGACGGATCAGACCAGAGGTCTCTTGGTGATTTCATTGGCTGATGTTAAAAGATGATATTAATGAGTGGTCTTAGAAGTCTCAGGGTCCACACAGACAAGTGGGTTTAAGGTCTTTCTCCATTAAAACAAGCTTTCTGGGAGCAGTTAACCCTTTAGACCTCAGCCATTTTTTGTGTAAAGCCCTGCGCTTCTCAGAAAAGTAGGTCAGATTCCTAAAATAACACGTGTGTCCATTTTGGGCAAGTAGGTCTTTTATTATTGAATTTGCATTATTGGAAGTTTACATTATTTTAGAGGGCATATAATTATCTTCACCTTGGATGTAGATTTCTTTTTCCATTAAATATAAATGTTGCCCATAACGCAACAAATGCGCCAGTATATAAATATTTTACTACAACATGACATATTACGTGACGTAACTTTTCTAGGCTACATTTCTTACTGCTACAAGTTGTATTTATTTGAAAGACAACGTAATTACCTACATACTGGTACCAATATTTTTATTATTATACCTTAGATATATGTTGCATATATACACAAATACAATGGAAGCATACTCGACAACATGAGAAGCTAGTGCCCAGTCACAGTACAGCGGCCAAGTGTTTCCACTACCAGTGCAGCTAGTTTCAGTTGAAACATCAGAAAGTGAACAACAGAATAGTCCCACAAGTTACAGCAATTACAAATACCACAATAATAATTATTTTGCAACTACCCAATCATTCTGTTATGTAGACTAAATTGTGTGAACATTTGAAAAGCAACGCCATGAATACCCACAGGCATTGCTAGTAATGTTAATGTCACACTGAATATGTTTCAAAAGTATCCTCCAGAGAGCGCCTCTGGAATCTATCAAACCAGAATGCTAATATATATGCAGACTTGAGGTGTAACCAGCCGGCCGGGTTTGGCCAACTTGAGGTCTAAAGGGTTAATAGCATGAGAGGATTTCTGTAGATCAATGATTCTTAAGCTCTTCTGACAGTTACCCAGAATCCATCCTTTAAATAGATGACTTCTGATAATTTAATCAATTAGATGTGTTTCTAGATACAATAAAAGGTTAAACTTACCTCAAGTATATTTGGAATGATGTCATGTTGAACTTCTCTGATAAACCTCTCTTTGTCAAAACTTGGATCTGCTTTCACAATTTCTGTAAGAACTTCGGACATTTCCGTCTTTGAAAATACATTACCTGTAAACAGCAAGCGATATAAAAACATAAATTCAGCAAGTATTAAAATATCTGGAGGGCTCCAACTATTTAAAACAGGTGTACTTTCCTATGCTTAATTAAAGGATTAATTAAAATACCTGTTGCTCGATTTTATATTGTATTACATGCTGCTACATAGTTCTGTGACCAATCTCAAAAGAAACTTCAGTGACTTAGAAATACCATATTTCTGTTATGCCACTGGACTTTTTTGAATATGAATACTTTTGCCGCGCTTTCTGAATACCCAGTTGTGGAGTCAGTTATGAGGCTTTCTTGCATCAGGCCAACTTTCCTGTGCTTTCAAAGTATATCTACAAAGATGGATTGTGGGTTGAAACGAGCGTCAGATTGCATGCTTCTTCTTATTTTAACTCTGCACTCTGCTTCCGAGATATTCCAATGTAATATTAACATCAATCATCCCAGGGAACAAATTCTTACTCTTATGATCTTAAGAAAGGAAATAAATCATACACATAAATAAATTCTTAAAGTTTTAAGTGATAAAATTATAATGAAATTACTATGTAAAGATACGATTCAAAATCATAATTTTACAACATGTCAACGTATTTTGACCAAATGTAAACTGCGCTGCAACACAATTTCACTCACTCACATGTGCACTTACCAAAGATATCAGTGAATTTTTCAGTGAACGCCCGAGTGGCCCTCACCACCAGGTGGTCGCTCTCATCATACTTTGCCTTCATGTCGAACAATTCTGAAGCAAACCAAGATTCATAGCAGTACCCACAATGCACTGTCTTATATAGATACACCTCGACAGCATAAGATTAACAACACGTACTAGTGATGACGTAAACACGTTCTACTGATGTGATTAAAAATCTGTTCTCACATATTGGAATGGTCAGTGTCGAACAACATTGGCTACGTTGATGATTTTTATACAGTTGGAAAGCTTAATGTATCATATTTCCAATGGTGTGACTAACTCATTTTATACATGTGGCTAATTTTGTTAGAAATCATCACATGTACACTGAAGAAACATCAACAAAAATACATAAATTTTACATTACCAACCTCAGTGGTTACTACTAACATTACTAACCTTAGCTTGCAATGTTGCTACAACCATCCTAACAGTTGGTGTGAAAGATATGATTTTTACAATTCATTGAACTATTTTACTCAGTTACCGGTAGTTTGTTTTCCACGAGATATGTAGTGATGTCTAGTATAATTAGTGACTTACTGGTAACTATTTGGTTGTTGTCTTTGAATGTCTGCCAACTCTGGTACCAGCGGGAGTCTTTGTGCATCACCATCCCTGTTGCTTCTCTGAAGCAGCCAGCATCATCGTGAGACAGAGTTAACTTAGTCAGCGCAGGGTTCACCCACAAGCTAATACAATCAGTTGCAATACCCCTCTTTTAACAAATGCCCACCTTCCTTATGAATGATGCAAACTTAGCCACTGGAGGGAGCCACATGACACTCAGTAAGTGATGAATTGCTCCGTGGATTAGCACAAGAGAACACAATTGCTGTCTTAAAAAAATATGTTTTGCCAATGAAAACCCTTAAAGCTAATAAACGTACGATGCTAATTAACATGCCAGAATTCATTAGATAAACAAGACAGCTGTGTCTGGACATTAGAGCACCAGAGTATAGCACTGGCATTGTTAACAGACTCTTTCAATTTAACAACATATTCTGTTTAGCGATGACGAGATATTAGAAAAATTCTCATTTTCACAAAGAACAGTACATGAATGGAACAGATTATCAGCTGATTGTGTAGGTGCTAGTAATGTTAATATGTTTAAAAATAAAATCCTAAGAAGGGCGGGGTACATTTAGATAGATAGGTTGGACTCTTGATAAGCCAAATCGGCTTCTTTGTCCACCTGCCATCTAGAGTTGATTATCTAGGTGGCAGACTTGTTAAATCTTGTTACATTTTCAGAAGAACTTATTATCTCAGTGACCAGAGTATGGCATTGTTAACAGACTCCTTCAATTTAACAACACAATCGTGTTTAGCGATGAATTTTCTGATGAACTTATTATCTCAGTGACCAAGACCCTGGCCGGGGGGGGGGGGGTTGTTCAACTGACGTGTTGGCCTCGACCACGCGCTCCTCCTTCTCCTCCAGCGTCTGTTGTCGCTTCCTCAGTTTCACTGCAAACAGACGCCACGTCCAGAGACACACCAACTCACAGTGACAACATGACGTTTGGACAGTGGTAAGGTCACCCAAACACTACGTGAATGGCAGGGTGACCACTTGGCATAGATCTGTGCTATTTGTCTCTTACAGAAATAGTTTTGGACTAACCTTGGATGACATTAACAGGTCTGCCAGGCAGTTAACTTCAGTAAAGTGAAAACTACTTTGAGCAATCCTGGGGATTGGATATTGTGCTATAAGTTTTTAATTGATGGCTGCATTACCAAGGTGACCATAAAATGAAGTTCCATGGTGCACAGATGACAGGACAAAGAACTCCTCTCAGCTGAGCTGTTTCACATGAAGCAGGTCTGACTTATTTGGCGAATAGATTTTTTTGATGATTTTTGTGAGCACTATTCAGTCAAAATCTAGTCTCACTTAACTGACTGTCGGTCGGCGGCGTAACTACGCCGAGAAGACAGTCTGGTGACTTTGCCAGCTTTTGAATATTATCCGTGTGGGGCTAAATAATTCTATTTTATAAACAACTGCAAATTTGCATTTTTATTTAGTTTTTCAATGTTTAATACTTTTCACAGGATATCATTAACTTGTAAAAGTATATCTTTATTGACCTTTTTATTTCATAGTTGGCCTGAAAGCCAATCAGCATCTCTACCCTAATCTGGGGTAAGGCCGCCCTGGCGGTTAGAACGGCAGCCCATTAATTCCCCAGGCAGAGTTGAGGGGCTGAAAAGTGCTGCCACCCCATGGAGCCTGGGTGATCGAGGCTAGTTAAAATCAAAATAATAAATTTTGATTAACTAATTTGACAGTCTGAGTTAACACTTAACAGAATAGAATTACGCATAGCAAGAACACATAAACAATTTCTTCACCACATTTTTACCAGACCAGACCAGACAAAAACCAAAAGAAGGTAGCACAACAAATGTCACGTAACTAGAAGCTTCCAACATGTGACAAAATTAAGTATCCTTTGCATCAGGTTCATTGATGTAAGTATCTTAGCATCTTACCTGGTGGTCTGTATAACCGGGCTCGTGACAAAGCTGTTTCGTCTATTTCAGTTTTCACAGCCTTCATTCCCTGAAATAATAACAAAACATTGTTTTCAACTGATCTACCAGTCAAATGATTCAGTTGACATTTGACTGTTTTTCCACCAGGCGAACATTAATATCCCATTTTGGAAATACACACATTTCTCCATTATTGGCCAAAGAAATCTGCTGGTCTTACAGACTGACACTTCAAGGTTACTTGCCTGACATAACATTTGACAGCCTTGGGCCTTCAGGCTGGCAATAATTGTGAATGATGAGTACATATACATTGTATGTACCTCACGTAGCTGTTGTTTTTCTTAATACACCACTTGCTAATGGCATTTATTAATCGTCTTTCCCGATATTTTACATAATGACTGATGTGCTAATTTTAATCTGTCCTTATCGTACACCTAATAAACAATTACAATCATTCATAATTACACTTATTTGTTTTTTTTGGCAAACATAAACAATGTAACATTGAGATAATTAAAATGTAGAAACTAAAATTCCAGTTTGTTTACAACTAAAAAGGAAGCCAAGTACCAGACATAAACTTCCTCAAACCTACAAATATGATGATCATGAATAGTAATACTTGATATCGGATCGCAAAGAAAGAGACAAACAAAGAAAGTAGACCTCAGAAGTTTTATAAACAACAACACAAAAATGTGGATATGATGTGGTATGACGCAAAAAAGTGACATAATATGGCTGAGAAAACACAGCATCAGAAAAGAGAGTGAGTTGAAATAACAAAGACGACAGAATTGATAGTGCTGTAAATACACAAACTAAAGAAGACAAGCATGTGACAAGTTCACCTCATTGTTTAGCGCCGTTATCAACAAAGTGGCAGACAGGGACGTGGAATGCAAGTAAGAAATGAGGACAGGAGCGTGGTGAGAGCCCAGCTCCCACACTTGCTCTAGGTGATGTAGTGTTTGAGGTATGGTGACATTTGTATTGGCGTCCCCTAAAACATACACTCACATACCACAAGTATTGCTCTGCATACCTTATTTATTAAGATACAGGGATATTGAATTTGGCAACCATTTTGAAAAATGGCCGTCGCCACGTTATGCCCAGTTTTTTGAAAATTCCACCTTGTAGAATTTTAAAGCCATATGTATATATTATTCAAATCAACAGTCCGAAATGTCTGTGGGTCAATAGGGCAGGGCCAGGACTAAGTAAACAGAAGACCTACCTCTGACACTGTGCGGTAGACTGACGTCTGACTCAACTGTTCACTCTGCTCTGAGATCTTCTTGGCGGCCTGCCGGGCCGTCTTTGACAGTTCGTCCGTGAACACTTTGCCTTTCTTTGCCAATTCCGTCTTTTCAGCTTCCTCTAATGTCTGAATAGTACCGATAAAATGTCATAAATCTCTGTTATTCAGGAAATTAACATTAAAACAATACGTAACATTATAAAAGTTGACATTAGGAGCATTCAACCAGTGTTAACAATATAAAATCGAATTTATTTAAATATAATTATGAAATATTGATTAAAATATAAACGTAAATACAAACTGTTAAATGTGGACATTGAAGAGGAATATTTATATCTATGTACAGCAGATGTTCCAATCATGCACACATATATCCAGCCAAGTTATTTCATAATACTGGTTCTAATAGGAATTATTAGTGTGTAGGTTTAGTACTGAAGAATTATTTGTGTTGCTTAGACATTACTTTTTATATGCAAGAAATGTATCTCATCACAGCTCCATAGAACACTGGCATATTTCATGCAGA
Organism: Oasisia sp. SBJ-2009; assembly: GCA_964017155.1. Classification (NCBI taxonomy): domain Eukaryota; kingdom Metazoa; phylum Annelida; class Polychaeta; order Sabellida; family Siboglinidae; genus Oasisia; species Oasisia sp. SBJ-2009. The sequence goes on from OZ024866.1 coordinate 41,336,736, forward strand.
CATTTTTGTTCAACATTAAAATGGCCATGACTGAGATATAATACGACCATACTGCTTGGTGATTATACGACACCATGCCAACTGATAGTGTGTTAATTTAAAAACTGTTTACCAACATGACTCTGAAGCGTAAACACGTTTATTAATTATCCTCTTTTTTGGCATTTGATTGAAAGCTAAATTTACAATACAGTTACTATTCAATAAGTCCAGTTAAATCATAGCTTCACACGTATATTTTATACGGTAACTGAATCAGACTTTAGAAGTGTAAAATATTCGAAAATATTTGTTATTATTATGTTTATTACCAGATTATGCTATGACACACCAACGTACGTAAACACATGGCAGCAGTATTCGAGGTATATATTTGGGGCACATATTGTGTTCTCACCTCTTTCAGTTTCTCCTGGAAGATGGTGAATGTCTTCTTGGCTGCGTCTGAACCCTTCGCCGTCTCCGCCTCAATACTTTGCTGCAAGAAACATCACCAGACTCTGTCACGTGTTCTACTGCAACGTAAGTCATTTCGCGTATTTAGTTAATTACTGTTATTGCATATTTTAATTTAATAAATCATATATATTTATATAATTATCTTAATATTTAAGAAACTTAATTACAGAATTCCGCAGGTGACCAGGACCGAAAATCGGCCCAATGGCGACTGCTTCTGTTGTACATAACAATTCTTGTTTCCATCACACGTAAATGACACGCGAACATTTGGTATCCCTGGATAGCTGACAGATTCCAGGTCATGTTTATTTCTCCTTGCGCTGATTCGTTGACAGATTTTTCACAATCTAGTTTATAAATCTCTTGATGTAGTTGCCACCCATATTTGGGAGATTTTATCCAATGAATGAATTTATGCGACTGAATGAATGAATTTATGCATCCATTCATAGTCTACCCTACATATGCAGTATCAAAAGAAAGCTTTGTGAGGAGCCAATCTGGCAACAAATAAGTCATGTTGATTCAGTCGCTTTATAACAATTTGGAAGGTTATTTCACATGTGCAACTTTCAAATTGGAAACACTGTTTCAAGCTTACAAAATACAAGTTTACAGACGCTATGCCTTCAATAAATTAATATTCCAGTATTAAGAACAGCACATTTAAAACTGGCAGGTAGACAGCTTTCGCTTGAATCGTGCTTCATCAGAGCCACCTGGTGACAATGTATGGAAGCAGGGAGACTGGAAGAAACTCACATATTTCTCGCGGGCTTTCTGCAGTGCTTCTGTTTGCTCCAGCTTTTCAGCCTCTTCCCGGAACTTCTGTAAGTTGTCCTAAAACACAAAATGATCCCCAGTTGTAGCAGTGCACTCAACAGTTGATGACAGTTACAGGGCAATATTAGAAAGAAATCTTTTTAAGCACAACAAATATCACGAAATATGATCACTGTTATCACACACATTGTTTTATTTAAATCATTCATTATTAACATTACGATTAAATCTTCTGAAACTAGACACATTACGTAAAAAACTGAAAACACATTTGTTTGAAATTGTTTTCCACCATATGAAATTGTTTTCCACCATAAATTTTCGGCGGTTCTATGCTGCATTGACAATTTCTGGCTGTCCCCGTGTCAGACTAGCCAAATGGTTTTGTTTTTGCACCTCTGAGCTTGACCTTTTTAAGGATATAGGCACTGTAGAAGTGTTATAATTATTGTTGTCTTGATAACACATGTGTTTTAAATAGACAACTTTTGAGTCTAATGGGACCACTATAATGATGAGTCATTGTCATTCAGATATAGCTGTCAGCTGTATTTACATGAAGTTCTGTCACCAGCATACCCTGGCCATCAGGAGACAAGGAGCTACAGCATGCTCTTGAAAGAAATAGTTTTGGATGCCAACAGCATGGAATAAAACGGAACTGAAAATTCTTAAAAACTGCTGTGAAAAGTGGGATTTGTCGGAGGTGTTGAATATCAATGTTGTATGTACAGTGAATGGCAATGTTGGTGTGAACGACAGAACGTAAACTTTGGCTACGTTATGTGATAAACAGAGCATCAAAAGTTCCAAAACTGCATGATATGTCACTGACAGTTTACTGATGATGGTACAGGTGACAAAGTCTCAGAGCTTGAAGATAAATATATTAAAATTCCATGACATTTGTCCACTTGCTGCTTTGTGATTACTATGACACTACGTTATGATGCTCTTCAACAGTGACATTGCTTTGTGCTTAGACGGCTGTCTTTGGTGTCAGAGGTAAGATTGCAATCTTTGGCTAAGTCAGATTTTCACTAACTCGGACTAAACCTCTCTGTCCAACTGAAACCGACTTATGTGATGCTTATTGCGGTTTGTAATCTTGTTGTGTGTATAAATATCCATATGAATATACCGATGCAGACAGACGTGCAACAACAAACCTTCATCTCTTTATTCTTTGTCATTTCATTCTTTATGTTGTCCACCAGTTGTTTCAAGAAGCCAGGCTTCTGTGACATGTGTCGTGTCTGGAATGCAGGAGTTTCTCTTTTAGAGCTTCCTTTTTCAATGACATCAAGGTAAATAGGTAATGCGTACACCAAAGTGACTGTTCCTCATATTGTAGAATATAAAATCAAGTATAACTCAAATATGAATCAACAACAGACATGCTGCATAAAATGTTAGCAAATTTAGCAATTATTACGCCCAAATAAAACAAAATTAAACATTGGTCAAGGTTATGATATCAAGACTAATGCACAATGTTAATTTCCTAGCCTACAGGTTCATTTATCAAGTTTAAACTTGTAAGTTATCCTCAAACAGTTAAGTTATTTCAAAATATACATTAATTATTTGAACAGATCTAACTAGTATGCATTAAAAATGCACAGAGACCCAGTACTTTCATAAATTTATTAAGCAGTGACAATGTTATACAAACCTGCTGCAGTTGAGTGTTGCTGTATTTGTTACCATGGCGATACTTTGTCGGAAAAGTTGTCATATTTGGACACAAACTGGCGCATCTGACACATTCTAGATGTATTCCCTGCAACCAAAAGACAGGTATATATAATAAAATATACCATGACTAGTTAATTATTCATCCCAGACTTGCAACTTCACAAGCCACTAGCTAGGTCAGTGGGTTGTGAAGAATGCAAGGAATCAATGTGCTTTAATTATGACTAATATAAAACAGGTAAGTGTAGTATCCAATATTCAAGACTCCTCAAAGCACTTTAATACAATTAACTCCAGGATGACAGACCTGTTCAATCTAACCCCATCTTGGCTTCTCTGGGAAGCATCCAATATACATGATTATAGTGCATCAGAATGAGACACGCAAATTATATGGTACAACAGTGGGCATATTAGAGGCATTGTTAAACTACCTTCTGACTTAACTATGAAAGCAACAGCATATAACCGCCAACTACTCATCCCATATCTTATACACATACTAGGTTACAAAATAAAATCATTAACATTACTGAAACAATAAATTTCTCAAAACAAACTTGCATAAAACTCGCTGGCGAAGTGGTGTCTGGCCGTAATATCGGTATTGTATCGAGTGGTCTTTTGCTAGCATTGTCAGCTTATAAATGGGTTTAGGGGAAGTTTAGGATTAGCTAATGTTAATCCAGGTTTAGTTAGGGTAATGGTTACTTTAACTGGAATTTCGTAAGGTCGTTTAATTATGTAGTGATACCTGCAACAAATGGCAATTGCAGAGATATGTGTAGCCACCGTAGATCATGTCGAGTTTTGCATGAGTTTGTTTTGTTAATTGTATTCTTTACAGGAATTTAAATGATTTTCTTTTGTAACTGTATGTATATGTACATAAGATAAGTAAGGAGAAGTTAGGGGGCTGTAAGAACTCGTTTTCATGGTTATGTCAGAAAGTAAACAAAAAGATCGATGAGTATGGCACGATGGCGACGCCGCGTCAAGTCATCTTGACATGGTTCAGACTTCTAATCGAATTTGCAGCCACTGAATACTCTTATTCGATTTGTATTATAAATTTCGAGGATATTCGATTCGATATGATATTCAATTCGAATGAAATTCCAGATTCGTCCAGAAACCCTTCAGAATGCACAATTTTGAAGTTAGTGTTTTAAATAGTTCTGGGTGGCCATGCCCGGGATCCACATAGTGCCATATCACGCCTTCAGTGCTCGCTCAACCCTTCCTACTACCTTGTACATAATTTCACTCGGGGAAACACAGAAGGACTAATTGAAATAGTTGGAGTGGTGAATATGTTCAGCAAGTGTCAGTAGAACAACCAAAGTTCGACATTACACCAAGTGGGAGTTAGGGGAAGTAGGTTAATTGTGTTTTATGAATGACAATGCTGTCATATGATATTTTGGGAGTTGGTCGGTGTTTATTGACCAATACACACAGTTGACTATTGTGGATAGTACTGTGTATTACAATTGTGACTTCTTAGGTCTCAGACCTGTGATTTGTTATAAACAACCCAAACTTGAGCTAATGCAGATATTTTGTGGGGCTTGTTTGTGTGCACGCGTTCTAGTAATTTGTTTGACAGGCTACTTACTAATCAGGTGAAAGGGCACAGTGAGTGAGAGGGAGGTTCAGGATTGCTGTTTGAAATGCTACATGTTTTCTAGTTTGTCAGTAATTTATGGTAGGATCATATTCCAGGTTCGGACTGCGTGGGCAATAGAAAGAAAACTGCTGCATTGATGCCGCACTTGGGGTTTAATTAGTTGTCATGCTTTTTTGCAAATCTGTCAATTGTCCTACTGAAAGTGCTGTATAAACTGGACTACCACTACTGCCGTATATATATAGGTACTGCTCCAGTGAGTACTGTCAGTCAATCAATCAGTGTACTTTCATGTCATAAGTCACACACTTATGCTCCTTGTCATTTAAGTAATCAATTTGTAAGTCACCAAACCACACACAAAAACGACAGTCATAACTGCCATATATTAAACATGCACACTAGATGTCGTATACATAATGACAGTGACGCAATGAGATTCGTCTGCCAGTTTGACACCGGCTTAGTCGTGAGTTGGTCACCTCGCTCAGTCGCCGTCCTCAGGTTCAGATAATCTAGGTGGTAAATCACAATTTCCAGGTTATGAATTTTTGTCAGCTAAACATACGCATCGTAGTCTTAACAGCAAATATAATTACCCTACTCGAAAAGCTGATATTTAGATGTACTTACCCTGTAACGTAAAATATTTCTACTTGTCTTTGAAAAAACGTGACCCACCATGGTCGCCATGTTGCCTTTGAGAATTGCGTCATTTCCGTATACCAGGCGGCCAGGCAACTGTACTTGAGTATATTGATGTGTTTATCATAATTATTAAGACCCGTAGATAGTCTACTCTCCTCTCTTACAGGAAGGCCTACTAAGTTAGGTTAGGCCGACATTATTTCCATTTAGTTAATTGCTTATGCGTAGTTTAATTTATTTTTCATATATTAATCGCCGGATATCATACAATATTAAGCAACACAGATTCGCAATTTCAAAATAATTTCCATTTAGAATTTCAAGTGTAAAGTGGGTGATTGTTCTATGTAAAATTTAAATGTGATGAGATCGAAATCAGCGCAGTTCTTTAGAACCGATTCCTTTAGAAGTCAAATTATCAGTTCATTATATACTTTGCGCATACGGTGCTTCCCAATGAGCTCCCATAGAGATATTTCCGCCTACAGTACGTGACAATGTGCACGCATATTACCTCGAACAACTGCTATATAAACGAATCGTACGTGTTCAATCACTTTCAGTTAAATTAATAGAAAATCGACATTATAATTGATATGGTATAATGTAATGTAATGTAATGTAATGTAATGTAATGTAATGTAATGTAATGTAATATAATATACACAGTTATCGCGTTCACTATATTGCTAGTTTACCAAAACAATTGGGTGCATTAATAAATTTGACAGATCTTTTCCTCTTAAATAAAAAGATTTAATGGTTTTCTTTGAAATTTCATCACAGTTGTTTTCTCACACAACCTCGTCTTTTTAGCCCATATATAGGGCCTATTAGTCCAATAGCCAAAGCCCTATATTTTAGTGAACCTGGTTTTGTCGGATAAAGTTTTTTTCTCTGTTGATTCTAGTAGCCTGGGGCATGGTTAATCAGAATCAGGATGATGCCCGGTGATATCTATTGGGCAACTCTAGATATTAACCCTTTTCTATGGATACACTCAAATTCTGAAAAAAACGAAAATCCCCTATTTTCACGGTAAAAACTCATATCAAATGAACCCAGTTTGCTTTCTCTGATATTTATTAACATAATACTATAGTGCAGAATCAAATATGGATCAACACTGAATGAATTAACCCCTTTCTAGCCATTTTAAGTTAGGGAAATGCCACGATTTCAGGCATGATTTAGCAGAAAATGGTCAAACAACAGTAGGATAACGTTTTTTTCTCTGTTGATTCTTGTAGCCTGGGGCATGCTTAATCAGAATCAGGAGGGTGCCCGGTGATATCTATTGGGCAACTCTAGCTATTAACCCCTTTATATTGGATACACTTAAAATCTGAAGAAACAATTTTTTTTTTCCATTTTTTAATGAAGAGTGTTTACCAATGACTTAAATATGTTTGTTAATCATGAATATTCATGTTATTGAGTTTGTTAAGCCACTCTTTGTGCCATACAGAGGGCAATTAACCATTTTCTGGTAATTTTGTGGTACCCTGGGTGCCCGCCTGGGTAATATCAGCTTAGCATATCGAACGTGAAGGTCAGCAATGCTAGGATCAGATTGCTAGTGAGAGCAGGACAGTGAAACTGTGGGTTGAGATCTTGGTGAAGCCTGTATTGCTGATGATTACATATGTTATGGCGGAACGCGAGGGTGACTGGCTTCTTCACCTAGCTACCTTTAAAAAGATGCTTCCATACTACTTCGCTGCCGGTCATGTAAACTATGCATGGTATGGCTTGTACTACTTGCGTTCCATGGAGAAACTTCCCCCTCACGTAGAAAGACTTTTTCTAAAGGGGCAACATGTGACACGACACATTCAGGGTATATGGAATGGTCTGTGGAGCGACCAGTTCATAGAATCCACCTTTATGAGGTACGGCCACAGTGTTGGCGGAATAATAGGAATCACGCTAAAGTCGAACGCACTGAAGATATGGGCGCTAAGCCGTCATATCTGCTGCAAGATAGAGTCTGACATGGGGGAGATGGAAGAGGAGGAGACAGATGCCACCAGGGTTCAACTGTATCACAAAGAGGAGGCCAAGGCAAGGATACAAGCGGATGCGAAGGACATGGTTGGACTCCGTCGCAAACTTGACTATTGCGTAGATCCTATGGATTCGAAGGAACATCCAGAAGGCAGCATTGTGAACATTGTTAGCGAGAAGCTAGACCCAACATCTGTCAATGTAGAAAATGCTGTGATGATTGGAGAGACTATGTTGGAAGATTACGAGAAGACATGGCCGGAAGGATTCAACAGCACCATCTCCAAGAAAGTGGAGACAATGGCGGCATCATGCACATTTGTAAAGATTGGTGACTCTAAAGTCTACGATTTGAATGCAATCTACTCAAGGGTCATTGCATTGTTATCTAGTGACCGGGATGTCGACGTGAATGATGTATTTTCTTATGAGCTTGCACCTGTCCCATCTGCAATGTTCATGAAGGATGGAATATGCGGATTTGTAAAGCTAAGTCAAAGCTCAAGAGGTCGCTCCAGATTGAAGTTTCGCGGAGGAATGCTGGTGATGCAGATGCCACTGTCATAGATGGGTCAGCCCTTCTATGGACTGTACATTGGCCAGCAGATGGTTCTGTTGCAGATTTCATCGTTAATGTCAAAACACGGATAGCTTCATACCTGACCAACAGTGATGTCTACCTCATGTTTGACATATACCATGAGTATAGCATCAAGTCCACTACGCGAGATGGCACAGAGACCGGAATTACTAGGAAACATCATCAGCTACGGACAACAAAGTTGCCTGCACAGAAGGTTGTCTTGTCTTCTGTTGAAAACAAGAAACAGCTGATCCGGAGACAGGCTTTTTCATCTGCGGAGTACGGGAGTCCACAAGTTGGTTGTCACAGGGGAGGATCCTTGCCCCATTGAAGTCCAAAACGAAGAGAAAAGGATCCGGTACGATCTGGAAACACACCAGGAAGAGGCTGACATCATCATTGTCCAGCAAGTCTTGAAGTGTGTCGGAGAAGCCCAATCAATCTCAGTGATTTCAGACGATACTGATGTTTTTGTTTTGCTACTGCATCACTACCAAATGGCAGGACTGGAAGTGCCACTAACTATGGAATCCCCAAGCAAAGAAAGGGCGATACTGGACATCAAGTTGACACAGGCAAAGCATAAGGAAATTGTGACGAACCTTCTACCTGCGCATGCTATATCAGGATGCGACACAGTGGCATGTTACCTTGGCATTGGCAAAGGCAGAGTAATCAAACACCTGAAAGAAGGATGTGACTTATCAGCAATTGGCAATGTGGATGCACCCCTCCAGCAAGTGATAGATCAAGCCACTCGTTTTATTTCAGCGTGTTGTGGCATGAAGGACAGCACAGACATGTCACACACTAGGCTTCTTGTATGGGGGAAAAAGAATGGCAAAGGCCATTCATCTTCTCCAAACTTGGCTTCTCTTACACCAACGAGGGAGGCATTCATAGAAAATGTGAACAGGGCCCATTTCCAGACAGTGTTGTGGCGTACTATCAATATTGACCCTAGACAGCTGAAACCAGAAGAATTTTGTTGGAAGATGGACACAGACAACAAATCACAGTCCGATCGGTTTACCAGACTCAAAACCTGCCCCAGACTACATTTTGGAAATGATCAGATGTGACTGCAAAGCTAAACCCCCCTGTAACACCAAGAGATGCAGGTATAAGAATACAGGCTTACTTTGCACAATGTTTTGCGCATGTTTCAAGGTGGGATGCTCTAGACCATAGTAGCCGCTGAACTAGCCATCATGCACCATTCAGATTGTCAGCGTTTTTCAATCTGTCAATCTGACAGCAAGTTTCAGGACTAAGCTCTCCGTCAAGGATTTTGAGAGTAATTTAGGTTTGTTTGTTATACATAAAGTATTGAAGATAAACCATATTACACCCACAGAGAAGTTTCTGAGTGTTTCTGAGTGTTTGCCAGTAAGGTTAAAAACATATCACATAGACTCTTTCAAGCTGGAATTTTGTTACTGTTGATTGACCATTTTCTGCAAAATCATGCCTGAAATCGTGGAATTTCCCAAACTTAAGATGGCTAGAAAAGGGTTAATTCATTCAGTGTTGATCCATATTTGATTCTGCACTATAGTATTATGTTAATAAATATCAGAGAAAGCAAACTGGGTTCATTTGATATGAGTTTTTACCGTGAAAATAGGGGATTTTCGTTTTTTTCATAATTTGAGTGTATCCGATAGAAAAGGGTTAATATCTAGAGTTGCCCAATAGATATCACCGGGCATCATCCTGATTCTGATTAACCATGCCCCAGGCTACCAGAATCAACAGAGAAAAAAACTTTATCCGACAAAACCAGGTTCAACCCCACGACTCCTTGACTATACGTCGTTAATTTCATAAATGGTTTTCTCACCATCACGATGTAACATTTTGCCACCCTAATAAATACATACATATAATATATTACATGTTTGTAGTGACGATCGTAGTAGTAGACAGTAGAACTAACATTTGAACAGTCTACACGAGTCATGCAAAGCATATAAACATAAACGTAGCATGTGTAATACCTCTATGTCCCCCTGCAGCAACCTCACATTTTTCACCGAATGACATGCATCACGTCATTCGCATACGCGACAAGAAAAATGGCGTTCGTAAAAAGTTGGGTATATGGAATGTGGCCATATATATATATATATATATATATATATGAGAGAGAGAGAGAGATAGAGAGAGAGGGAGGAGAGACAGGAGAGAGATAGGGAGGGAGGGAAAGAGGGAGAGGGAGAGGGAGGCAAGGAGAGATAGAGGGAGGGAGGGAGAGAGAGAAGAGAGAGAGGGAGGCAAGGAGAGAGTGATTGAGAGGGAGAGAGAGGGGTCTAGGTAGGGGGAGGTAGGTAGGGAGAGAGAGTAGAGAGAGTGAGAGAGAGAGGGATAGAGAGGGAAGTAGAGAGGGAGGGAGGGAGGGAGAGAAAGAAGAGAGAGGGAGAGAGAGGGAGGAAGGGAGGGAGGAAGAGAAAGAAGAGAGAGAGCGAGATAGAGAGAGAGTGTGTGCAAAGGGGAGCGAGATAGAGAGAGAGAGGGCGAAAGGGGGAGTGAGAGACAGATAGGGATACAGGGGGAGCGAGAGAAAGAGGGGCAGCGAGAGAAAGAGGGGGAGCGAGAGAGAGAAGAGAGTGAGTGAGATAGAGGGAGAGAGAGGGAGGTAGAAAGAGAGAAAACAGAGAGTAAACACACAATGGTACAGTATTTATCACTTAATGTAACGTTCGCATCGTAAAAACGAACGAACTGGGCTTACACATCTATATATGAGGAACCCAGTTATTATATGAATGTTTATGTTGTGGCATTGTTGTAAACAAGTATATGACCTGTATCCGCATGTACCTGGTGAACGAGGGTGGGTGTTATGAAGCGGTAATGCTGTGTCACCATCAGTAATTTTAGCCTGTTATTAATCCCACTTACACCCAGTAGTGTTCTACTCATGTCAATTGGCAACAATATGATACATATCGTACAAGTGACGTAGTTGTTCAGGTTGTTGAAGGGACCCGGTATTTCAGGCGAGTTTCGTTACACATAACTTCGAAACCACTGCACACTGCGGGTGTTGTGCGTTCCACTGAGGCGTGTCTGCCTGCCCTCGCCCGGTCTACTGTGTTGACATATGATGGCGTCACACGTTGTGTGTGTGTATGTGTGTGTGTGTGTGTGTGTGTGTGTGTGCGCACGTGCGTGCGTGTGTGTGTGTGTGCGTGTGAGCGTGCGTGCGTGCGTGTGTGCGTGTGTGCGTGCGTGCGTGCGAGCGTGTGTGTAATTTGCAGTAAGTATATATATATATATATATATATATATATATATATATATATATATATATATATATATATATATATATATATATATATATATATATATATATATATATACTTACTGCAAATTACACACACGCTCGCACGCACGCACGCCCGCACGCACACACGCACGCACGCTCACACGTACACACACACACACGCACGCACGTGCGCACACACACACACACACACACACACACACACACACACACACACACATACATACACACACACAACGTGTGACGCCATCATATGTCAAGATTCGCGAGTGAGTCAGAAATTACGTAGGAGATATAATATTATTTAATTTATTCGTAAATTCACATAAAATACAGTTGTGCAAGCTTGCATATATATATATATATATATATATATATATATATATATATATATATATATATATATATATATATATATGCAAGCTTGCACAACTGTATTTTATGTGAATTGACGAATAAATTAAATATTATTATATCTCCTACGTAATTTCTGACTCACTCGCGAATCTTTTACCACAACGTTGGATTTTGTGTTCTCCAGTCAAGCGTGACCGGCCGGCCGCCAGTACGCTAAGAAATTAGGCACCAAGCAGCGGGCTACTTTACTCACGTCGTGGTCGGTTTGTATATTATACCTGATTTTAATAGCCAAGTGTATTGTTAGGCTTATTATTGGTTGCATTTGTGTGTGTGCGTACGTGCGTCTGCGTGAGCGTGTGTGCGTGCGTGCGTATGTGCGTGTGCGTGCGTGTGCGTACCTGTGCGTGCGTACGCGCATGTGTAAGCGTTTGTGAGTATGGTGTATGTGAGCGAATACCTGCTTGCGTATGTCTGTGTTGAAAATATAAAAATATATTTATTTGTAGCGTATAAGGCGGGTTACTGTCGCTTCCAATGTCACAAGTGTCCGACATGGGACAGCATCACAGGCAAACACACCTCCCTGGAAATATTACGCCTTGCCACAACTTCTTCCTGGGGAACTGACGCTTTCCCACACTTTCTTCCTGGAGAACTGATGCCTTCCCATACCTTCTTCCTGGGGAACTGACGCCTTCCCATACCACTCCCTGTGAATATTACGCCTTCCCGCACCTTCTTTATGGGAAACTGACGCCTACCCACCTGACCCCTTCCCACACCTTCGCGCTGGTGACCTGACTCCTTTCCACCCGTTCTCCCTCGGAATATTACGCCTTCCCACACCGTCTCCCTGGGGAATTGATGCCTTCCCACCCTCTCTCTCTCTCTCTCTATCTCTCTCTCTCTCTCTCTCTCTCTCTCTCTCTCTCTCTCTCTCTCTCTCTGTCTCTCTCTCTCTCTCTCTCTCTCTCTCTCTCTCTCTCTCTCTCTCTCTCTCTCTCTCTGTGTCTCTCTCTCTCTGTCTCTCTGTCTCTCTGTCTCTGTCTCTGTCTCTGTCTCTGTCTCTGTCTCTGTCTCTGTCTCTGTCTCTGTCTCTGTCTCTCTCTGTCTCTCTCTCTCTCTCTCTCTCTCTCTCTCTCTCTCTCTCTCTCTCTCTCTCTCTCTCTCTCTCTCCCTCGCTGTGTGTGTGTGTGTGTGTGTGTGTGTGTGTGTGTGTGTGTGTGTGAGAGAGAGTGCGTGTGCGTGTGTGAGAGAGTGCGTGTGCGAGAGAGTGCGTGTGCGAGAGAGTGCGTGTGCGTGTGCGTGTGCGTGTGCGTGTGCGTGTGCGTGTGCGTGTGCGTGTGCGTGTGCGTGTGCGTGTGCGTGTGCGTGTGCGTGTGCGTGTGCGTGTGCGTGTGCGTGTGCGTGTGCGTGTGCGTGTGCGTGTGCGTGTGCGTGTGCGTGTGCGTGTGCGTGTGCGTGTGCGTGTGCGTGTGCGTGTGCGTGTGCGTGTGCGTGTGCGTGTGCGTGTGCGTGTGCGTGTGCGTGTGCGTGTGCGTGTGCGTGTGCGTGTGCGTGTGCGTGTGCGTGTGCGTGTGCGTGTGCGTGTGCGTGTGCGTGTGCGTGTGCGTGTGCGTGTGCGTGTGCGTGTGCGTGTGCGTGTGCGTGTGCGTGTGCGTGTGCGTGTGCGTGTGCGTGTGCGTGTGCGTGTGCGTGTGCGTGTGCGTGTGCGTGTGCGTGTGCGTGTGCGTGTGCGTGTGCGTGTGCGTGTGCGTGTGCGTGTGCGTGTGCGTGTGCGTGTGCGTGTGCGTGTGCGTGTGCGTGTGCGTGTGCGTGTGCGTGTGCGTGTGCGTGTGCGTGTGCGTGTGCGTGTGCGTGTGCGTGTGCGTGTGCGTGTGCGTGTGCGTGTGCGTGTGCGTGTGCGTGTGCGTGTGCGTGTGCGTGTGCGTGTGCGTGTGCGTGTGCGTGTGCGTGTGCGTGTGCGTGTGCGTGTGCGTGTGCGTGTGCGTGTGCGTGTGCGTGTGCGTGTGCGTGTGCGTGTGCGTGTGCGTGTGCGTGTGCGTGTGCGTGTGCGTGTGCGAGTGCGTGTGCGTGTGCGTGTGCGTGTGCGTGTGCGTGTGCGTGTGCGTGTGCGTGTGCGTGTGCGTGTGCGTGTGCGTGTGCGTGTGCGTGTGCGTGTGCGTGTGCGTGTGCGTGTGCGTGTGCGTGTGCGTGTGCGTGCGTGTATGTGTTGATCTCTATGTGTCTACGTCTGTGCAAATATAATCCTATCGAGTACGTATGCCTGTGTCGTGACTTAGGTGTGCGCTGCTCTGTAGTCATAGATTAACTCTGAGGCGGTCGACCAAGTTCTTTGGTCGTTTTAAGTGGTTCGTGGAAAAACACAAAGCTAGCGGACGAGTCTGGTTGTGTAGTCCTGTGGAATACAACAATTGACTTGTAACACAATCGTCGGACTGGCAGCCGTCGCCTGTATCTATGTGCACATGGACTGCGCTAATGACTACTTATTCAGGCCTGGCGGTCGCCCTAGCATGTGATATATAATCAAGATACGTTTGATGTGTACGAATCCTAGCAACACAGTAAACACGACCTCGCCACAAACAAAATGGCTGGAAGCCAAAGTGCGTCACGCGGCACATAGTTACCAGACTAGCAATAAACAAACAACGGAGGGGCGACTAATAACTATCAACTAGCGCCACCTCGCGTGACATAGGAACACTTGCGTCTACCCCGAAACGTCCGTTATTTTTGTCGAATAATTATATTATAAAGTATGTATAATTATTTAGTGCATTTGTTTGAGTGATTTATCCACTGAAACATTGACATGATCCCTATGCCTCACTTTTGACGAAGCTTCGCTGGTGGTGGTTATGGTAACATGATCACGTGATTGTCAGGTTTGTTATTAGCCCAAACGAATGTCCTGTTGAACCACACCAATCCATACTTCCACCGAGGAGAGATAGTCACCGAGTTTATATTGATACTGTCAAGACACCGACAAACAACCGACGCGGCAGAGTATTTAACAAAAGTTCTCTACAAACTTTGAAGAAGATAACCTCATCTGACACGGTAGGTACTGCGCCATCAGGCTTCGTCATTAATTAAACATATAAAGTTTATTGTTTAACGCAAGTATTGCATCACCGGGTCCAGTTGTGTCCAAACGCCCGGCCTCGGTCTGTTGTTGCTGCTCCCGTGGGCGCCAGATTGCGAATTATTATAAGAAACGCTAACAGGATTAGGGTTAGGTACGATTATAGCTAGATTTAATTATGGTTATTGATTTGGTTAGCTAGGATTACGGTTGGGGGTTTGTTATTGTTGGCGGCAGATTGCGAATAATTTAAGTATGATAACACGGTTAGGGTTAGCTAGGTAGGATTGTTATTAGAGTTAATTAAGGTTTTGATTTAGGTTAGCTAATATTGGTGATAGGGTTAGGTGTTGTTAGTTATAGATACCGTTAGTCATGGTTAACTTTATCTAGGGTTAATATAACGACAGCGCTGGATTACGAAGTTCAACTTATCTTCTATGCCCCCAAACCCAACGTATAACGATGCCATGTATGTATGTATGTATGTATGTATGTATGTATGTATGTATGTATGTATGTATGTATGTATGTATGTATGTATGTATGTATGTATGTATGTATGTATGTATGTATGTATGTATGTATGTATGTATGTATGTATGTATGTATGTATGTATGTATGTATGTATGTATGTATGCATGTATGCATGTATGCATGTATGTATGTATGTATGTATGTATTATTGTCATTACTCAATATACATGTATGTTTTTTTCAGTATAAACTGTATCATTGATCAAGTAGTACAATCAAAAACCGATTCATAAAAGTGCTTAAAAGACAAAGCTTACGTAAACAAATGCAATTGTAGGCCAAAGAATTACTATTGACGCCTTCCCTCACCTTCTTCACGGGGAACTGTCACCTTCCCTCACCTTCTTCCTGGGGAACTGACGCCTTCCCACACCTTCTTCCTGGGGAACTGACGCCTTCGCACACCTTCTTCACGGGGAACTGTCACCTTCCCTCACCTTCTTCCTGGGGAACTGACGCCTTCCCTCACCTTCTTCCTGGGGAACTGACGCCTTCCCACACCTTCTTCCTGGGGAACTGACGCCTTCCCACACCTTCTTCCTGGGGAACAGACGCCTTCACACACCTTCTTCCTGGGGAACCCGACACCTTCCCACACCTTCTTCCTGTGGAACTGACGCCTTCCCACACCTTCTTCCTGGGGAACTGACGCCTTCCCACACCATGTTCCTGGGGAACTGACGCCTTCCCACACACCTTGTTCCTGGGGAACTGACGCCTTCCCACACCTTCTTCCTGGGGAACTGACGCCTTCCCACACCTTCTTCCTGGGGAACTGACGCCTTCCCACACATTCTTCCTGGGGAACTGACGCCTTCCCACACCTTCTACATGGGGAACTGACACCTTCCCACACCTTCTTCCTGGGGAACTGACGCCTTCCCACACCTTCTACATGGGGAACTGACGCCTTCCCACACCTTCTTCCTGGGGAACTGACGCCTTCCCCCACCTTCTACATGGGGAACTGACACCTTCCCACACCTTCTTCCTGGGGAACTGACGCCTTCCCACACCTTCTACATGGGGAACTGACACCTTCCCACACCTTCTTCCTGGGGAACTGACGCCTTCCCACACCTTCTTCATGGGGAACTGACACCTTCCCACACCTTCTTCCTGGGGAACTGACGCCTTCCCACAACTTCTTCCTGGGGAACTGACGCCTTCCCACACCTTCTACATGGGGAACTGACACCTTCCCACACCTTCTTCCTGGGGATCTGACGCCTTCCCACACCTTCTTCCTTGGGAACTGACGCCTACCCACACCTTCTTCCTGGGGAACCGACGCCTTCCAACATCTTCTTCCTGGGGAACTGACACCTTCCCACACCTTCTTCATGGGGAACTGACGCCTTCCCACACCTTCTTCCTGGGGAACTGACACCTTCCCACACCTTCTTCATGGGGAACTGACGCCTTCCCACACCTTCTTCCTGGGGAACAAATGCCTTCCCATACCTTCTTCCTAGGGAACTGACGCCTTCCCACACCTTCTCCCTGGGGAACTGATGCCTTCCTACACCTTCTCCCTGGGGAACTGATGCCTTCCTACACCTTCTCCCTGGGGAACTGATGCCTTCCTACACCTTCTCCCCGGGGAACTGACGCCTTCCCACACCTTCTCCCTGGGGAACTGATGCCTTCCCACACCTTCTTCCTGGGGAACTGATGCCTTCCTACACCTTCTTCCTGGGGAACTGATGCCTTCCCACACATTCTTCATGGGGAACTGACGCCTTCCCACACCTTCTACATGGGGAACTGACGCCTTCCCACACCTTCTTCTTTGCGAACTGACGCCTTCCCACACCTTCTCCCTGGTGAACTGATGCCTTCTCACACCTTCTTCCTATGGAACTGACGCCTTCCCTCACCTTCTACATGGGGAACTGACGCCTTCCCTCATCTTCTACATGGGGAACTGATGCCTTCCCACACCTTCTTCCTGGGGAACTGACGTCTTCCCACACCTTCTTCATGGGGAACTGACGCCTTCCCCCATTCTGTCCCCCCCCCCTTCTCTCTCTATCTCTATCTCTATCTCTATCTCTCTGTTTATCTATTTCTTTATCTCTATCTCTATCTCTCTCTTTCTGCCTCTCTCTCTCTCTCTCTCTCTCTCTCTCTCTCTCTCTCTCTCTCCTGTGCCTGTGCCTGTGCCTGTGCCTGTGCCTGTGCCTGTGCCTGTGCCTGTGCCTGTGCCTGTGCCTGTGCCTGTGCCTGTGCCTGTG
Source organism: Oasisia sp. SBJ-2009 (assembly GCA_964017155.1). NCBI lineage: Eukaryota > Metazoa > Annelida > Polychaeta > Sabellida > Siboglinidae > Oasisia > Oasisia sp. SBJ-2009. Next base: position 41,354,065 of record OZ024866.1, read on the forward strand.
CCTGTGCCTGTGCCTGTGCCTGTGCCTGTGCCTGTGCCTGTGCCTGTGCCTGTGCCTGTGCCTGTGCCTGTGCCTGTGCCTGTGCCTGTGCCTGTGCCTGTGCCTGTGCCCGTGCCCGTGCCCGTGCCCGTGCCCGTGCCCGTGCCCGTGCCCGTGCCCGTGCCCGTGCCCGTGCCCGTGCCCGTGCCCGTGCCCGTGCCCGTGCCCGTGCCCGTGCCCGTGCCCGTGCCCGTGCCCGTGCCCGTGCCCGTGCCCGTGCCCGTGCCCGTGCCCGTGCCCGTGCCCGTGCCCGTGCCCGTGCCCGTGCCCGTGCCCGTGCCCGTGCCCGTGCCCGTGCCCGTGCCCGTGCCCGTGCCCGTGCCCGTGCCCGTGCCCGTGCCCGTGCCCGTGCCCGTGCCCGTGCCCGTGCCCGTGCCCGTGCCCGTGCCCGTGCCCGTGCCCGTGCCCGTGCCCGTGCCCGTGCCCGTGCCCGTGCCCGTGCCCGTGCCCGTGCCCGTGCCCGTGCCCGTGCCCGTGCCCGTGCCCGTGCCCGTGCCCGTGCCCGTGCCCGTGCCCGTGCCCGTGCCCGTGCCCGTGCCCGTGCCCGTGCCCGTGCCCGTGCCCGTGCCCGTGCCCGTGCCCGTGCCCGTGCCCGTGCCCGTGCCCGTGCCCGTGCGCGTGCCCGTGCCCGTGCCCGTGCCCGTGCCCGTGCCTGTGATATTAGGGTTAGTCATTGTTAACTTAAAGCTACTTGCTGATAATGTACGGCGCCGCACCTGTGCGTAACTTTTGTCTGCTGTACGAGTTGTATACCTCGCGTGTACGTGCTAATCGGCACGTACAACTAATGACTATAATGACTGGCAAAGTATGAGAAATAACCACAAAAGATGTCAGCGCAGTAAACGGCCGATTGTAATTAATAGTCTCAAGAGAGGGCCGTCCTAGCCCAGCCCAGGGCGGTAATTAGTGTATCAATAAGACTTCTCAGAACTGTATTTATGACAGCTGATTAGTACTGATAAGTCGAAGGCACATTTACACGCGTGGCACAAATCCAAGTGGTTTGTGAGACATTTCATTAGAAATAGCGCAGGATTACTAAAGCACTAGGGGCATAGACATAGAAAAACACATTGGAACGCCTGGTTGGAACGACAACAGTCTAGTTGTTCTAGTTCTAGTTGTTTCCAACACTCGGCAACGTTCTTTTAAGTGACTAGTCTATATATTGTGGTTACAACGCATGATCTTATGAGGTCTCATTTAACTAGTCAGCCTTTTTCAGAACATCACGCCAAGCCGACCTTTCTATGCTGGCACTGAGGATGGTCACTGCCAGGGTGCTTGTCGTCCTCAGTGGTTCTGTTACGTCCCAAATTGAGACGGGACCGACATTAACGTGATTCTCCGATTCTCCGATTCACGAACCGTCGAGTGCATTGCAATAGACCGTGCTGTGTTGACATCTGACGTTTCAAACAGTTTAGCCTAGTACTTCGACCTTTTTCTCAAACACCGCTTTTGGAACAGAAGTGTTGCTCATTACATAATAGTTAATAATTTCAATGGTATTAATGGTTACTATTAACAATGTCGATCATGTCTGGAAAAAAAGAAATACCTACAAATTCCTGATGCAGAACGGTGTTTCAAGCAACTACTAGTCTATGTGCATGTCAACAGTATATGCCACATGGCGGTCCCCAAATGAATAGCTAGGTATTGATACGTGACACTTGTGATAGTAATACTTTCTAAATGTTTGGAAACGTGTTAGGTATGACATTATAAGGTTTTGATCAAATAGACTTTATAGTGATATTCATTTTACTGTACTTAGGCCTACTCATTCACTAATATTATTTTATTTTCAAAATTTTGTTTAGAATAACGATCGGATTGGGAATGACACAGGCGAAACAGACGTGGTTCAGTTACGTCTGCAAAGCGAATGTGCAAATGATAATGATAATGTTGGAAAACACACGTATCGCCGTCGTCGCATAAACACCATAACGTGCTTGCTCAAACGACAAGTGTGCGAACTTATTGTTGTTTCTAGATGATGAAGGCCGGAGATATAATGTAATATCTACCGACAGATCCTAACTGTGATAGTGTAGAATTGCCAAATAAAATACATATTCTTACGATATAATTAACTGGAGAAATGAATTAATCCCTGACAGTTTTGTGCCCGACTTCCAATCCGTCTGAGAGGAAAACTTCAACATTATATAAATACACAAGTTCGATATTATAGTTACATTGCACTGTTCGCTCAGCTATGTGAAATAGTTCCTGGCTATAACAGAGAGCAGTAGATATTTGAGTATGATCTTCGCGTAGCAATTACAAAGTGGCTGAATTCTTCCCATATAAGTCGACATATTGTCCGAGTGACGAGATCTGCCAGGTACTGAAATGTAAAGAGCTTTGAGCAGTCCCACGGCCTGGACACCGCACAATGCACCTTCTCCTGGCGGTGTTGTTATTGTTGTCGACTTCGGAGTCTTCAATTATAGTGTTGCCAATCCTTCTCGTGTGGGACAAAGCAAAAAGGTTCGGCTGAACCCATGGAAGAGAAATGGGGCGGCTTTATTTGTTTGTCGGTGATCAGTCATTTGTGACGCCTTATATCTGTTCTGTATTGGTGTATAGGCCTACATCGTCTTCGCCGCCGCGATATAAACACCGGCATGACAAATATTCGGATTATTTAAATTATTTAAATCGTCGTATGATATTTGTGAAGAAAAACACTTTTCATTAACCGTTTAAGACAACACTAAAACAAACTGTTGTTCCGTATTAAATGAACACAGATATTTCTAATGGGGATACTTATATCTGCTTATGACACATCGACACATATAATTAAGATTAAATAAGTTTTACTTCCACATAGGCCGTAGCGTCGAGTAACCAGACTCCGTGAGGTGGCAGCACTTGTCAGCCCCGTAATTCCCCGCCTGGAATATTAATGGCTGCCGATATGACCGACAGGGCGGCTTTACCCCAGATTAGGGTAGAGACGCTGATTGTGTCTCAGGCCGAATTTGCAATAAAAAATAAACAATGATATCTGTTTTTATCAGATAATGCTATATTATAAAAACTATTTAAAATTAAGCTATATTCACACAAACCAGACATGCCACATGATACGGATTACCCGTATCCGGTACGGATTTTGGCGGTTTTTATGTGATACGGCCGTACTCCGTTTTGATACGGATTTTAACTAAATTTATGGAGAAATTATTTTCAACCACATTATGCCTTGTCTGCGTTACAACACTATACTGCATAATGGAGTAACTGTTTACTGTTAGTGACTAAGTAAATCGATTCGAAACGAACGAACTAGACTACCGATTAGTTTATTGTAGTGCGTAATAGATGGCGCGCTGGTAAATTGTACTTCTGAAAACTGCGACAGGTGGCTCAACGGGTGGGAACGGGGCGCATGACGGTTATGAAAAACAGTCCAGGAAATGGAGCTCGACGCTGAGTTTAAAAAATCGCCTGCATTTCTGATTTCATAATGTTGACCCTTGCAAGTGAAACTTCGATATACGCGCGAACTGCTGAAAATTGTCATTATTCGATGACACTGTTCCCGTTTTGCGGTACGCAGTTAAAACGTGCTGAAGTGAAGTAAAACTTCTGTAATATTCCAGTTAACTGGCCCCAATAATCGAAACAAAACTGTGGAAAACCCGTTTTGAAAAGGCCTTAATAACTTAGGCCAGTTAACTGGAACATCTGATTAATGATACGGATTGATACGGATTCTTACACAATTTTAGGTCAAAAATACGGATTGCCATGTCAAAAATGTGGCATGTCTGACAAACATAAATAGATTTGCAGTTGTTTATGAAGCAGGAATTATGCAGGATTAGCCTCGACTACGCAGACTATATAATGTGGCAATACTTTACAAGGATAACATTTAAAAGCCTGCTTGGTGACCAGCCCCTCTTCCCGACGACGCGACAGTCGGTTTAGCGAGAATATACAGACCTACTAATCGTTCTCCCACAAGTAATGTAATCTTAAAATTCAACCATCGTCCATAAGTAATAAAGGCCTGAACTGGAATAAACGTGTATAATCATGGTGGCTATGTTCTTCAACCAGGTGTTCGTTAAGAACATAATATCGTCAGTTCGTTGTGGTTTGCACTGGTTGACCATCCTCCAAAGGACACCGTCTAATAATCTCCTGCCTGTGTAGTCATAATTACACGACTTGCCCTCACAGTGTGTCGCTGACAGTATAATAGTCACAGTATCAACGTTTGATGTGGATCGTTGAACAACAGTCAATGACGCACATGTTGTGCCAAAGAGTAGACGCAAATAATACCTGACCGTCCATTTGAGTAGCACCAACTAGTCTATGTAATGCTATCAATAGCAACAATACCATTTAGTTCGGTGGCGGCATTTAGAATGACCATTCAAACATTCGTGTTTCAGAATAAAATACTGCTGCCTGTCAGTGACAATGCTGCTTAATTAATGTTTAACTAGATTGGGTTATACTCTTTATTCTAATTAATGTATTGTAATTATAATTATTATATTATAATTATATAATTGACTGGTCCGGTAAGCTACTCGGATGCTGTCTGCTGTTTCTAAGCCCTATAACAATTGTGTTTACAAATGGCGTCGCCCCTAACACTCGCATATGGCAGACACACGTTCAACTAGCCTCAGTTACCCAGGTGCCGATAGGTGGCAGCACGTTTTAGCCCTTCATATCTTCTCGGTGAAGTTGAACAAGAGTTCAACAGCACTCCGGAAGTCGCGGGTTTGGCCGTTGAATGGTGTAAAAAAAACGTGCGGTCCTTAATTACCGTTTAATCTGTCCATACCATGACCGATAGTGGCTCTCTTGCTTTGTGAAAATGTGTGCTTTGACTTTAATTAATGCTTGTGTACTTGTGTAACGGAGCACGCCTGGTATAGAGGTCTACCTGTGATCACCTTTCTTATATCTGGTTAAAATATATTAATTAGTATTCACTAGTTTCAAGTTATCAATAGGTTTTAGCTAATTTTATTTACTCGCAATCATAACCACAAAGTGACAACACAGATGCCGCAACCGGGGGTAGGAGCTTATGGGGCAAAGCCCCCAATAATTTGTTTGAAGGTGGATACGCGATTAGCACCCACTATATATGGATGTGTGCACTCCTTGGGTTGTGCCTCTATACACGCTTAGTTATGCACGCTTCAGACCACTACTCTTTCGATGCAAAGTTACTTGAAACACATAAACTATTGCGATTGTTCTGTGATCCCGGCGTTCGCTACACCAATTGGGGTTGTATCGGGAAACAACAGGAGACCAACTCGACATGCAGCAGTTGTATGTGATTCTCTGTGTTACAGAAACAGCATGGCCCACTCACAGAAGCCCGCCACGCCCGTCGCCTCCGCTAATGACGACCTGGTAACTAATCCCGGTAACTAAGGACTAAACTCATCCTGTCTTGTTTACCACTTCTGTTGTCATCTTCTTTATATTATAATATACCTGGGCGATATTGTATGTAGAGTGTATACTGCACGCCATATAGCGTATAACAAACACGCAATCTGAAACTTACATTTACATTATTTCGGTCCCTACGTTAAATTGTTGATGTTTCCTAGCATCTTAGTTGTCTAAGGTTGTCGACACACACACACACACACACACACACACACACACACACACACACACACACACACACACACACACACACACACACACACACACACACACACACACACACACACACACACACACACACACACACACACACACACACACACACACACACACACACACACACACACACACACATACACACACATCATGGGATTATTATTATTATATAATGCCACTGTCGGACATGTTGTCCGGCATAACAATGCCATGACATGACAACTCGGCGATTTTTGTTTTATAGGTTATCTCACTGACAAAGTTCTCATGGACTTAGCGGACGTAATCGGAAAGGATCACTTGAAGCTCGGCGTATACCTAGGCCTCAAGCTGCCTATCATACAAGCAATCGAGGGTAACCATGCCGACGTTGTTACCCGCGCGTTCTACGTGTTGGTCGCTTGGCGACAGGAGGCCAACAATCAGGATTCGGTGACAACGTTCCGGGAGCTGTGCAGTGCGCTGACTAAATTGCGGCAAACTGCCCTCGTCAAGATGGTTACACGTGGTGAGTAGTCTGTAGATGTACGCTCGAATACAATGCATACGTCCTTGTCTCAGTTAACAATGACCTACCTGCAGGTAGGGCATAGTACGTAAAGTACAGTTCAACTGACACTTCCGAGCTACGTGTAGCAATAATTCTTGACGTATGCTACCCAAACCCCCTAAGCTTATCTTTTCAACTACCCATAGACGTACAAATTGTATATAAGTAATACAGTTTCAACTTTCAACTATTAGTCTGAAACGGATTGACTCTTTTATAGCTGTACAATTATATGATCATATGTTATGTTTCGCCCGTCCTGTGCAATACAGATATGCATATTTGTAGTTAGATACAGTGTACATCCTGCGTCACACGGACAACACGTTTGTTAAATAGAGACATACATATTTCAAGTTAGACACAATGTACATCCTGCATCACACGGACAACACGTTTGTTAAATAGAGACATACATATTTCAAGTTAGACACAATGTACATCCTGCGTCACACTCATTTCCTTGGTAGAGGAGTTGGTTATATCTATGGCTCCAACCTACGTTGATATGTTAATGTAATGATTGACATCATAGCGGTGTTGTGGATTACTTGTGAGGGTCTTATGTCGTCTCGCTTCGTTTGAGCTTTGATAAACGACATGCCATCATTTCAACAAATGCCTAGGTTATAATTTAATGACTTGGACAGTGAAACTTAGGACAAATCGAGTGTGAGCCACACTGCAGAGGGCGACACTGTGGTTTTACGTTCGAACGAGCATACGAACGAATTAAATTAGTGTAGATTATCGTTTCGTTACCACAGTCCATCTTGATAAAATAGCAGTTAAAGAAGTAAAGTAGGGAGGAATACCATTTACATGGTTTTTATTCTAGAAGCCGGAAAGGAAACAACATCCACATCTGGCGCCACAGCCAAGTCAGCATGCGCAGGTATTGTTTCATATTTGCCAATGAACCGAAGTAACGCCGGACAAATATGTCCAGTTTCCGCGAGTTTAATACGTGTTATAGTAATAGTATATCTGTGTTATGCCATATATTTGTTGGACTATATATTTGTCACGTGTTTTTGTTGATGAAATCATGCCCATGTTCCTTATGAGAACGTATTGATTTGTACGATGCAAACAGACGACCTATGACATTAGCGTGCCATTATTGTTGAATAAATTATAATTGTTATCATAATGATCTTGTAATGCCGAAAATAACAGTAATGTGAGGCGCCCTAAAGAATTGATATAGCTATACAAGATACAAGAAGCTTGATTTAACGTCGGTTTACATGACAATTTGATAACATTAGCTCATCTGAACTATTTTCCGATAAAATCTGACCTAAGCAAATTACGGAATGAACCAGACATATAATTTAATAACTATATATATATATATATATATATATATATATATATATATATATATATATATATATATATATACATATACATATATATAATATATAATATATATATTTATATATATATATATATATATATATATATATATATATATATATACATATATATATACTATATATATATAAATATATGTATATATATATATATACATATATATATATATATATATATATATATATATATATATATATATATATATATATATATATATATATATATATATATATTCATAAACCCACACATTTTGAATGTATTGAATGTATTGTAGACATGAGGTTGACGATGGAATTACATATTTTTTAGACCAGCTCAAGAATCTACTTGAAGAACTGAGCATGGCAAGGAAAGATAAGACGGCATGCGAACACAAGTCAAAGGGTATTTCCTTTTGTATCCTTTTACGTTGGTTATTTTTGGAACGCATTAGTAAATGAAGTGTTGAAATGTAGTTATTATGGACAATGTGTAAATTCGTCTACACCCGGAAAAACACCATCAATGCTTGATGTATATGTAGATAATCAATAATCACCTTGTAGTGTTTCGTCCTGTGTGTTCGTTTTTATTTGCACTAAACTGAAATCGGTAACTGTACAATTTGCGGTGCCGACGTTTTCTTCAAAAGCTACCTCTAATTACATTGTAGATGATTTCGTACCTATGTCGTAACCAGTAGCACAACCGTTTGTCTTTTATATGGAAAAATAAACCGACAATAACATATTATAATTTCTATTTCAGGGCAACATCTTCAACATTACATAAATGGTACCAGACACATTATAATGCACTAACGATAATATATTTTTGTCTACGTTTCAGAGAAAATCGCCGACCTGGAGAAACGTGTAAAAGCGCTCGAGTTGAAAGTAAAGGGTATGTGCGGGTCAACAGGTGCATCAGACTGGACGGTTCAAATTAGTATTGTTTTTGTTTATATCATAGTAAATGTTCATTTATTCATCGTAGTAAATATTCCCTTTTCAATAGCTGCCAACATACTCCATCAGATAACCACAGCTAGATGGCGACACGGTAGTTAGCATGCGTTGTGTTGTTTGCTTAAGCGTGTCATTTAACTTAAATTAGAGTTACTGGCCTTGAGAGTTAAAGCATTAGTCTGAAGTAGCATCGTAACGTGAATAATATCGACAAAGTGTGTACCTGTGAGAAGATGATAAATGTTAACTTCAACATGACAGTTGCGTGAATGTTAACTGCAACATGACAGTTACGTGAATGTTAACTTCAACATGACAGTTGCGTGAATGTTAACTGCAACGTGACAGTTGCGTGAATGTTAACTGCAACGTGACAGTTACGTGAATGTTAACTTCAACATGGCAGTTGCGTGAATGTTAACTGTAACATGACAGTTGCGTGAATGTTAACTGTAACATGACAGTTGCGTGAATGTTAACTGCAACATGACAGTTACGTGAATGTTAACTTCAACATGACAGTTGCGTGAATGTTAACTGTAACATGACAGTTGCGTGAATGTTAACTGCAACATGACAGTTACGTGAATGTTAACTTCAACATGACAGTTGCGTGAATGTTAACTGCAACGTGACAGTTACGTGAATGTTAACTGCAACATGACAGTTGCGTGAATGTTAACTGCAACATGACAGTTACGTGAATGTTAACTTCAACATGACAATTGCGTGAATGTTAACTGCAACGTGACAGTTGCGTGAATGTTAACTGCAACATGACAGTTGCGTGAATGTTAACTGCAACATGACAGTTGCGTGAATGTTAACTGCAACGTGACAGTTGCGTGAATGTTAACTGTAACATGACAGTTGCGTGAATGTTAACTGCAACATGACAGTTGCGTGAATGTTAACTGTAACATGACAGTTGCGTGAATGTTAACTGCAACATGACAGTTGCGTGAATGGTAACTGCAACATGACAGTTGCGTGAATGTTAGCTGCAACGTGACAGTTGCGTGAATGTTAACTGTAACATGACAGTTGCGTGAATGTTAACTGCAACATGACAGTTGCGTGTATTTTCAGAAGCCGGAAGCCGCGTACATCACCAGCAAGAAGCTTCAGGGCCGGAAACAGCTGGTCCGTCGCAAGGGAAGACTGGAGAAGGCTCGGGTAATCTACTACACGTGTTTCGTGTAGCTGAAACTGTTAAACTGTCGTCGTATGGATGTAAGTGGCATAGCTATATTCATCAGTTTAATGGAAAATCGTTTCTCATCATGTAATATGGATGGTTATCTGTTCTTAATGAACCCATATCGGGTATTAAGATGATCAAGTCGATGCCATCAAAAACTGGCTGAATTCCAGAAAACAAACAAACAAACAAACAAACAGACTACTGTTGCGGAAATCATGCCACGCGCAAGCAATACTGATCTGAAATGATCTGTCATTATATATATATATATATATATATATATATATATATATATATATATATATATATATATATATATATATATATATATCAGTCAAAACAAATAATAATAAAATGGAGGTGTCAATGCAAATCCGTTGTAATGTTTTAGCCCATTCGCACTGTACAACTTAGGGACGTCGAGTTTCTATTTGTTTCTTACTTCGGTAACACCATCACGAAAAACGGCACGTGTGTTGACAGTGACGCGAAGTTATTAACATGAATACAATAACGCGTCGTCTTCTCTTTCAGCATCGACCGCAGAGCGCATCGAATATCTCAAGTCCATCGCTCGGCGTGGTAAATACTGTAGGCTTACACAGTCTGTGTGTTTTCAAGATTCACTATAATATACTTTACTGTACTGTACTGTGCCGTGCCGTGCCGTGCCGTGCCTACACTACACTACACTGCACTGCACTGCACTGCACTGCACTGCACTGCACTGCACTGCACTGCACTGCACTGCACTGCACTGCACTGCACTGCACTGCACTGCACTGCACTGCACTGCACTGCACTGCACTGCACTGCACTGCACTGCACTGCACTGCACTGCACTGCACTGCACTGCACTGCACTGCACTGCACTGCACTGCACTGCACTGCACTGCACTGCACTGCACTGCACTGCACTGCACTGCACTGCACTGCACTGCACTGCACTGCACTGCACTGCACTGCACTGCACTGCACTGCACTGCACTGCACTGCACTGCACTGCACTGCACTGCACTGCACTGCACTGCACTGCACTGCACTGCACTGCACTGCACTGCACTGCACTGCACTGCACTGCACTGCACTGCACTGCACTGCACTGCACTGCACTGCACTGCACTGCACTGCACTGCACTGCACTGCACTGCACTGCACTGCACTGCACTGCACTGCACTGCACTGCACTGCACTGCACTGCACTGCACTGCACTGCACTGCTCTGCACTGCACTGCACTGCACTGCACTGCACTGCACTGCACTGCACTGCACTGCACTGCACTGCACTGCACTGCACTGCACTGCACTGCACTGCACTGCACTGCACTACACTACACTACACTACACTACACTACACTACACTACACTACACTACACTACACTATTCTATGTTGAGCTGTGTTATGCTAATCTCATGTATTATATTCTACGCTATTTTATGCTATGCCACTCTATGCTACACGTTCTTTCCCTGTCGACGTGTGGCCCATTCGCTGTGTTTGTTCCCTACACGAGGACAACGACACATAAATATTGAAGAAGATAATTCGTATTATGATCCTAGGAAACAGATAACGTCTAAATGTTAGTGTTTCCTTTAGATAATATAACATTGGCGTTCAAATGGATTGAATCATCGAGGCTGAGCCTTTGTACTGACCATTTCATCATCCATTTCGGCCTACAAAGTTATTGATATCAATATCATGTGTTTGTGTCATAGATACTATAAGTGACGTAGGTAATATAATGGCGGTGTTTTGGCAATGTACACCGGGTTGCTAAACAGTAAAAATCTGCTTTATTTTAATGCATGCATTCTGAGAAAATAACGTGCATTTTAGCACTCGTGTCTACGTCTGACATATGTGGAGTCAACAGGTGCTAGAACGAGGAGAAAACGTGAACTATTTGTTGCTATGTATGTTAATTGACATAGTGCCAGGTGAAATATATGAAATTCTGAAGAAAAATATTTCTACACTTTAGCATTATAGAACGTATGTATAGTCAGCAGGTGTTAGAATGGGTAGATTAACGTGATCTGTTTGCTGCCTTGTCTGTTAATTGCACAGTACAAGGAGAAGACGCAGCGGCCGGGAAACTTCGCGTCATGGAGCAGCTCAGGACGTACAACGACCCCTCGCTGTGGACACATGTTTCTTCTGTGGTACTCAGCAGCGACGGGACACTGAACCTGAGACTTGGCATCAAGACCACAGATGCGGTGGCCACCTTGATGTGGTTCTTGATGTCGAGTGCGGGCAATGACGTCCGTATACTTATGTGAGTACCCGGCTGATTGAATTGCCCCATTGTCTATAAATGATTTTCGTCATTGTATGTTTGGGGGCCTGCTGTTACCCGGTATTCACTCATGCGGGACAATCAGCAGTTGAAACGTAGTATCCAACGTACACTCATTTGTTAGTCACATGTAATTACATAGGAGGTTTGGTAAGTTGTCCGCATAGAGGGGAGCATGGTACAAAACTATTGCACTTATCCAGGGAACCAAACAATGCTCCACTGAATGTGTGATCTTTGTGAGCATCATTTGCGAACATAAATGTCTAGAAAAACTCATTGTCTAGTTATCACAAAAACACAGTTGTCTTCACAGGGGTCTTTGTGTCTAACACTAAAGGTAAAACTGCCCCCTCTCGTGGGTGAAACGGTCCCCAACAACATTAACTAGAAACCAATTTCCTTGATGAAAAAATAAATAGTGGATATTCCAATATCACAAATGAATAGCTAGGTACAATATACTATTAATTGCATCGTTACACATACGATATAAGACAGCGCTCTATATCGCTTCACTAGCACCGCTCAGGGGAACGTTTTCCCATCATCATAATATTATATGTCAGACTGAATGACCCAGCTCGGACAATAATTTGCATATTCAAGATACTTTTCAATGATTTCGTGCTATATGCCAGCGAATAGTAATATATTTACTCCAAACTTTATTTAAATTGTATTTGATTTATACATTTCATGATGGCTAATGAAGGTGCGACATTCGTCTTATGTATGCGAAAAGTAATACAGTTGTTTTCCTACAATTAAACACTGCATGTGACCTAGACCTAAGTCGTAAGTATTGCATCTGATAGGCAAAACGCAACATCATTTTCCTGTCGAGATATAGAGGGCTGAGCGTCTTAGACTGAGGACCGTCTTACTCCACCTTCTCTCACTCCCACCCACTGACGCTCTCTAAAACATCTGCAAAATATTGGAAGGGCAAACTCCCCAAATATATTTTATTTCGTTTTTATTTCTGGACAAACTGTATCACACTACACATTTTATTTTGTGAGGTCTCATTGATGATCACATATTTAATATTAATTAAACTAAACTATTATAACACTTTTGAGACAAAGAGAATTACGGTCTCGCATCAGAGCGAGCTAAGGCTCTGACATCGAGTATTCGCCAGCGCCAACTTGCTTTAGCGAATGAACAGAACACTACTAAGTAAGTCCGGCAGACGGCGCTAGGGTGTAGTCGTCTGCAGAGCGGGAAATGTGTGGCACTGGTCGTCCGCTAGTGTAGAAGACGTTTCGCTTCCAGGTTTGGTTTGGTTTGTTATCCCGGTAATAATACATCAATAATGTAATGAAATTAATCATCCACAAAGTAGACATATGATTAATCTATGTTGTAGTCTGTTGTTGTTCGATAAAAATAGCCGAAGATTATAACTGTTTCCCGCTAAAGTCTAGCGAAGAAAAAGTCAAGTCCAGGTCAAGTGATAAATGTCTACCATGACAATTGTAGATTAAAATAGGCTTATTAAAAAAGTTGAAACCTGAAACTGGATTTCCGCAAACAGATAGAGGTGTAATTACTCGCTTTGTGCATAATAAATCAGTTGTTTCTGCATTCTTGTCAAGAATCTTGTCCTTGAAGGCTTGATCATATAAATATTCCATATATTTTGCCTGCGTGACTTGGTTGGGTTTATAACTTTGTAACAAAACACATTTTATCCGGTTTGCACTCTGAATAGCCATAGACAAAGTCGTTTATTAAAGAAAATAGTAAACAATCGATATTTGATGTTTATTCAAAAAATACTATTAGGTTCAATAAAAAAATTCAAATTCAATTAAATAATAAACTATGTTGTTTATCTAACAATTTCAGCCAAAATTGTTGTTTTTTAAATTACGAAGGGTTATTTCTCTGAATGTATCAACATTTTAACCAGTGTATACTTAGCTATTTACGTAAGCATTTTTGCATAATAAAAAACATTTACATTACGTAACAATTCCATTCAACTTATATCTAAAAATACAAATTTAAATATTAGGTGCTATTTCAAGGTGCTAGTTTCAATGTAAATCACTTATTGATTTCACTTTAAATAATTAATTCAAATAGCAATTATAGGTTGCACTCATTACAAATAAACGAAATTAAATAATTCAAATATAATGTTTGTCTTCACTTGCTAATTACATATAGTTATCCTTCAAAGAACCTAAATTATTTCGTCGTTGAAACATCAAAAAAATGTTAGTCTAATTGTGAAATTATTCATACTGAACATGTTATATGCATATTAGTTATAATCTACATACAATGCCTTTTCTGTCTACATAAACATAAATTACACATACAAATGGTGATATTTTAATGAATTTATTTTTTAATTAATAATTGTATAATTAAGTTACAATATAGGCCCTAATATGCGTAACTTATAGAAAGCACCAACTTACATAACGGTGAACTTTTTGCCCTGGGGTTTTATCCAGGTCAGTTTCACAAACATTGTACCAAACTAAGACAAGCGGCGGTCAAAAGTTACACAAAATGTAACAATAATAACAGCGTCTCTGGGCCGCGTTGACCTTGTAACAACTTGTCTTTGGAACCAATCAGAGTTCGACACCCAGCCACAGTTGCTCGCAGATTTCATTGTGTCCGCATCAGTTGACAAATGACAGCGACGACGACGCTTACGCGACAATTAAAGTCTGGATTATGTCGTTTATGACTGGCGGATTTACACAAAGTCGAGATGATCTGATGGGATTAACGATTTCGCGATTGCTGGAGACAGTCGTGTGTTTGTTGTGTCATTTAATTGTGTCTTTGAGTGGCCAAGTCACTCGTCCAGTGTTTCTCTGTTACAGGGTTGGCGGCGGCCTCGGCCATTACATAGACACGTGGGCAGAGATGACCAACGTCCAGCAGCTGTGTCGCGGCCTGCAAAAGGCCGGACAACTACAAGAACTACGGTGAGTAAACACAACAAGGAACGTCATTTGTAGTCGTCAACTAAACACTTCAGAATCAAAATAATTTATTTGACAAAAATACATTTAATATTTATACAGTAATTATATACAATGAAATGTGTCGTCAGGAAACTGTCACTGAGGCATGTCACATGTCACCAACACGAGAGTCACCCCGGCGTGTTGTAGGGGTGAGTTTAATACAAAGTTAATTATAAAATATCACTAAAATGATTGTATTAAATGTTAGTATTATTTTATAAATAATAATCATTATTTGTCAATGATTAACACCAGTTGTGGCGACAACGACATGTAAACGTCACAAGACGTTGTCACAAAGCCCTGCGTTGACCCGGCGTCTGTCGTGACACAAATGACACAATAGTTTGTCTTTTACAGGTTGTGGTTCTCTCACCTCAATGACGCAGGATTCAAGGTCGTGGCCAAGACGTTGACAACCCACTGTGACCAGTTAACCCAGCTCTGGTACGTAGAGTGACAACGTCCAGTCTAATTACCCGATACTATTCACCCTGGCCCTGACGTTTACTGCGTCACTGGTCGGGGTAATGACCCGTTAATTAAATAAAACAAAGTTTTTTAATTTCTACAAATGTCGCCGATCAGCGTCTGTCGTTAAAATTCGACCGCCACAAATTGACGTCGGATCAAATCAATTTATTGTTTTATTGACATTTTACACTAAACGTTTTAATTTAATTGTTTCAGTCGATTTCACGCAGTTAATTTTGTAAAGTCATTGAAATAAACAAAGTTTGAAGACAAAAGTCAAGTCGAGGTTTAATTACAGGTGTGGCGTCAACGAGATGACGGCCCGGTCGGAGGACGACATCAAGAGGTTGTTGGCGGCGAGGAAAGGGTTAACTCTAGGGTGAGTAACTAAACGTGTTTGTTGACGTCGACTCCACCTGTCTTGGTTTGTTTACATCTCGTGTAACAAACGACTCGTTGTAATTGTTTACACCAACAGTTGTAATGGCGACGTAAAACGATGTAACCCGTGTAATAGACACAAGTAATGGTGACGTCTAATATTCGTGTGTCTATTTACCCTCAGTGTCTGGGGCTGTCGTCTGTCGCCCGCCGCGTGTCGACGTCTCAAGGAAGAGTTCGGCCGCAGAGTCTACGTGGTAAGTATTTGTGATTGACCACAACGTCTCGGGGTCACATGTCGCCACCCCACACCCCCGGTGTCTTAATCACGACGTCACCTTTTAGCCTGGACCTGAGGTCATCAGCAATGAACTCATATCGCATGATTTCAGGGTCGCAAACCCGCGTTTGAGTTCGATGCCGACTTGATGCGGCTTTAAGGCCCAGAAAGGGTTCAACTGTACAAATCCCACATGTTGTCGTCCTGTGTGTTTATCTCCATTAATTTTAGACGGCCGTGATTTAAGTTTTGGGGTCACAAACTGTGACGTAGCGACAAAGGGTTGTAGGCCCTGTTTAATTTAAATATTGATTTGCACAAACCAGTCAGCGTTGACGTTGTACACTCGGTGGCGATGTGCTTCAGTGTACGTGACGCGTACACTGTCACGTACGTGACGTCACGTGACAGTCGCTGACGCGTGCAGCAGCTAAAGACAAACGTCGACGAATTAATGAAATCACTCAGAAAAGTTTTTGTCTTCTGTTTGTAGAACTACCAACGGAAGTAGAGGACCCAGACAGTGAGGACCCAGACAGTGAGGACCCAGACAGTGAGGACCCAGACAGTGAGGACCCAGACAGTGAGGACTCAGACAGTGAGGACTCAGACAGTGAGGACCCAGACAGTGAGGACCCAGACAGTGAGGACCCAGACAGTGAGGACCCAGACAGTGAGGACTCAGACAGTGAGGACTCAGACAGTGAGGACCCAGACAGTGAGGACTCAGACAGTGAGGACTCAGACAGTGAGGACCCAGACAGTGAGGACTCAGACAGTGAGGACCCAGACAGTGAGGACTCAGACAGTGAGGACCCAGACAGTGAGGACTCAGACAGTGAGGACTCAGACAGTGAGGACCCAGACAGTGAGGACTCAGACAGTGAGGACCCAGACAGTGAGGACCCAGACAGTGAGGACTCAGACAGTGAGGACCCAGACAGTGAGGACTCAGACAGTGAGGACCCAGACAGTGAGGACTCAGACAGTGAGGACCCAGACAGTGAGGACCCAGACAGTGAGGACTCAGACAGTGAGGACTCAGACAGTGAGGACTCAGACAGTGAGGACTCAGACAGTGAGGACCCAGACAGTGAGGACTCAGACAGTGAGGACCCAGACAGTGAGTACTCAGACAGTGAGGACCCAGACAGTGAGGACTCAGACAGTGAGGACTCAGACAGTGAGGACTCAGACAGTGAGGACTCAGACAGTGAGGACTCAGACAGTGAGGACTCAGACAGTGAGGACCCAGACAGTGAGGACTCAGACAGTGAGGACCCAGACAGTGAGGACTCAGACAGTGAGGACTCAGACAGTGAGGACTCAGACAGTGAGGACTCAGACAGTGAGGACCCAGACAGTGAGGACTCAGACAGTGAGGACTCAGACAGTGAGGACTCAGACAGTGAGGACCCAGACAGTGAGGACTCAGACAGTGAGGACTCAGACAGTGAGGACTCAGACAGTGAGGACCCAGACAGTGAGGACCCAGACAGTGAGGACTCAGACAGTGAGGACTCAGACAGTGAGGACTCAGACAGTGAGGACCCAGACAGTGAGGACTCAGACAGTGAGGACCCAGACAGTGAGGACTCAGACAGTGAGGACCCAGACAGTGAGGACCCAGACAGTGAGGACCCAGACAGTGAGGACCCAGACAGTGAGGACTCAGACAGTGAGGACCCAGACAGTGAGGACCCAGACAGTGAGGACCCAGACAGTGAGGACTCAGACAGTGAGGACCCAGACAGTGAGGACCCAGACAGTGAGGACCCAGACAGTGAGGACTCAGACAGTGAGGACTCAGACAGTGAGGACTCAGACAGTGAGGACTCAGACAGTGAGGACTCAGACAGTGAGGACCCAGACAGTGAGGACCCAGACAGTGAGGACCCAGACAGTGAGGACTCAGACAGTGAGGACCCAGACAGTGAGGACCCAGACAGTGAGGACTCAGACAGTGAGGACTCAGACAGTGAGGACTCAGACAGTGAGGACTCAGACAGTGAGGACTCAGACAGTGAGGACTCAGACAGTGAGGACTCAGACAGTGAGGACCCAGACAGTGAGGACTCAGACAGTGAGGACTCAGACAGTGAGGACCCAGACAGTGAGGACTCAGACAGTGAGGACCCAGACAGTGAGGACCCAGACAGTGAGGACTCAGACAGTGAGGACTCAGACAGTGAGGACTCAGACAGTGAGGACTCAGACAGTGAGGACTCAGACAGTGAGGACCCAGACAGTGAGGACTCAGACAGTGAGGACTCAGACAGTGAGGACTCAGACAGTGAGGACTCAGACAGTGAGGACTCAGACAGTGAGGACTCAGACAGTGAGGACTCAGACAGTGAGGACTCAGACAGTGAGGACTCAGACAGTGAGGACTCAGACAGTGAGGACTCAGACAGTGAGGACCCAGACAGTGAGGACTCAGACAGTGAGGACTCAGACAGTGAGGACTCAGACAGTGAGGACTCAGACAGTGAGGACTCAGACAGTGAGGACTCAGACAGTGAGGACTCAGACAGTGAGGACTCAGACAGTGAGGACTCAGACAGTGAGGACTCAGACAGTGAGGACTCAGACAGTGAGGACTCAGACAGTGAGGACTCAGACAGTGAGGACCCAGACAGTGAGGACTCAGACAGTGAGGACTCAGACAGTGAGGACCCAGACAGTGAGGACTCAGACAGTGAGGACCCAGACAGTGAGGACCCAGACAGTGAGGACTCAGACAGTGAGGACCCAGACAGTGAGGACCCAGACAGTGAGGACCCAGACAGTGAGGACTCAGACAGTGAGGACTCAGACAGTGAGGACCCAGACAGTGAGGACCCAGACAGTGAGGACCCAGACAGTGAGGACTCAGACAGTGAGGACCCAGACAGTGAGGACTCAGACAGTGAGGACTCAGACAGTGAGGACCCAGACAGTGAGGACCCAGACAGTGAGGACCCAGACAGTGAGGACTCAGACAGTGAGGACTCAGACAGTGAGGACTCAGACAGTGAGGACCCAGACAGTGAGGACTCAGACAGTGAGGACCCAGACAGTGAGGACCCAGACAGTGAGGACCCAGACAGTGAGGACCCAGACAGTGAGGACCCAGACAGTGAGGACTCAGACAGTGAGGACTCAGACAGTGAGGACCCAGACAGTGAGGACCCAGACAGTGAGGACTCAGACAGTGAGGACTCAGACAGTGAGGACCCAGACAGTGAGGACCCAGACAGTGAGGACCCAGACAGTGAGGACTCAGACAGTGAGGACCCAGACAGTGAGGACTCAGACAGTGAGGACCCAGACAGTGAGGACTCAGACAGTGAGGACTCAGACAGTGAGGACTCAGACAGTGAGGACCCAGACAGTGAGGACCCAGACAGTGAGGACTCAGACAGTGAGGACTCAGACAGTGAGGACCCAGACAGTGAGGACCCAGACAGTGAGGACCCAGACAGTGAGGACCCAGACAGTGAGGACTCAGACAGTGAGGACTCAGACAGTGAGGACTCAGACAGTGAGGACCCAGACAGTGAGGACTCAGACAGTGAGGACTCAGACAGTGAGGACTCAGACAGTGAGGACTCAGACAGTGAGGACCCAGACAGTGAGGACCCAGACAGTGAGGACTCAGACAGTGAGGACTCAGACAGTGAGGACCCAGACAGTGAGGACCCAGACAGTGAGGACTCAGACTAGAGGACTCAGACAGTGAGGACTCAGACAGTGAGGACTCAGACAGTGAGGACCCAGACAGTGAGGACCCAGACAGTGAGGACTCAGACAGTGAGGACTCAGACAGTGAGGACCCAGACAGTGAGGACCCAGACAGTGAGGACCCAGACAGTGAGGACTCAGACAGTGAGGACCCAGACAGTGAGGACTCAGACAGTGAGGACTCAGACTAGAGGACGACCAACGGAGACATGTGTCATTGAGGACGACCAACGGAAGTAGAGAACTACCAACGGTGACATCGAGACGAGTGTCACACGTCACCACAGCCCCAGGGCAGGCTCAACACTACAGTTCGTTTCGTTTTTGTTTCTTAAAATAAAACATTTATTTATCGCCTTAATTGTTATAATTACAAAATGTGTAAGCTTAAATCGTATCGTGTCGGTTCTGTGTATATCTTTGTTGTCGATTTGTGTGCGGGCGATTTGTAAACAACTTGCAATATCGCCCACATATTCTCTGGCTGAGGTTTTTGTTGTTCTTCGGAGTCAGTTTCTAATTCAACAAACACATTGAACAAACGTTTATATGTTATCTGCACCTCTGAGTTTATTAATATGAATCATTTGATAATTTGAAATATCAGTTTTACACAAAAAAGTTGTTTGAATGTTTGCGTTAACAACGACCGATTGAGTCGATGTTTTACTAAAGCCACCACAGCCAGTATTTAATAGTCACATGATTTAATGCAACCGACGGAAAAATTTGCTTCCAAACGTTTTGTGGAATTGTTGTATACTACTATTATATGGCTTGAATATTATGGATATTTTGCCGACTGAGTCTGAGATTAGCCTGTAATGTGTTAGTTTTCTGTTCACCAAATACTCGCTGTTATTTGTGGGCAAGTTGTAAACAATCATTCTTTATCGCTCACGGATTTTGGTTGCGGTAGTTCTTCGGACACTGTTTCTAATTCGACAAAGAAGGTGGACACAAGTTTGCACATCATGTGGGCATAATATAGCATCACAGTGCAGATAGGACGCACGAAATGTGACATGGGTGTCTTTTATGGGATATGAATTTCGCCGGTCTATATTTGTAAGTACGTTTGCCACTCGAGACAGATTTGGTAATAAAAAATTTGAACACGTTTCATGGAATAATGTTTAGAGATTTATAACATAAATCTCTTGCTGAAGAATTTGAACTTTTTTATGGAATAAGAAATTAGGACATGCGATTAATGCTTTCACAAGACTGGCACTATTTGCATCGGCTGCTATGTAATAGCATATTTATGCTAAATTACCAGGTACCATGAGTGTATACGTACAGTTTGTCTACAAATCTGAAAACGAATGTGTCACATTTCAAACAGTTTTTTTGGGCGTTGCCTAGAACATAATATATAGTACCCTATTCTAATTCGAATCTCATGTAATTTAATATAATGTTTGTGATGGAATGCCCCGATATTACTTTGTTATTGTCTGTTTGTGTTCCTCTCATAATTGAAGTGTGTGGTAGAATAATTGCGAATATATTATGTTTTCTGTATTACATTTATTTTGTACGGAATTGTTTGTATATACTATTTCGCCCAGTTATGATATGTATTCGGCATAACCAAGGGAGTTTATCAGTACACACATTGTCACACAATTGACTTCGGCTTGTTTGTATGTATGGTGTGTTCCCCACTTTGGAATGGGAAGTTTCGTTGATGTGTTGTACATATTTGTGTTTTTCAACTGTTCATTATTGCTGTTGCTTACAATATATTATGTACTTATTTTATTTGACATCACAGGCTGTGTAAGACGGCAATAAAATATATATTTATATTACAAACCTG
>OZ024866.1:41380850-41393350 GCA_964017155.1 Oasisia sp. SBJ-2009
ATTAAACTGTACCAAAGATACACACACATCTCTCCAGGTGGTGCGTCGCTATTGTTGAACGTGAACTTTCCGTCGGAGTTCTGAGGAAAGGACACCGTATTATTATTATTATTATTATATTATTATTATTATTATTATTATTATTATATATATATATATATATATATATATATATATATATATATATATATATATATATATATATATATAATATTTCTTCCTTTTTATAATACAAACCTAACATTTTCTTCATTTTAAACGTCTGTGTGATTCCATGTACGCATTATTGTGATGTGTGTACGCGCCTGTGAACGGGCTGGTCCCGTAGACACGGCGCTTTAGAAATGTAGTAATAATAATAATAATAATAAATAATAATAATAATACGGTGTCCTTTCCTATATATATATATATATATATATATATATATATATATATATATATATATATAATTAAAATATACAATTGTAAGATATATAAGATAAAGAACAGTTTACAATTATATTATAGACAGTTTTTGTACGAGTTTGTTTATAAATACAATGATGGATTTTGTTTACACAATTCTAAGTTTTCGTTCATACGTATATACAACTATCTAACTGTCTTATTTGCGCCAGCTATTCCGAATTTTCAATCATCCGTCAAACCTGACGTGGACGATGTGACCAACTCGTCTGCAGGGTGCGCTGGCCTAAAACCACCGACATATCGCCCGGTCTGGAAGGTCACTACTACCACTACTTGTTGTGGCTACAAGCCGACGGGGAGAGAGAGAAGAACGTCACACGAGTAGAGCAGGGCGCTGGCGAACAACGGATGGAAGCTCGGATCAACGGACTCACGTACAACACGAGGCATTCACTGCGAGTGGAACCTTATCGTGAACACAACGGAGAACGCGAGGGAGGCGCGTCTACTGGGGTCGTCACGTTCCGGACAACGTTCTCAGGTACACTGTGTGCTACCGTCGATAAATAACATGTGACTGTCATTTTAGGTTTGATTTATCACAAACGTGACACAATAATTCGCTTCCTTTTTGTATCCCATTCTGCGTCAATTTACACATTTCTATCATAAAACGCCTTGTTTGTATACATAAAATAATTTATTTCACATCGAAAACAGAGAGTTTCAGTCAATGACACCCTGTCGGATAATACATGTGTTACATCTGGAGTACCACAGTCCTAGGACCAGTTCTTTTTCTGCTATACATGAATGACATAAACAACAACATTCATTCAATTCAGTCGGCTCTGTGCTGATGATAGCATCATATATAGTAAAATTAAATCTGAAACTAGTAGAAATATCCTCCAATCTGACCTGATCAAACTACAAACATGGTCCAACAAATGGCAAATGGAGTTTAACATCCCCAAATGTGTGCATCTCCCAATAACAAACCAAACCAAACCAAACCCAGACTACATTCGTATTCCCTCTATGGTGTGCCACTCTCCAGTCTCCAACCACCCATATACTGGAATAAAATTAGATACTAAACTTACCTGGGCGAATCATATCACTTTCAAATCATCAACAGTTTTAGGGATAATCAAGCAAACCACGGGACCATGCAAACCTGATGTAATAGAAACTGCTTGTAATACGCTAGTCCGACCAGAACTTGAACATACCTCTACTCTACGGAATCCACACACCACTACCAAAATTAAACATCTTGAAAAGGTACAGCACTGTGCAGCCAGATTTGTCAAAAACGATCATCTACGTCAAACAGTCACAACAGACCTAATAGCCACCCTTGAGCGACGCAAGACAAACAAGCCATGGCATTCTACAAAATATAAATACTATAATCAACACCACACCACCACCGGGCCTATTAAAACCACACACAAACCGGGGCCATTATATAGCCACCAGGTGCCGCATCAACACTGCAGTGTTCTCCTTTTCCCGAGCAATTCGCATCTGGAATATGATCCCACCACACATTACTACAATACCCCCATAGCTTTTCAAGCAGCAACCATGAACCTCTCTTCCACGACACCTAATTACCTAAATTGCCTGTTAAACAAACAAACAAACAAACAAATAAACAAACAAACAACCTTTAATCTTGCAAGTTTACGGACAGTGAGTAAGACACTATTCCTTCTTCGCCTTCGACTGTGTCCGTCGACACCGTCGCTTCACGCAGCGGCAGCAGCAGCGACACATCAACACGACTGAGACGAGTAGGACGAGAACAAAGGCTACGACATCGAGTAGGAAGAGTTTCCACATCGGCAAGTCAACGAAGGACGGTCTCAGATGCGCTCCACCGAAGCGGAGGATGTGATCCACCCAGAACACGAACCTCTCCTGCGCCGACGGGAAGCTACGGACGATCGCTGAACATCTCGCGATAGTCTCGCGATATTTCGCGTCAACACCCAGCATGCTGTTGATGGTGGCTGTCACGTCTTCGGCAGTGAAGTTATACGGGTCGAGAGTGAGGCCGAAGCCTTTGTCCTGCGCCACTTTGCCGTTGTACTTCTGGTCTCCGAACAGCGGCATGGTGAGCAAGGGCACGCCGTGGTAGAGCGCCTCCAGCTGACCATTGACGCCGCCATGTGTAATGAAGAGCACCGTCTTGGCGTGACCGAGAAGGTCGTTCTGCGGCAACCATTCAGAGACCCAAACATTCGCCGGAACATCGATCGCATGCCCAGCCAGCCTCATCACCACTCTCTGTTTCACTGACCGCAGTCCGGCGAACAGCTTTGCGACGATCTCCGGCGTCAACCTGCGCACGGCCGAACCGAACGTGAGCACTATGACGCCGGCCTCGCCAGAGCCTTGCACGAACCGCTCGAGGTCTTCCGGCAGCGGACGAGAAGGCCGCACTCCGAAGCCGCCGATGAACTGGTAATGCGGCGTGTGCAGGCGCGGGTAGTCGAGACAGATCACCTCCCTGTTGACGAGGAACAGCTCCGAGCGACGAAACAGCTCGTCAAAAGTCGTCGCTTCTCTGTCGGGGACGTACCTCGCGATCAACTCGTCCGGGACAGAGTACCGCGGATTGAGAGTGTTCCCCGCGACGTACACAGCCACACTGGCCAGCCGCTCGAGGAACGACGGGTCTTTAGAGAGACTAGTAAAACCCACCATGCCCTCCCCGGCAGGTGACGTCGGGATGCCGGCAGACCAGCCGTCATGTCGCGGCGTCAGTGTCACGTACGGCACTCCCAGGCGATACGGAATCATGTACGCGCACCGGACGTAGTCCATGCCGTCGACGATTACAAGG
This sequence comes from Oasisia sp. SBJ-2009, assembly GCA_964017155.1. Lineage (NCBI taxonomy): Eukaryota > Metazoa > Annelida > Polychaeta > Sabellida > Siboglinidae > Oasisia > Oasisia sp. SBJ-2009. The sequence continues at coordinate 41,384,119 of OZ024866.1, forward strand.
TCGAACTTGGCGTCTTCCAGTTCGCGCATGAGAGACCGGTTCTCGAAGACGTTGACGCACCACTCCGTCGTCCACTCGGTCAACACCGTGAGAAGGTTTCGTAGCACCAGAAGTCTGTAGGGAGACGCATGTGCGCTGAAGAGATGAGACTCGACTTGGAAGTCTTCGGGGTTGATTCTGTGAGATTGTGTGAAGTAGGCAAAGTTCCTTTTGATCATTGTCGCTGCGTGCATCGGTTCGACCTGGTACACGGAAAATTAAGTAAATTAGAACCGGGCTAACGATTCTGGAGTGGTTTGGTTTCACGCATATGGACGACCAGGTGTGTTTAACCTAAACAATATAAATATACAGTGTTTGGTGGATGGTCTGTCAGCAATAACACAGGCACACAGTTGCACTGTTTACATAGGAATTGATCAAATATGAGTTCGTCCACAATGATATATATATATATATATATATATATATATATATATATATGATATATATATAATATATATATATAATATATTATATATATATATATATATATATATATATATATATATATATATATATATATATATATATATATATATATATTATTAAATTGTATAAATGTCCGCTCGTAATTTGATCACCCTTTTAATAGTAATTAGCATAGTCAATGTTGTCACTATAGAACCTTGCTATTACGGTTACAGTAGAGCCTAAATAGAAGTGTCCTGGATCGAAGTGAGCGTATTAGCGAGACTGGTTGTATATAGTTTACAGTGATCATTTGTAATTATCACAGGATGACCTAAATTGCGAGGTGGCTCTATTATCGAAGCGACCGTAAAACGAGGTTCCGCCATATTACCGTTTACGTACGAGCATGTAGACTTCATGGCCAGCCTTCTTCAGGGCTTCGCCCCCCTCCATGAAGTACATCACAGTACTGCGGTGGACAGACGGAAGCATGAGGATGCGGCTACCACTGGTGACGTCACATAAGATCAAACCAATCAGCGCCGTTGTTAAGACGGCCACGTTCGGCGCCATCTTGTCAGAACGAGTCTCCTAAGAAACAAAAACAGAAAGAATGTGACGCCTTAAGCATACACATATATGATATATGTGGATTAGAATCTTTAGAGAACGTTCGTGGAATATAATTGGCAGGAGTAGCAGAAGCAGCAGCAGCAGCAGCAGCAGCAGCAGCAGCAGCAGCAGCAGCAGCAGCAGCAGCAGCAGTAGAGGCAACACCAATAGCAGCAGTGGCAGCCGCTGCTGCAGTAGTAGCAGCAACAACAACAATAATAAAATGGGCAAACAACTAAGAGTAGAACATTTTGTCTTCTTCCTTTTGCTACTTCTGCTGCAGATGAACATCTATGTCGCCTTCCGCCTCCTCCTCCTCCTCCTCCTCCTCCTCCTCCTCCTCCTCCTGCTCTTCTTCCTCTACTACTACTACTAACTACTATTACTACTGCTACTGCTACTGCTACTGCTACTGCTACTGCTGCTGCTGCTGCTGCTACTGCTACTGCTACTGCTACTGCTACTGCTACTGCTACTGCTACTGCTACTGCTACTGCTACTGCTGCTGGTGCTGGTGCTACTGCTACTGCTGCTGCTGCTGCTGCTACTGCTACAGCTACTGCTACTGCTACTGCTACTGCTACTGCTACTGCTACTGCTACTGCTACTGCTACTGCTACTACTGCTGCTGCTGTGCTGCTGCTGTTGTTGTTGTTGTTGTTGTTGTTGCTGCTGCTGCTGCTGCTATTGCTGCTGCTGTGCTGCTGCTGTTGTTGTTGTTGTTGTTGCTGCTGCTGCTATTGCTGCTGCTGTGCTGCTGCTGTTGTTGTTGCTGCTGCTATTGCTGCTGCTGCTGCTGCTGCTGCTGCTGCTGCTGCTGCTGCTGCTTCTACTGTGTCTGTTGCCCCACCCCGTCCGGCGCGAATCAGTGTTTATGACAGTGTCATGTCGGCTTGTCGGGTTTACTTTCATACATGGCTCGACGCTGACGTCTGAAGTGAGTAGTCCATAGAACACACTAGTAGAACTATAGGGAAAGATTTACGATCTACCTCACGTGGTGTAGTCTTACACGGTGCTGCACTGTGGTACTTTTGTCACTGTGAATGTGGGTCAACGTCGCAACATCCATTAACAGTCATTGGCTGGCCAGTCGTGCATTTTATAGACACTCGCGGACCACGTCATCGCAATACCCGCACCCTACATTGTGCGTGGGTGTGTGAGGGTAGCACCGCGTTTTGTGTACACTTAGAGCAATGGTACTGATACAGCGTCACGTTACATATTATCTACTCACGGGCGCTGTCGATGCTTCAGCAAGTCGGGCCGTGGTCAATCATAGACGTACTCTGAGGTATCTAGCTTTAGCTTAAACGAGCAGGTCATATTCCGTTCAGTGTAAACACGCCCCTTTGTTGACGCCAAAACGTCGTTCGCTGAATAGTGGCGGACAATGGTAATAGGCGTCGCCACCAGGGAGGGCAGGTGGGTCATGTTGAGGGGGGGGGGGAGGGGGCGCTAAGTCAACTCATTAATTGAGGTGAAGACGCTGTGGATAATATTTTGCCTCATAGATGTTTAGGAACAGTGGGCCGGCCCCGTCAACGTCATCTCCTCCCGGCAGCTCGTCACACTGATGGTCCATAGGATCTCTCTCTCTCTCTCTCTCTCTCTCTCTCTCTGTACCCCGCGTGGGACTGACAGAGAATGTGGTCCTCCGTTTGGGTCCTTCGTGGTCCAGTATCTACCACTTTACAGGGACATTTGTGTTGAACACACACAAACACACGCACACACACACACACACACACACACACACACACACACACAAACACACACACAAACACATACGCACGCACGCACGCACGCACTCACGCACGCACGCACGCACACACAGACACACACACACACACACACACACACACCTCCATCACTCACTTATTACCTAACATTCAAGTGTATATTTTACGTAGCAGTAACGTACAGTAACTGTAATGTAACTTTATTCGTGCTAGATTACGGACAGTGAGTAAGACACTATTCCTTCTTCGCCTTCGAGTGTGTCCGTCGACACCGTCCCTTCACGCAGCGGCAGCAGCAGCGACACATCAACACGACTGATACGAGTAGGACGAGACCAAAGGCTACGATGTCGAGTAGGAAGAGTTTCCACATCGGCAAGTCAACGAAGGTCGGTCTCAGATGCGCTCCACCGAAGCGGAGGATGTGATCCACCCAGAACACGAACCTCTCCTGCGCTGACGGGAAGCTACGGACGATCGCCGAACATGCCGCGATAGTCTCGCGATATCTCGCATCATCGCCCAGCATGCTGTTGACGGTGTCTGTCAGGTCTTCGGCGGTGAAGTTATACGGGTCGAGAGTGAGGCCGAAGCCTTTGTCCTGCGCCACTTTGCCGTTATACTTCTGGTCTCCGAACAGCGGCATGGTGAGCAAGGGCACGCCGTGGTAGAGCGCCTCCAGTTGACCATTGACGCCGCCATGTGTGATGAAGAGCACCGTCTTCGCGTGACCGAGAAGGTCGTTCTGCGGCAACCATTCGGACACCCAAACATTCGCCGGAACATCGATCGCTTGCCCAGCCAGCCTCATCACCACTCTCTGATTCACTGATCGCAGTCCGGCGAACAGCTTTGCGACGATCTCCGGCGTCAACCTGCGCACGGCCGAACCGAACGTGAGCACTATGACGCCGGCCTCGCCAGAGCCTTGCACGAACCGCTCGAGGTCTTCCGGCAGCGGACGAGAAGGCCGCACTCCGAAGCCGCCGATGAACTGGTAATGCGGCGTGTGCAGGCGCGGGTAGTCGAGACAAATCACCTCCCTGTTGACGAGGAACAGCTCCGAGCGACGAAACAGCTCGTCGAAGGTCGTCGCTTCTCTGTCGGGGACGTACCTCGCGATCAACTCGTCCGGGACAGCGTACCGCGGATTGAGAGTGTTCCCCGCGACGTACACAGCCACACTGGCCAGCCGCTCGAGGAACGACGGGTCTTTAGAGATTCTAGTAAAACCCATCATGCCCTCCCCGGCAGGTGACGTCGGGATGCCGGCAGACCAGCCGTCATGTCGCGGCGTCAGTGTCACGTACGGCACTCTCAGACGGTACGGGATCACGTACGCGCACCGGAAGAAGTCTATGCCGTCGACGATTACCAGGTCGAATGTGGCGTCTTCCAGTTCGCGCACGAGAGACCGGTTTTCTAACACGTTGATGCACCAATCCGTCGTCACCTCTGTCACCTTCGTGAGAAGATTTCGTAACGCCAGAAGTCTGTAGGGAGACCTCTGAGCGCTGAAGAGAAGCGACTCGATGTCTACAGCTTCGGGGTTGACTCTGTGAAATTGTTTGAAGTAGGTGAAGTTCCTTTTGATCATCGTCTCCTCGTACATCGGATCGACCTGGCACACAGAAATTCAATAAACGAAAACCGCGCTAATGTATCACTAATGTAAGAATGACAATGACGTGCTTATATATATATATATATATATATATATATATATATATATATATATGTGTATATATATATATATATATATATATATATATATATATATATATATATATATATATATATATACAAATCGTGACCTTAATGGCAAGGTTCCATAGACACCACTGACAATGGTAATAAATGCTAAAATCGTGTTCGAATTACGAGAGGGCATTTGCATAATTTAAAAATAGTTGATGAACTGACGTTGGATCCATTCATATTTAAGCAGTTGAGCTGTGTGTGTGCTGTGTTCCGGACAAACCATTTGCATATCTACCAAACAACGTATATTTATTAATTGGCTCCTTATCCAATCACTTGGCGATCTTTACAGTAGGACGTGTTTGGTTTGGGCCAATCGCAACAACGTGAGTTTGTGGGGATGTTGTTCCCTTGTTTGTATCTCTGTCGTCAGGGGTGAGGGTGGCCATGGTTACATGTGGCCATGGTTACATTGGCATTTTCTTCGTTTTTTTCTTTCCTCACGTTTCTCTCACTACGATCACTACTAACAGTCTCCAACTCCTTAATTCTATCTTTTCCTGTTGTTCTCCATTCTCCTCCCACTCTTTCCAGATCTCTCTTAACGCAGTCTTCCATGGCATTCTCAGACTTCCTCGCCGCATTTTCCCCTCGACTTTATATATATATATATATATATATATATATATATATATATATATATATATATATATGTATATATGTATATATATGTATATATATATATATATATATATATATATATATATATATATATATATATATATATATATATATATATATATATATATACAAATCGTAGCATCTTTTCCACATGTGTTTCACTTACTAAATCATATGTCTGGTGTTAATTCTATCGAGCCGTGGGTTGGGGACTTGGGGGTATACCGTTATATCACCACAGCCTTGTACCCTACACCATGGCTGAAATGCGTTAATCCATTTGTACTTCGACCCACTTTGTAAGGAGGAAGTTGAAATGGATCGGTCGTGTGGAAAGAATGGGAGATGAAACATTGGAAACGAGGTCAGATGGCAAGAAAGTCGAGGGGAAAATGCGGCGAGGAAGACTGAGAATGCCATGGAAGACTGCTTTAAGAGAGATCTGGAAAGAGTGGGAGGAGAATGGAGAACAACAGGAAAAGATAGAATTAAGGAGTTGGAGACTGTTAGTAGTGATCGTAGTGAGAGAAACGTGAGGAGATAAAAAACCGAAGAAAATGAAAATGTAACCATGGCCACATGTGACCATGGCCACCCTCACCCCTGACGACAGAGATACAAACAAGAGAACAACATCCTTACAAACTCACGTTGTTGCGATTGGCCCAAACCAAACACGTCCTACTGTAAAGATCGCCAAGTGATTGGATAAGGAGCCAATTAATAAATATACGTCGTTTGGTAGATATGCAAATGGTTTGTCCGGAACACAGCACACACACACAGCTCAACTGCTTAAATATGAATGGATCCAACGTCAGTTCATCAACTATTTTTAAATTATGCAAATGCCCTCTCGTAATTCGAACACGATTTTAGCATTTATTACCATTGTCAGTGGTGTCTATGGAACCTTGCCATTAAGGTCACGTTAGGGACTGGGGAAAGGTGACCTGAATCGAAGAGACCGTATTAACGAGACTGATCGTGCGTAGTTTAGTAATAACCATGTGGAATGCTCATTTGGCGGCCTTAATTGCGAGGTGACGTTATTACCCATGTGATTGTAAATCCAGGTTCGAACATGTTATTGTTTACGTACGAGCATGTACACTTCATGACCGGCCTTCTTCAGGGCTTCGCCCCCCTCCATGAAGTACATCACAGTACTGCGGTGGAGAGTTGGAAGCATGAGGATGCGGCTACCATTGGTGACGTCACATATGACCAGACCAATCAGCGCCGCTGTCAAGACGGCCATATTCGGCACCATTTGTCTGGATGAGCCTGTTAACAAACGAACACATGTGGATTATAATAATGTTAAGCAAATCGTTTGTGGTATACAATAGGCAGCAAGAGCAGCAGCAGCAAATAAAGCAGCAGCAACAACAATAACGTACAGCAAAAAGAACAAACAACAGAACTAACAGTAAACTATTTTATCTTTCTTCCTGCTACTGCTGTTGCATGTGACGACCTAATCCTCCGTCTCAATGTCCGCCTACTACTACTACTACTACTACTACTACTACTACTACTACTACTACTACTACTACTACTACTACTACTACTACTACTACTACTACTACTACTACTACTACTACTACCACTACTCCTACTGCTGCTGCTACTGCTACTACTACTACTACTACTACTACTACTACTACTACTACTACTACTACTACTACTACTACTACTACCACTACTGCTACTGCTGCTGTTGCTGCTACTGCTACTGCTACTGCTGCTGCTGCTGCTGCTGGTGGTGCTGGTGCTGGTGCTGGTGCTGGTGCTGGTGCTGCTACTACTACTGCTGGTGCTACTGCTACTGCTACTGCTACTGCTGCTGCTACTGTACTGCTACTGCTGTTACTGCTACTACTACTGCTGCTGATGCTGCTGCTGCTGTTGCTACTGCTACTGCTGCTGCTGCTGCTGCTACTGCTGCTGCTGTTGCTACTGCTACTGCTGCTGCTGCTGCTGCTGCTGCTGCTGCTGCTGCTGCTGCCGCTGCCGCTGCCGCTGCCGCTACCGCTACTGCAAATAATAATACTCAAGTACTGAGCTGCCATATTGTTACATCAGGCGAGCGAGCGAGCGGCCTTTGTCCCCATTTACGCGTGAATCAGTGTTTATTACACTGTCACACTGGCTTGTCATGTCTATTTTTAGGCATGACCCCAGGCCAACGTCTGACGTGCGTAGTCTTACACTGTACTGCACCATGCACTGTAGCACTCTTGTCATTGCAAATGTGGATCAACGACACAATATCGATTAACTGCTGTGTGTCTATAGTTATGCGAATCCATAATCATTATAGGTCTTTGATCAGGGCAGATTGGTTGTGTTTATATAATGGTGACGAAGATAATTATGACACTGGGTAAACTGTCCACTGCTGGTGCTTGCCAAACAGTCGCTGGCTATTAAGTAGTGCATCTAATAGACACTCGTAGAGCATGTCATCACACCCGCACCATGCATTGGGTGTGAGAGTGGCGCCATACACAACAGTACACATAGAGCAATGTTACTGAAACGTACAGCGCCACGTTACATATCTACTCACGGGGGCTGTCGTTGCTTCAGCAGGTCGAGCCGTGGTCGATCAAGACGTACTCTGAGGTCTCTCCGTGCTAAATGATCAGGTCAGATTGCACTCAGCGTAAACACGTCCCCTCGTTGACGCCAGTACGTCGTTTGCAGCATAGTGAAGGTCGATGTGACACTGGTAATGCTAACATACCTCGGAACCGGGGGGGTGTCTTGGGGGGACGGCTCAAAAATATTAAACATAAGGCAACTGTCCTCTGGGCATTGCCATGTATTCTGGGTCTGCCTATGTGTAATGTGTCGTTTTTATAGCGACCTCACACTGTTCTGTTCACGTTCTATTGTAATACAACAGCACCATGCAGACTTGAACACAACACGACTGCTTTACTGACGGATTGCCCGAAATAATATGGAATACAAACACAGTATATATACATACAAATCATGATAGACAATCAAAAATTGACAGGGAAGAAGCGAACTGCTTATGTTTCTTTTATCAATTATCAATAACACTTATATGCCACGGTTTAACTTGGTGCAATTATACTGTTGCGAGCATACCACAGCTAATCAAATAAATGTCTTAACAAACATGATAACACGTTTTCTTAATTACATATGCTGTTCACAAATAGTACTGCAAACTATTATACTCAAATATACCACTATAATATCGCAATTGTGCGGTGTTTCTTGTTAATATGTTCTGCAGATGTATTGTTTCATTGCATTTTGAAACATATTCATAGATGCACAATCTTCTATGTGATTCTTCATGATAATTGTATTCTACAGTTTGGGACCAACATAAGCGAATGTGTTTTGTCTGGTACCTTTTACAATGTGGTATTTTAAGGTATATGTTATCTCATATTATAATTGCATAATATTGTGTGCTTCATGAACATGTCAATAAATGTATTTGGTAACATACCCTTATTATGTTTGTACATTAGTATACATGTTACACATTTTTTCAATTGTAAAATTTTCATAATTTGATGTGCTTTAAATAAAAGGACGTATGACTTTTAAATTCAGCATGACTTAATATACGAATGGTTTTTGCAATATATGAATTTTAGATAAATATACTGTTAAGACTCTTCCCCATATTATGTAACAATAGCTAATCAAAGGATATATAAAGGTGTAATATAGGTTAATCAAAGTTTTTCTGTTCACTTTGTTCTTGACTTTCCAGAAAATGCCTACACTCTTAAATATGTTTACATATATATTTGATCTGTTCATTCCAATAGATTTTATTATCTATTATCACTCCCAGAAATTGCGTGTGGTCAACAGTGTCTATTGGAATCACATGGATAATAGATATTGTTGATTCTATTTCTTACACTAGAAATATTGCTAAATGTAATTGTGCATGTTTTCTTAATATTTATTTGTTTATTCGCATTAATCCAAAGTGAAAGTTTTTGTATTTCAAACTTTAGGTAAGGATGAGCATTTGG
>OZ024866.1:41403350-41405850 GCA_964017155.1 Oasisia sp. SBJ-2009
ATCTCGAAAGTTGGCACGTATGTGTTCTCTGTTGGTGTTAACGTGGTGTTTTGACAAAAAAACTAGCGCGTCATTTCCAAGATCCAGACCAAAAATGCGATGAAATAATTTATTGTAACACTGATTAGTTGTTGTTGACACTGTTTCATTGTTATTGTTGTTGTTGTTGACACTATGTAGACCCGTCTTCCAGAGTTGTGTTCACAGTGCTGTTGTTTTCTATTTGTTGTCTAGCACATACGGTACTTCCGCGGAAATGGCACATCATTACACGAACGCAAGCGCATAGCGGCCGTACAGAAAGGGGAAGTACTTCCGGGTAACATCGGGTTTTGGCGGGAAGAGCTTGAGGTGCCAAGGACGCCACCGACCGGGCTGAAGGGATGCCGCTTAATGGACTTGTGGTATACGCTCAACGTACGTGTCTTGTAGTTGGTTCTTGTTGGTGCAGCACCTACTGTTGCTGTTGTTGCATTAATTCGTTGGTTCGCTAGTTTATTATGGCGTTCGTTCGTTCGTTCGATCGTTAGTTTATTATGGCGTTCGTTCGTTCGTTCGTTCGTTCGTTCGTTCGTTCGTTCGTTCGTTCGATCGATCGTTCGATCGTTCGATCGTTCGTTCGTTCGTTCGTTCGTTCGTTCGTTCGTTCGTTCGTTCGTTCGTTCGTTCGTTCGTTCGTTCGTTCGTTCGTTCGTTCGTTCGTTCGTTCGTTCGTTCGTTCGTTCGTTCGTTCGTTCGTTCGTTCGTTCGTTCGTTCGTTCGTTCGTTCGTTCGTTCGTTCGTTCGTTCGTTCGTTCGTTCGTTCGTTCGTTCGTTCGTTCGTTCGTTCGTTCGTTCGTTCGTTCGTTCGTTCGTTCGTTCGTTCGTTCGTTCTTGCTTTTGTTTGTACGTCTTACCCACACACACAAAATGTATATATCATAATCACACACGCGCTTGCACACACAACTCATAAACCCACACACACACACACACACACACACACACACACACACACACACACACACACACACACACACACACACACACACACACACACACACACACACACACACACACACACACACACACACACACACACACACACACACACACACACACACACACACACAATACAATTATTGATTATTGATTATTGATTATTGATATTGTTGTTTGTCATCCGCCAGTTGTCCGTCGTCTTTGCGGGACTCGCAGCGCCCCTGGAGACGAGCACGGACATCATCATCGCCACGACCCAAGATGGCGGCGGCGTGGGTGAGGACGGGGACGAGGCGGTGGTCGGGACCCCGGACTACCACCCCTACATCCACTCCCCCCTCTCCTGCAGCAACCCTGCCGTCGACACGGACATACCTCTCGAGGTCACCTACTTTACGTGACGTCACTTCCGGCTGGCGATTTCTCCAGCGTGTGGTTGCGTGGACATCGTAGGACAATTGGAGCCGAACATGCTGCAGCCTTTTATATCGCAGTTTTAATCCCTGCTGCAGGTTTGTGCACCAACAAATACTCGGATTTATTACGCCGCAAACAACGATTCGGCAAGGATAGTCACAAGCGTCAACACAGAACATCTGCATATAGTAAGTACATGTTAATTCGTGGCTGTTTTACTACGTTTGAAACCAAGTTATTATGTTCTTGTGTGGAACTCGTTTCTAACGCGGATGTACCGCCGCTGGGCCATATGTCACACGAAGCGACCGTCCGTTGGTAGGCTCGCCTCACAGACTCTCGTCGGCCTCGTCAGCTCGCCAAGAGTCTGACTGGTGACACGTAATGTAGTTCAACGTCTCGCTCCCGAAAATGGCGTCATTGTATTTAATTATTTCACAGGTCTACGTACATTTTAATTATCTGTATTTATATATTGTACACGTATGTTTATAATATCGATATTAAGTTACACAGCATATTTTTATACAACATAAAAAGTAGAAGTTGAAAGACAGTTTATGTTGCGATTCACCACCTAGGGACAAACCATAAGTGATTCGGTTATAGACAACCTAACAACGAAAAACATTAATCTTGGTTAATGTTGGTTGGTGTGACTTGTTTCAATATAAGCTAAACGTGGACACATTTCGACAGCACTGTATTACCTGATAACAGTTTATTCGCATTATTTTTTATTATTGCAAGCCTGAGCACCAATCACCATAGCTACCCATTTACGAGGTAAATCCACATATCTTCCAGACAGTTGAGTGGCGATAAAGTGCAGCCAGCTGGCGGCGGATGGACAATCGAATGTGTCTGTTATTTTCAAGAGTGCATTTCTCGAAGGACTTTGACAACGTTCGTGAACCTTGACAGTGTTAGAGAATATTGACAACGGTGATGAAATCTGACAACGTTAATGACCATTGACAAGGTTAATGACACTTGAATATAGCCACAAACGTTGAAACCGGTTAGTCCGCATTGGACATGATATTATGTTATTGTAGAGTATGTTTTCAACATGTATTATAACATGTTTCACTGCTTACCA
>OZ024866.1:41410850-41495850 GCA_964017155.1 Oasisia sp. SBJ-2009
TCACACTTATTCGCCGAGACATTTCGACGAGTGTGGTTTATTTTTGTCGAAACAAACGTATTAAGTATTAACGTGGGTGTCAAAACACACGCACGTTGAGTGTACGGCGAGTGAGGCAGGTATCAATTCAAACACCGCGTGTACAGACAGCGTTGTCTGTCAAACGGTCCGCATTTGACAGTTGTAAACAAAACGACGCGACACAGGTCTGGTTCGGCGTTGAGTTCATGGTCCGGGCGAGGCCGAGACAGGGGAGAGCGCTGCCGGTGGATCCTACTACGGCGTGAAGTGTCGGATTACCAGGCTCCGTCATGGGGCAGGTGGACCAGTTCGAGATAGCGTTTGACAACGACCAGGCCGTATATCGTGAAGGAGATCTCGTCAGCGGCACTGTGAAGATCTGCAACTCGGAGGATGTCAAGTATAAAGGTAAGCAGGTGTCGACGGCCCGTTAGTGATCCGTCACATCGATCACTTGTAGTTGTAGCAACCACATGGCTTTCGATTGACGTACGTGACGTTTTGTAAATGTTATTGACAACTGTGGGGCTGTTTGTGCTATTTGTATTTATTATTTGTGGGGGAGTCTTCAAAGGTACACTCCCTATGCTATCCAAGAGACTTTTATTATTAAGTATATTATCTTCAGATAGCCCAGAAGTCATGATAGTTCATCGTTGAATTATTTTTAGATAATATTTTATTTAATTAACCCAAATTAGATTAATCCTAATGATCATAATGTCCCAAACCTATGCTTCGAACCAGGGAATGCCTACTGGGCGTACTTATGTTGCTAATAAATAAGGCCAGTTAAATGAAAGACTGCCCAATGTGATGTTCCAGTGTGTGCACATGGCGGTTACTATAAGGTATTCCCCTGCTCACAGTAACTTCCATATCCATTGTTGACGTCAACTTTATTTCTTAATACAATAGCATAACCGTGCTGTCTTTCTGTCACACAAAATTTTCTTGTCTTTGCCTTAGTTCTTTTTATATACTCGTCTTTGTATATTCAGTGTCAATTCATCTAATTGTGTATTCATTATTTGAATAACATTCACGTTGATTTCGTAATCATCAGTAGTCCAGAAATGACTTGGATAGAGATACCCAGGGTAAACTACGTACAACGACTCCAGCTCGAAGTAACGACCATACACTCACACAGGTACATTTACGTGTTAATGGGCTGATTTGGGCCATTGACCTTTATTGGTGCCCAAGTCCCAGGCCATCCAGTGATCACCGAGTCTGGCCTTGAACAGTGAGACCATTGTAATTGTGAGCCTGTACCACGCCTCTGATCTGAGGAGTATTTTTGTCTGACCATCGGTCTTTGTCTTTGCTTAAAAAAACATTCACGTGATCTCGTATTGTTGCTGGTCTGTCACTCTCCTGGATAAGATAACGCGTTTCAACGGTGTATCGATTCCGTTGAGTATTTTATGCATATTTCACCCGGCTGCTGATTACAGCGAGGAACATTTGATAATAACACGACCGTGCTGACGCCGAAACGACGTCGATGGTAATAAACTAATAACACGGCATGGGGTCAGTCGCGCTTTAATAATAAATAGCTCGCCGGTTATTGACGTCTTGTTGTGATGGTGTTTGTGCAAGATGGATGGAATTGTCGGCTCTCGACTTGTTCGGGTGAATCCCATCGGACCGCTGATTCCATTTGCCGGAGCATTGCAATCAGACGCATTTTCCGCCTAGAGGTTTTTCTCGCAACTGTCAATCTCTGTCATGTCGACAACGACATCGTTTGACGCCGGCACAACAATCAATATGCACGAGCTGGAGTTTTAATTGTCTCCGCGCATACGCTATGGGCCGTCTGACAGCAGGCCGGGAGAGACATGTAGGAATTAGCCCAACGTCGACCACTGGGAGCGTCTAGCTTTCACCGCAGCCATCTCCATACGCGATCGTCACGGCTGTCGGAGCCTCCGAACAGTGCCGCGAGAAAAACTGATGTCTCGCCATCTCGTTGAACGTCTTACCAGTCCCCCCGCGCGCCCGGCTAATTCTCATGGTAAACGTTGCCATGGATACCCGATCGAAGTGCAATCAGAGGCGACATTGCGGCAAAACGCCGCGAGCAGACGCGAGCCAGCCGAACCCACTGCAACAAAACAGGTTGTGGAATAGGTACATTGACAAATCACGCCCACAAACACTGCTTTAACATGAAGACGCATAGTTGCCCGCACTGCATGGCGCTGGTGTAGCCGAACTCCCTGAAAGAACATTACGCAATTTTCATGGTGACTAAGCAACGTAATATAATACTCACATAATTGCTCTGTAGAGGCAAGGCAGAATAAAGCTGTTCACCCAGTCACGCAAATGGAAAAAAGCTGTATAATGCTCCGTTTTCACAGTTTAATGTTACGTTTAGATGAAACGGCCATTTACTCATTTACCAGCTAGTAGCCTGGTGCGTAATTGGAAACTTGACGAGCATGAAGGTTTTTTTGTAGTGCGTACGTAATTGAAACATTTGTTACTGCCCGATATATAGAGGCTACATGACACAATTACCAATGAGAGCTCAATCAGACGAAGAGGACTGAATACGCTGAGATCATGGACATCTCAGTGGGCTAAGCGTAGTCCCTTGGGTAAAACTTATGGTCGAAGGCAATGCCGCACTCATTGCAGTTGCACGATGAATACGTAGAACGGCGATCTTATACTACAGCAAAAGACAGTCAGCATTTCTCCCTGTCGATGTTCCTATAGTAGTTTCAGCGAACACAACATATGTATGTCAGCGGTTTGAGTTTATCGAGTAATGATGTTGTAAACCAGTGATGGATTGCCTCTACCAGTCTGTGAGGGATTGCCTCTACCCGCCTGTCAGCGCTGAAGAAAATAAACTCTTGCACGTCTGCGGTAATATTGCATGCGGATCTTCTGTCTGATGCTTCGCAGGGTAGCATTCCAGTCGTCAAGGCCACGTGGGGTGTTGACAGGTCGCGCGATTACCAGAGGAAATTCAGTGATGACTGAAATGCATCCGGTGACTCGTTCGTCACATCACATCTGAACATGTTGAACAAGTTATCGCGTAATACAAAACGTCTTACCGCAAATAGGTTCGGTTATTTTATGTTCGGAACCAAACCTACTGCAAACAGATCACCTCGCAGTTTGGGGGTCTTAATGTACTTGCTTTTAATAGCTGGTGTTTTTGATTTGGTTCTAAATGGTTAACAAGCCCATAACGATGTCCGCGATTTTAAAGCTGCGCCCGCGAAATTCTCAAGTTGTAAATGAAACTTTACGAGTATAAACACTGGTTTAACAACACAGCCCTTTAACGACACGTCGCTTCAACAGTCAACAGAGTCAATTCAGCGAACTCCATGACAGTAATTACCACTCTCTGGACGACACTGGACGGAACAAACAACCTCGTTTTAACGAACGGATTGTATCAATTATGAACCCAATTTCGGACAGGAAATACTGCGTTGACGAAATCCGTTGACGAAGGTCGTTCTTTGTATCAGGCGAAACAGAAATATCGGTAGTGAAGTCGAGGATCAATTTAATGTCCAGCGCACGTTCGCCGTCAGCCACAGTGTTTATAATAGCATTAATCCGGGCTTCATTGTGTTGGCCGGTCGTTGGCTGATGCTGCGGCACTTTGTGGCCGAGACGACGGCCGTTCACCGATAGGACTTGACCGACTTCACCAAAGCCGCGCAAGCACAGCCTGTCTCGGCGGTTGTAACAACACGTAGCTGGTCGACTCAAGCGTAAAATTACTCGCGTTCACGCGTGCAAGTGCGAATACACGCACCAGATTGGTGGCGGCGCAGCAGTCGCAATCTGAACATACGATTTACGGTTTTCCTAGAAAGACCGAAGCCGCTGCAGTGAACTTTGAAACTAGGCAGCGAATCTGTAACTGGTTAGAGCTAAAGCGCTGAAGTTAGTTACCGAATGTCAACATGGTGTGGTGCACTCCACACGTTAGACTGACAACGGAAGTCAGTATGCACGCAAACGGACCCGTGAAGATAACTAATCTTGCAGTTTTGCAGCGCATGCTCAATAGACGTGCACTGCATCGGCAGGATCTCGCGATACTTCGGCACAGCTGACAGCACAGTTATATATTCGTGAGATTCTCTTACCGGACCTATATTGATTGGGGTTTTTTATTTGAAGAAAATCGCAGACTAACAGACCATTTCGAAACGCAAAGTATATTTATTTCTTCAGCTGGAATGCCACATTGTCCCCTTGTAAAGGCTTATATTCGTGAGCATTATTACCTCCAATTGTTTTATCTTCATCGTGTCGACGTGATTTCTCTTTGTCAAAAAAGATCACAAATTCGAACCACTGCCATTGGCATTTCCGTTCCGATATCTGCTGTTTGTCTTCCGACTATACACAAGAGCACATTCGAAGATATTCTGATATGCAAAAGCTATTCATTCTAACGAGCAATCACCTGTTTTGTATTCTAGGAGAGTTGAAAAGAACGTTGGTTAGGGTGCAGGAAAATAATAAAGATAATCGACGTATATACAAAACATTGGACACGCTACAATCACGTATAAGAACAAAGAAAAATTAATATGCGGATAGGTGAATTCGGAGAACACGGCCGAATTTGCAAATGGAAACTACCTGACCTAAAGCAGAATAACGACAAGGAACACTGCCTCCGTCATTGTCTATAGCGCCTAATGAAACAAAAGTACCCGGTTTCCGTCTGGTCAGGAAACGGCTGGTCGATGTTCGGAATCGGCGGTTGCCTTCTCATCCCGGTGACAGCGAACGGCGTCACGTGACCCAGCGTAGACCGCCGCAATTATTGCATGTAAATCATGTCCCGTTTGGCCTCATATTCCAATATTCATAACAACAGTGCACTGGCCTTCCTCCACCGTTCCATCCCTGTTGTTCAGCGGCTTGAGACAGCACATGTCGGGTCTATTCCAGTAGGTCTCGCAAGCCAGACGGGTTGCTGCGCTACGATACGCCTCAGTTCCGCAAAGCTGGGGATTGAGCTGAGTCGAACTCTGCCCTATAATTATAACAGTTGACTTTGGCAGTCGGTACTGCGTCAGCCGGGGGAAAAGAACAATTACCCGCCCCAACTTTAAAACGGATAGACGACTGGTGGTTATCCCAACATAATGACCCATTCACGTCCTAGACATTGCACGTAACACAAGCAGCGTGTGGCTGAAATCACCCAAAATTATATCACTCCTAATTGGCGATTTTATTGACTAACGTTACAAGAGGAGTTTTGACAGGGGCGCGCCAGGGATGGAGGAGAGCTGTTACTGGCGTAATCAGTTGCAGCGACCCCCTGGCGCGCGAGGATGTTCCAGGTTCTACACAAGTGTTTGCACGTCGGCCTTATCGATCGTACTCGCTGATGTCGCTTCTTGGCGTGCGGCGGTTGTAGCAGGTGCTCCAGTTTGTCACTGGAGCGAAATGATTGATTTCGCGCAAAACATAACAGTGGCCTGGGTTGTCACGTGGCCAGGCCAGCATTCGGAGTCGTCGACGGCGTATGAAAGACGGCGAGCGATTATTCCAAGTAGTTCTCGTTTTATTAGGTGATTTATGGCAACGGGTAACACGTGGAAGAATATGCACATCTGTCTTACATTGTAGCCGATGCGGACAGAAACATTAAATAATTGTATTTATTTAGCGAGCGTCTTGTAAGGCTTGCTTTCCATGGACGCACGCATGCACACAGATATACATATACACACGTACGCACACGCACACACGCTTGCACGCAATGCGTTTCTCCTAAGTCACACATTTTACGTGACATTGAAACATTCCCGTAAATATTTCATGTGCGTCCTATTTCCAGTGCTCATTGCTTCAATTATTTACGAATACGAATACATTTATTTCAGGTAAAAACCCATATACAATCGGTACATACATTAGAACATCTAAGTGGCCTATTAAAGGGCCAATATGTTTAAAAAAAAAAAACGCCTGTAACACCAACTTTTGATGCGCACGGATTTGGATCATGCAACGTCGTCACCTTGAGAGTTTGTCATTAGCGTGTTCGCCGAAAACTAGTATCTATCCGTTTGGCATCGGCAACAATGGAGGCAATCAGTCATTTCAACAGTAACGTGGTCCCGCGTGCATGGACACATAACTCAATAAGGATATTTTAATTTTCTCCCACAACATTAAAACACACGTATACTGGAATATGTAGCAATATTTAAAAAAAATTAAAAATTCAACTGAAGATACACAATACATTCAGCAATATGTACATTTTCAAAAGAAGAAAAGAAAACAACTGCTGTGGGAAGGGAGTCTCCTACCTAGTACCTACAAAGATCAATCTGGTCGCTATCGTAGGAGCCACCCAGAAAGAAGAGGATGGCGGTAGATAGACACGGCGTGCAGAGAAACTAAGAGTATGTCAAGAAATATCATGAAAGGTCAGGAATATAATGGCGAGACAGACGAAGAAGGTTGGAACAATTAGCGAATTAGCGACAAGACGATGAGCGAACGGCGCTGTTGTCGAAGTTCCACAACTGTTATGCGTTAGTAGACTAACAGCATTGAAGCAATTTGTTAGTTACATTAATTTCTCAACATCTTAGTTGATTTTAACTGCAGCTACATGTTTGTGGTGGTAGAAAATTATAGTGTAAGATAATCGGAAGCGCCTTCCAGATTTTGACACAGCTGCGCTTGCTTCGGTGGACAATTTGTTCACTCCAACATCTGAGTTTATCGGGCAAGTTTGAAAGACGCCCAAGACTTGACATAGAGCGTGGCTCTTGTGTAGAGGGAGCGCGGTGTGCAAGATGGGAGAGTATACATGGCAGGCGCTGCAGTATGAGAGCATGCACTGCTGGGTAATGTCCCTAGATGCCCTACCCGCACTGAAGGGTTGACTCCGACCGACGACGGAAGCAGAGTTGACAACAGTTTAGTCTCACTTGTGATGTCATGCAACAGATAACGTCTTCCACAAGAGTAAACTAACCAAAGGTTATCTGTTGCCTACGACACTGTTAAGTCTGCTGTGTGTCACGACTCGATTAAGTCGACTCGTGCACCCACTCCCTGGGCACAGAAGGGTTCACTCACAAGTGTATTTTTAACACGCCGCTATCTATTATCTAGTTAGTCCTTTGGGCCGAACGTATGTTTGTGTTGAGTAAATGCAATTGTTCCATTATTAGCTAAATGGCATGCAAATTAGTATTCGCCGCTCAAATCATTGCACTAACGTTAAAAGCTCCTAACCGCGATTTTGGTTTTAGGATCAATTTCGCTCCTTAACGGTGATCTTGTATTCCGATAGCTGTCAAGTGTCAACAACTGGACACGCCAAAGTAACACGTTCAGAAGCGTGCCGGGGTAATACTATACTCAATAACATAGCTTTTGCATTTATTTAACGCCTCATAAAACTCCCAACAAATTCTACAGTCTCAGGATTAATTTTCCTTATGAACTCTTTTCCTTACTTAATAAAACGCTCCCACGTCGAGTCTGTTTTACCATCGTAAGTTCCGCTAATAATTTTTATCTGAGGATTATGTGCACAAGTCTGAGGGGGCAACTTAGTTTCTCCCATCGACGATCGTACTTTCCGCTCATGGTGTTTCTCTGAGGATTATGTGCACAATTCTGAGCCAGAGGGTCAACTTAGTTTCTCCCATCGTACTTTCCGCTCATAATGTTTCTCTGAGGATTATGTGCACAAGTCTGAGGGGGCAACTTAGTTTCTCCCATCGTACTTTCCGCTCATAATGTTTCTCTGAAGATTATGTGCACAATTCTGAGGGGGCAACTTAGTTTCTCCCATCGTACTTTCCGCTCATAATGTTTCTCTGAGGACTAATCGCACAAGTCCTAGGGAGCAACTTTCTTCCATCAGGCTGGCTGGACATCATCACCCCTGCTCCGTCGGTACGTTCAAGGGCCTCGAGACCAGCACATTGTAACGAGAACTCAACCGATAAGGGTAACATAAGGGACACATTGTAATGAGAACTCAACTGATAAGGGTAACAGTGGGGACACACTATATCAGGGTACCGAGGTGGCGAGGTTATGTCTTATCTGAAGAAAAAAACGATAACGATCGACAGCTGAGATAACATCGATGGAAACTATTGCAATTATAATGAGCTGTACCTATCGGTCACATTATATCACTAAATATCACACTAACTTATAAACGGTATCAGATCATGAATCGTCATCACGATTTTCGATAGGCAATCGGTGTATTTGTAACCACACAGGTCATCTGCGTATTAAATGCTCCCCCACCCCCCATTCTGGTGTCGATGTCGATCGGGATCGATAAAATGGTATCGAACCAGCAGTAACACACACGCACGCACGCACGCACGCACGCACGCACGCACGCACGCACGCACACACACACACACACACACACACACACACACACACACACACACACACACACGGGACGTAATGTTATTTGACTGTTACAAGGTTAGAATTGGAAACCGACATTTTGCGGATAATGTTCCGGATGTTGACGAACCTGCAGCGACTGGCGGCAGAAGTAACCCCTGCATCCACACGATAAGGGCCAGACAATGCTGTCCTGTCGTGGACTGACTCGTTCTGATGACCGGAACTGGAAATGTCGCGACAATTAATGTTGTCTTAGTGAGCGATGGTTGCGCGTTATCTGTGAGTTATGCGTCCCCGTTGCCAAAATGTACAATTACTAGAAAATGCAGCGTGACACAGGAGCGAACAATAAGAAACAGTAGGAAGAAACAGAACACGAGGAGGCAGAGATGGAGTGATTACAATACAAATGTGACCTTCTTGGAATCGCTAGGTGTTATTGTTTTCTGTCTCTAGTGTTTTAACTGCTATCCAGGATCAGACGAATTTCTTAGGTATTGAATGAATCATTTAATGCTGGATTGATATTCAAGATATTCAATAAATCCATATATATATATATCATGATACTACGAATAGTAAAGGTATCGAATTGTAACAAGTATTAAGCAACTTTTATAGTGAGTGCCAATTTAGTGGTGGTTCGATATTTAGTAATACGTCACTGAAGTATCACGATGAAAAAATGGTATTGAACTTACAGAAATATTGGAATATTTTAATTGATATATAGAATATCGAGCCAGCAGGATATATACTATCCAGTAATGTGCGACTTCTGATCTCGTCTGCTGGTGGAACAGTGTGAAAAGATCAGTAGAGTCATAGGACTATACATTCATGGCTTCTGATTCATATAACACTGCTTGGTGACAGAATCTAGGAATTACACACACTAGACAGGGATAGAGCAGCTAACGGCCCAGACTCAGTCAGGACTCTGGAGATAGGAACCATGACCAGTCATTCACACCATATTGGCAGAGCAAACAGTCCAGGTGGGACTGTGCCTTCTACAACTACAAAGCAAGATGTTAGGGGATACTTATCTACTGCAGTGCTTCCCAGAGAGGTATGGCGTCTCTTGGGAGAAAAAGGATCAATTACTAATTAGGGAAATTTGACTGAAGGTTAATGCAATTAAGTGCT
Source organism: Oasisia sp. SBJ-2009 (assembly GCA_964017155.1). Lineage (NCBI taxonomy): Eukaryota > Metazoa > Annelida > Polychaeta > Sabellida > Siboglinidae > Oasisia > Oasisia sp. SBJ-2009. Next base: position 41,420,442 of record OZ024866.1, read on the forward strand.
CAATAGTAACAGGCTCTAGAAAATTAAAAGCTCATTATCAATATTACCTTTATTAGATTACTTCTAATATCGCCATTTATTTATGTCTGATATATGTGATATATGATATATATTGTTTATATGAAAACAAAAATAATCGTGAGAAGGAATTACTTTGGTAATGTAATCGAGTACGAGTACGTTCACTTGGCTTTTTGGACCAATGTAATTGAGTACGAGTACGGTTATTGCGAGTACGAATACAGAGTATGATTACTCTCTCACACACACACACACACACACACACACACACACACACACACACACACACACACACACGCACGCACGCACGCACGCGCGCTTGCACACACAAACACACACACACACACACACACAATGGTCCACTTCGATTCTACATATCAATAAACCCGGTGTACCTATACGTGCGCGTGTAGTTACTGCACAACGACTTTCAGTGATTCATCGGATGATATTTGTTTTGTTTGCGCACTTCACGGTCTTCTGCAAGCGAAACACGAACATTCACTTCTGACACCATCGAGACACTGGGCGCCTTTGTGCAGCTCAGCGTGCACTTGTTATCAGGTGGCGGGACCCCGACTTCCCAAAGTGGTCATGTCTTCATTCTAAGGAGCACTTAAGCGTTCCACGACTGACACCATTTAACGCAACCTTTTTGCAAGACGAGGTTTTAGAAAGAAACGGATAACAAGCAATACTTCATTGACGAAGAATACTTCGCTTTGTGTGGGAGTCGTTTGTCTTCGAACTTAATATACAGGGAGACACTGTCACAGACAAGACGACTTACGTTATATACTTTAACCGGTGACACTTGGGCGTAATGGACGACAATGTGAAGCAACGTAGTGAAGAACTTATCTTGTCGAAATTGTAATTTGTTATCATGTACACGTATGTCATTGTCTTACCCACCACATAGGGAAACGACATTTTATAAGAGGTCTTATATCATATAGCTGCTTTACATGGTAACAACCCAGTGTGTCAGTGTTTGTAGAATAAATCAGTGTTTCGTACCGATGCTCGCGTGATGAGTATCGTGCATAATTGTATTTTTGGTTTATGCGAAATTCGAACCGTTGTTAAAAGACGAGTGCGTGAATGTACATCAACATGGAACATCAGCGCTTACATCCTGTGTCGATTACGTCGCTTAGCGCCATGCCAGGCTTACTCTTGTAAATGGGACCTGCGTAGATACTAATCCGTCTAACGCACAAGTCGAGAACATTTCAAATTGTTGTGAACGTGTTCAACACCTATCCGATTAATTTATATTTAGATGGCGCAATGGATAATACAAAAATGCTGTTCTCTGTTGTTCACATGTGACGCTGAATGGTAATTATAGGGCTTATCTCTTATGAGAACATAGCCTCAATATTATAGTGTTGCGTGTTTTCCATCGGACAAAGTAGAAGATCGCAGTAATTATATATCTCTCCAGTGTCCATCACCTACAGTGTATTAATAATATTTATTATAAGAGACAAGTTTCAGTTGTTTTACTACCAATACACTTAATTGGATGTGTTAAACTTAAGGCCAAATGAGCTGAAGTAGACATGCAGTTGGCAAATCCAGCGCTGCGTTTGCGGTAAAGCGCACTCGAAACTTACCGCAAGACCTGAACTATTGTATAGCGACAGAAGCAGCAATAACAAAGACATTAATCATAATATATAACAATATCCACTTAATTCGATGTGACTTTGGGCACAGACAAGAGCAGACGTGCATTGGTGTGAGTTTGTGTGGGTATTTACTTTGAATTGCATCATAAACCGAGTGTTCCACTAACAAACACCATGTGGACAAAACACGGGTTTATGGAACAATTATATATACGACACTGTTTCAGATTAAGATGGATGCAAACACAATGTGTTCTGTATTGATCATTCACCCAGTGATAATTGTAATGGCAAACCAATCATGGTTTCTTAACCATCACTGGTCCAACGCATTTCGCTAGCTGGGCGGGTGTTATAAATACTGCAGTGTTGTTCACTCGACACCGGTGCAAGCCAGTGTGACACCTCGTCTTCTTGAACTCCCGTTATCAGATCCTGGAATAAGCAGATAAAACACCCCAACCCCAAAGACGACCATCATCTGATTCCCCCCGGGCGAGGATGTACCCTTTGTATCACAGGACAAACCCACCCCACGATATCTCTGTCATCGCGTGTCACACGTCCGCCCGGGTCGCGCGTCTTGACTTGTCGACACAGTCCACAACGTCAACAATAGCGGCACAGTGTATACACGTGGCTCCTTAGTCCGGCGATCAAAGGAAATTCGATATATACAATTACGCAGTTGTGTGTGGGTTTGTGGAGTTCGTAGAATGTTAGTAAACGAAGCCTAAGAGTGCAACACGGTGTCGTCAGCCCAGACTCGACCGGGCCGAGATTCGACTCCATTTCAGGGTCTGCTGTCGTGTGCAGTTTAAACGACTATCATGAACGACACGTATGAAATAGACAGTTGTTCAAATACATGTTTGCCACCCGTAGCCTAACTAGTAATCAGCTGACTAGACTAAGAGTAATTACATACAACGACACGTCCGCGATCATACAGATACGCTGAGTATCTGCGTGACAGGTCATAATAACATTCGTTCTACCTAGGCTAATTAGTTAGTTGCTTCGACAAAATCAGAAAAAAAGGGTTTCGAAGTATAAAAATGTACAAAATATCTAATTCCGTGGATGTTGTGTATAACATTTTACAAAAATTCTTTGGAATCTAAGTTCACAACACCCATGACAACGGCGCCCGTGCCCTAGTTCTCTAATTAAAATAAACATCCCCGACAGTTTTATTCGTAAAGTCATGTAAACATTATAATATAATTATAACTAAATATTTTTAGATATGTATACAGTAACACCTGTCTAGGGCGACCGCCCTGGCCCCTCCAGCACAACAAAAGCGGTCGCTCAAGACAGGTGGTCGCTTATAACAAGTTGCACACAAAATCATGTCGGCATAATTATGAATATGTATACGTATGTGTGTATAATCTACATAGGCAGGCAAGCATTATATTAGTATAACAAACAAATATGATCATTAATACATTTTGTATTTAGGACTTTGTATAAGTCAAGATACAAACATATTGGTTTACACATTAATAGATTTATATTTATGTCTTCTGAAAATTCTTCGAGGACTGTTCACCTAAAACCATAACTTTCGAGAAAAAAATGCAACTCGAAACAAACGACGAAACATGTTCCGGTCGCCGCTAGCAGGTGAAAACAACGGTCGCGTGCACAATTTGTGTGGTCGCTGGTCGCATTTGGCAGGTATTCGTTCACGGTAGGTTCGTTTTAATCAGAAACGATCCGTGCCTAGGAAGTCGGTCGTTCAAGACGGGTGGTCGCCCAAGACAGGTTTTACTGTATTCCAGTTTCCTCATTCCTGTGCTGACTAATTTCAGGTAGACGAACAGACACATCGCCTTGAGGTGTTTCTTTAATAACATATCTGCTCACTATGATCCTATCGTGTAAACGTTATGGTAGTTTATATAATATGAACATCTCTAAAGGAGGAATATGATCCGACTTTGCTCCTTTGTGTAAATATTTATCGTTTTCCTCTATCTGCATTCTTCAGCCAGAGACGCGTACGATGTCAAGATTTGATGGTACAGTTCGTGTAAATTCAGTGTTATCTCTGCGGACCTGTGTAGTTACAACATTACCACTGTGACACGATAAGATTACCTTTGTCACGGAAGAACAATATTGTAAGCAGATACGTATGCGGGCAGATATCGCTAATCGCATGTTGCTTCGATTTAGGGTCGTTTTTGGGTCGCAGGTATTGTGCTGATGAGTCAATGGAAGGCTCTATGTCGGTCAAAGAAAATCGGTCAATTGGGTGGCTGTAGAAGCCGAACGAACAATCCAAGGCTGACTTTGTTTCGGTCACGTGTTCATTGTTTCGGCGACATACCAACTGTATTGGTAGTATGGCCTTTGTTGCGGTCACGTGTCCTTTATTGAGTTTAATTCGGTCAGATGTGGGTGGTAAATACAAGATTCACAATCATACGATAACTCTGAATAAAGGGTTACAATTAGCAGAAGGTCAACATCGTGAATATTCTCTAAGGGAATAGTTAAGAAATGAACTTAGCAAATGTATCGCTTTCTAGAGGGACTCGCAGTACACAGGTGGTAATGTGGGCGCAGCACCAGCTGGAGTAGAGTGACGTCATTCGGACGAACGAAGCCGCGGGGCACAACCATGTAGCTGTCGTCACGTGATGGATGTCATGTGACAAGGGAAACATTATTCTCGCACCTGCACCGCGAAAAAAATTGCTCGTGTGAATCCTGAATGCCGCTCGCAGCAATAAGCGCAGTGGCATCTCGCGATGACGGACCCCATGTGATGACGTAATACAGGGTCAGGGTCTTAGAATTAGGTTGTCTGTTTTGTATCCTGGAAGTAGCCGCATGAGCTAATTAGATCAGATCAGTTGCACGTAGCTTGGAAAGACGGGAGTGTAGGACCCATCCACCATTTTAAAGCAGTACAAATGATTGTGTATAAACTGAATGTTTTGTTTATAATTATAAGTTGAATGTTTGCTTATGGGTTGAATGTTTCGGTAGCGCAACGCTAAAATTGAGAACACCGTTTTTAGCGTTTTGGCCTACTAAACGCAATTTTACAGGCAGTGTGCATTTATTATATTTACTGTAATATGAAGCACAATAGACTTATACATGTCTATACATGAATAACGACATCGTATCTTTAAAGGAGCAACTTGTTTGCGCATGTCAGTGTACCAATAGACTTGTATAGCAAGACACAACTTGTCAACATTAACAATGTTTAAGTCGCCTTTCTGTCTGCACCGCTTACATTTCCTATTGTTATAAGCAACATTATGTCGTGCAATGTATGTCGTCCCAAACAGAACAGTTGTGAATCGCCTCTCGTGACGTCACACCCACGGGTACCCGTGAATGTAAATAGTACCAGGGCTACCCGTGAATGTAAATAGTACCGGATATCAATATAATAAGTTTTATTAGCAACTAAACAAAATTGGATTCACATTATACAACAACTACTATTAATGCATTAAAACATCATAACATGTCGATATATTGACATGTGATAACGTATTAATTCTACTTTACTCTGACAGTTCGTGTTTACGGGCAGTTACATAATCCCCATGCTATAAACACAGTTACGGTATCTATTGGTTCTTGTTGCTGGTAAAGGGTATACATTATTACGCCTAGTTTCATATTTGGTATGCGTTTTGTCAGTTAACAGATGGTGTAATCTGTGGGTGCCGACTTTAATCTTATCAATTTTTTGACAAATGTTGTCCCGTCTTACTTTTAATGTATCCACATTAACCACGGACTTATATGCATATATGTCCATGCATTAACATACAAGAGTATCTAAATATAGAGCGCTGTCACCGCATCTACCGCAGAAGTGTTCCAGAGAGCCGCCATCCCAGTCATTCAGACATTGACATTATAGTAGATTGTTTTAGTGTTAATCATGGATTGCCTGCTTTTTATTTTTATTTAATGTACTAATACCTTTATTGATCTATGTATTCAAATATTTTATTAACTTATTATTTTAGCTCACAGTGTCGTATCCTTTACATTGCATGACCGTGAAATTCAATGTACAAATAATTTATTTATCTATTTATCATATCTATCTTATTAATTCATTCATCGTTTTAATGTACACTTAATGTACAGTTAATTGTATTTATCTATTATATATTTAGTTTATTAACTTAATAGTTTAGCGCACGGTCACGTTACAACTGTAGGATAGTGAAATATCACTTTTAAGCAATAAATACTTGAAGACTTGAAGACTAAATGCGTTGGACAGACACGTCTCGAAATGCCCTAGTAGTTGTACGTTACGCAACTCGTTCTGTCGACGGAGCCTGCCAGCCCGTCGGTGGGATGTCGGCGGTGTGCTGCTATCAGCAGGGCCCGGATTGTTCCGTTATCAGTGACGGCGTGTCGTCCGTCACGCCGTCCGTCCACGTTCTGACCTGCTGGACACGGGTCAAGGGACGGACACGGTGGTGGAGAAAGGACGAGTTGTTGAGGGTCAAAGTGTCGTCGACGTCTCGTCCGGTGTGTGTCTTGTCGCTGTCCGGTCAACGCTCTACTGATCTGTGATAGTCCGACAACACACTTGTAACTGTTACTCGCACCCCGATTGATCTGTGTTGGCGTGGCGGAGGAAGTGTCCCATTGTAGTGTCTGTCTAAAATGTAGACCGTCCAATGTCTATTTTGAAAACAACAATATGCGATTGTCAAATTTACTACGTGCCTTAATGTTGTATTGTGTTTGTAATTGTTATATATGACAACGCACGACATGCCGATATTCTGTAGCATTATTGTATAGGTTTTTATTGTATAGACTTTTATTGTATAACAGTTTTTCTGTAGCATTATTGTATAGAAATTCAAGACTTTTAACGACGTGTTAAAATTCAAGACTATTTTTAACATGTCGTTAACATAGTCTCGAATTTCTGTTTCAAAATTAACTGTCCTGATAAATTTCAAATCATCAGAAGTGAATGGACCCTGTAGTACGCAAACAGCTTTCATTGTCATTTACGCGAAGCACATTTGCTCAAGAAGTAGATAACTATTACGGTCGTTAGTGCCTCTTGTAAAGCTATTACTAACTACGTTTTCACGGTCCCAAAACTCGCACATCCCACGCGCGATTTCCTGAGAAGAAACAGCCTCGCTGCCTGCATAGTGCGAATATATTGGTACAATGTATATTATATTTATCTCTGTAATGATTGTAACCGCGTGCGGCAAACACACCGCACCGCTGCCCCACCTACGGAGTTGTTGAATCGCGAGGCCACGTGTTGAGTGATGCGTGCAGCCGCTCCCACTGTGATGTCACTGCATGAGTAACGAGGAGACACTTCTCTTGTATTTCGGTGCCGCATGACGTTTTTTCTCTCACGTTCTCACGATTCTAGACGTGAACTTTGTATTTGTGTTCAGACAGTCTGGACTATATTTCATGTCGGCGCATATAAAACCGTTTTACAAATCGGGCGGATAATAAGCAGATACGCACGTGTTTACACAAACTCACACTGGGGCGAAATTAATCTCTCTTGCTATGTTCGCGCATCGCACATCTCAATTATCCATTATATCAGACCGATAGCAAATCGGTGTTGCTAAGATATGCGATCTAATAATTAATGGCATTTCTTAAAGAACTGTTTACACACGGTGCGGATTAATTGAATACATTCCACGCGACTGTATTGAGATAATTTAACGAAGCAGTTTTCTTCTCAGACGTAATGATTTATGTTATATGAGTGAAGAATTTAAAAAGGAAGTATCGTGTGGAAATAGTTATCTAAGCGCACGTTTATTGGGTACATGTCGCGCAAACATAAGTGAAATTTACATGTTAGCCTGTTTAAGTAGTTTTACCAATTTGCCCTTCTCCCAATTAGCAAAACCAACATCCCATGTTTTACTTCGTTAGTCGGCTAAGCCCAAAAAGGAAGTGGGTTTTGCATTAGGATGCAATGACGTAAGTCAGTCCAGTCATGTTAAGTCGTGTACCTACAGCGCTGGTGCCAAATTGAAAATTACAGATGACATAAGACCACAATAACGCAGGCTGCGAAAGTCCGGTCCGATCGTCCGGGGTGAGTAGTTTTAGAGCTCGGACTAGTAGTTTTAGAAGAGCAATCCCGTCAGACTAGCTATAATGACTTGTAAATGGCAGCCGAACTACCAGCCAGCTAAACCTATCGTGCACCCTGAATAAGGCATACGAGAGAGTGTCAAAACGAATTGGGAGGGAGGGGGCGAATTGTCGGCACAGAACACCGTGCTGTTTAATGTCGCCGATACCTTTTTCTTATCTTTGCGCTGATGAGACGATATTCTCATATCGCTTCGCAGTAGTTTATGCTGGTGAGAAAATCTTTTGAAGCTCAGAGCCGGTTTCGGTTTCTTTAAACCGCTAACAGCGAAGGAGCGTTATCGCCTGGTGGAACTCATCATTAAGTGAGATTATTCGATATATTTTCTTATCGTATCGCATAGTGTTTGTGAGAAGATCGTTAGAAGTTCAGCGCGATTTTGTTTCCTTTATATGGAGTGTGCCTCCTGATTTTATTGGACAAAAATGTACTATATAAATTAAAGAGGTTTCATCGTACTGATAGCCAAGATATGTTTTACTGAGCCAGTTTTCGTTGGTGAATTGTTATGCTTCGAGGTGAATCAGTTGTTTACCATGAGAAGTACCGTCAGTGTGGACGGCAGAAACCACACTGACGGCGATGACGACACAAATGTCCGAGCTCGCTAGTCTATAATTTGAGTGACAACGCGGCGATTTGTATAATAGCGCTGCGATTATTATAAGCACTGAACGGTTAATTATAAAGTTGGTTCTGCTTCCTTAACACACATTTGCGTGTTCAGTTCCTTATAACAGATGTACTTTATACTGTGTAACATAACAACGCAATAAAAGTAAATTTGAAAACAGGTGGCAGACTGCCTGAAACCCAGGTAACGCCGAGGGAGTGTCGTCACGCTGACGGCGACAGAGAGTCACCATCTGCTGCCGCCCATCTATATGTGACACTACGGCCGTCCGTGTTGTAAACACTGACTTGGCTCGTTGCCCGCGTCTGTCCACACACAGTTAGCGCCGTCAGTGTTTGTTAACGCCTCGTGATGAATTGTTACGATGAGCAAGTATGTAGGCCCGCGTTCACGGCCTGCGTAGACACGTCTATTGTGTATATAACACGGCCAGCGTGGCTGGCTTGATTGGTCAGCGATTAGTCGGTGGTTGGGGAGTAGTTGGCCAGTGTTTGGTCATTGATTGGTCAATGATTTATATGTGATCGAAGAGTGACTGGTGATTGACTGGTCAGCGTTTGGTCTCCTTTGAATCTCACCAAGACCTCTCTAGGTATAGTTGGTGTGGCGACGTGTTGGTGGGTAAGCGTACATCCACCACACATCCGAAATACTGTATGTTCTGGGCCGCCCGGTTTCGACGTATGTGAAATATACTACTAAGAATTTGCTAGGAGTCACTACTTAGGGCGATATTACATTTTCGGCATGGGTATCGCACAAAAACTAAAAATGGCATGTATTCGAGGACATGTTTATTTCCTGAACTTCATTGCTGTACACCAAATTTGAACAACAGGTAACGCGCGTTCTGTCACCAAAGAAGCAGACCCCAAAATGAAGGTTTCCCCCAGACCTAAAAAATGGAGGTTTCGGAATGTTACTCCAAGTCAGCCATGGTAGCCATCCAGAGACTCATTGGAAGCATGATACGCCGTTGCCAGGCTGTGATTGCACCACGTGGGTCACACACAAGCTACTGATAGTTATTGGTGCTGATAATTGGACATTTGGGACATTTTCATGACTTGGAGTAACACTCTTTTAATTTTTTTCTGTGATACCCATGCCGACAAATATAATACCGCCGTAAATAGTGATCCCTAGCAAAGTTTGAGTAGTACACTGTATAGGTTAATTAACATTATATAAAAGGTTGGGTGCTGGGAAAAAAGTGTGGCCCAGAAAGGATACCGGGACATTAAGACATTGAGATGACCGGAGGCCCTCTATGTAAGATGAGAAGATACCGGATAATGTCGTCAAAGGAACAACCAAGAACACACCGTGACGCACGCGTAAACTGATCCTTCGAACCGAGGTGCACCCGGCACTCTGTAAGGGCCGTACCTTTGGCAGACCCCGGTCGCACTTCCTGCCCCCGTGTACAGGTGCCCGGGGCTAAGCTCTGCCAGTCGTGTTAATAATATATTTCCACTCGCAGCCTCGACCCGCGCCAAGATAGGCGCAGTATTTCAGGCCACAGGACGTTTGGTGCAGAAGGACTGCACGGTGGAAGACAAGCAAGTGTACTGGAAGAGAACGCTACGCAAAGTACACTGCTTACAGTGGTGATCACACACTGACAGCTGTCAGCGGGTGGTCACAAACTGACAGCTATCTGCGGGTGATCGCAAGCTGGCAGCTGTCTGGTGTCTGTGTGTGATCACAAACTGGTAGTTATCTGCCCGTGATCACAAACTGACAATTATCTGCAGGTGATCATAAACTGAGAGCTGTCTCAGCCTGTCTGCGGGTGATCACAAAATAGCAGCTGCCAGCGGGTGATCACGAACTGACAGCTGTCTGCGGGTGATCAGAAACTGACAGCTGTCTGCGATATTCAGCGTAAGACTCTGTGATCTAAAGCTCTGTGATCCGTGGATGGTCCAACGGAACATGACGGAACTCCTGCAGCATTCCGTGTGTGTTTCGCATGAGACTGATACTTTATGCGTAGTTAGACGTTGGTAACACTTACGGTCACGTATTGGTCTCAATAACAAAACGTGTTACTTGTCATCACCTCGTGAAACGCCCGCTTCACGCTGGTTCTTATTGGAATAACAGCCCCATTTCGTTGGGAAATACATGCATTTGTGACGTCATACCCCCTGCCATATTGAACCGACTATAGCAGACATTGCGAAGAAAGGTGTTGACATACTGCAGTGTACACCTCCACTATGGTCAACGAGGGAGGGGCGATTTAACTGGGTACCATTAACGAAGCTATCAACGTGAAATGCGTCAAATAATTTAAAAGAGCCGCTCCGTTTTGTATTTGTGTCAGAAAGTGCGAGTCCACATCCGCTCACGACAATGTCGCGACGTTTCTTTTATTAGTTTAAGTAGGAAATTAGCTTTTGCATTTGACATTTATAGACTCAGTATGTATTAGCATGGACAAGGCCGTCCGTCCGTCCGTCCGTCCGTCCGTCCGTCCGTCCGTCCGTCCGTCCGTCCGTCCGTCCGTCCGTCCGTCCGTCCGTCCGTCCGTCCGTCCGTCCGTCCGTCCGTCCGTCCGTCCGTCCGTCCGTCCGTCCGTCCGTCCGTCCGTCCGTCCGTCCGTCCGTCCGTCCGTCCGTCCGTCCGTCCGTCCGTCCGTCCGTCCGTCCGTCCGTCCGTCCGTCCGTCCGTCCGTCCGTCCGTCCGTCCGTCCGTCCGTCCGTCCGTCCGTCCGTCCGTCCGTCCGTCCGTCCGTCCGTCCGTCCGTCCGTCCGTCCGTCCGTCCGTCCGTCCGTCCGTCCGTCCGTCCGTCCGTCCGTCCGTCCGTCCGTCCGTCCGTCCGTCCGTCCGTCCGTCCGTCCGTCCGTCCGTCCGTCCGTCCGTCCGTCCGTCCGCCCGCCCGCCCGCCCGCCCGCCCGCCCGTCCGTCCGTCCGTCCGTCCGTCCGTCCGTCCGTCCGTCCCCTTCACCTATGCTTCATTCAAAATCTGCTGGCCTTGTAACAGACAACGTCCAGCACAATACTGACGTCAGCCTACGAGTCACTCTCTCCTGATATTAGTCAGAAATGAGACTTTTCTCACGACTGCTGACCTCACGCTCTACACCGTCGCTGGTGTCATTGTCACAGCACGCGGCAGACGTAAGTCAAAGCAGCCAGGCGACGGTGTTTACACGAGCGTTATCCCTTTTCAAAACACCTTGCACAAGTAGTCGTGTTATTGGATTTTATGCTTTCGTCGCAGTCTGTCTCATCATTCCTTTCAAATGGCCTATTTCCGTCTTCCATTTACAAGTCTCTAAATTCCGTGTGGCATGAAGTAAGATTCAATATTGTTTTGCTGACGTGGGACCGGTTTTAACCGGTATGGGGTCGACAACAACGGCCTTGTCGGCAGTGACAGTGTCACTATTTCACAAAGTATGCATTGTTCCCATGCCGATGACAAATATGATGTGACAAGTAGGACCCGGACTGTGACAGGCAGGTAGACGTTTTGTGGGACACAGTGTAAAGCGCTCCGCTCTCACCGTAGAGCGAAACACACCGTAGAGCAAAACACACCGTTTCCCCTTCACTTCACATCGGGACAAATAACTGATAATTGCCCTTACGTCAGCTGAGCACAATAATATCGAAACCGAAACTGGGTTTTTGCTTCCTTGCATCACCTGTGGTTAAGTTTCGTCGTCATCACCGCAGATAACCAAGTGCCAAACAAACACGTTGAACCATCCCAAAATTGGCGCACCTGAGCGCTATACATGAGAGTTTCGTTTTCATAAAGTAAGTTACGCGATGGAGATATATGAGTTTTGGCTATGGAGATATATGAGTTTTGGCATGAAGTCTACAGTTGAGTTAGTCAGGTGTAAAATGGCTGCGTTAATCAAAACATATTGATAGCATTTGCGGGGGTAAACTATTTTTTACAAACATGCATCAGTTCAATTATACGTGCATGTAGACGTGTATAAACCCCAGTAATACACATTGGTTTCAAGATGTGAACTTTTAAATACTTCATCGAAAAGAAAAATGTGTGGGATGCTGTCATAAGATCACACCATATTGCATTGGTTTTGATACTTCATTCATTGCACGATACTGCATTGATTGTTGATACTTCGTCGATCGCACGATACAGCATTAATTGTTTTGATACTTCGTTGATCGCACGATACTGCATTGATTTTTTATACTTCATTGATCGCACTATACTGCATTGCTATTGAAAAGCTTCACCACATACTCAATAATAATGCAATGCTTTATAGCAGCAGCTATGTAGACGTGCATCTATTTGATGTTACATTACATTGTATTGACAGTTAAGCTAAGAACATTTTAAGGTTGTGAACGCTTCACAACAAAAAGAAGCAGAGCACTCGCACTGTCCAACACGATAAGGCTAATGAATTTCCAATATACAGAACACATGCAATCACAGTAGGTACATAAACATTTCACAACAGTGTAAACATGTCACCCCAGTGACCTTAGCGCTATACACACGATGTACCGATGGACAAAAACACTGCAAGGCTGAGTGACTCCATTGGCCCGAAGTAAATTATCAAGCGTGTTGACTTGAACGTACACAAGCCCTTGTGTTTGCGTGTACGTGTGTGCATGCATTAAACTGCGGTCTGTCGAATTGGGCGGAATTCGTGCACTGAGCTCGTGCGTATTTTAACGGGGTCATTTAGCATCAAATGAGTTCGTAGTCTTTACGATGCCTAACGTAGCGTGTTTAATGAAAACACATACCTGTGCATTCCTGTGAACATTTAGGGCGTGTTGTTGATTGATAGGTGCCGAGGTTTAGCACAGTATTTGCAATCATTACCGTCAACACAGCGTAGCCGTAGTGTCCGTGTTTGGGCGAGTACTTCAGCATCCCAATTTGCCTAAGCCGTGCAGCGTAATGCATCTAATAGTTATCAAGATTTATTTACCATTTTCAACATACATTGCACACATCATTTAAAATAGGAAAGTGTTCTGGTGTTTGAGTCTTGTGGTGCCTATATAGACCTCTACAATGAATTAGGTAAAATAAATTATATATATATATATATATATATATATATATATATATATATATATATATATATATATATATGAATAATTTATCATGTTAAAGGGGATATAATTTATATATATATATATATATATATATATATATATATATATATATATATATATATATATATATATATATATATATTGCCCTTTAACATGATATATTATTCATTACAAATTATTATTTGTATCTTATCAATAAATGAAGAAATAATGCATCTAAGATGTTATGTTAAACTAAAAATAAAAAAATTATTATATATCTAAAATGTCCTTCAAAATGGTAAATCTTCTATTTACAATTTTTATGTTAAGCTAACATTTCATAATAAAGTAATGATATGATATGATGGCGTTGACGTCTTAGGAGGAATCCATTTATTTCCCAAAAACGTAACTACCGTATATAAATTATATATTACAAATGGGAATCTACCTGAGCATAATTATGGTCATTCCAGTTATATGATATTTTAATTCACCTGTCTGCATGACACATTTGTAGAAGTTGAATATGTTATGTTGATCGCAACTGGCCTCAATTAGCCAAACGCACGATGACTTTGGTGCAACCAAACATACCTTTACCCGTAATATGGTGTTACTTTAACTAAAATTTAATGCAGATAGAGCGTCTTTTCTTCCAATCATCTACACGAATCAGAGGTCACTACGATTGGCGCGCACGCAAAAGTAAAATAGGTAAATTCGTATACATCGGCACCAGGGATGAAATGCACTTACAGTGACTAATACTGTGTTAGCGTATTACTACACATATTATACCATCGCGGAGCTCACGTTATGGGTGTGATTGTCTACTAATCTAATGTTATTACTCGTAACTCATCTCACGTTATGCTTCGTCCTTTCCGCAGCCATTCGCATTGACCTGTGCGGGATTGCCGTGGTGCGATGGAACAGCTCGGAGGAGGGTAACAACGACCTTGACCCTGACGAAGTGAGACGAGACAACAAGGAGCAGTACTTCCTCAAGAAGATCACGCTGCTCGAGAAAGGTGAGAGTTGTCGATTTGTTCTTTGTTCAGGCTGAATCGGCCGATCAGTGGGCAATTTGGGCGCGCGATAGTGTAATGGTTAGCACAGGACAGACATGGTAGATTTGGTTTAAGACATGGCTCTCAATATCGGAGACCCGGACATGAAGCTAATGTCTGTCCCATGTTAGTTTGGGATATAAAAGAACCACTGAGGACGACAAGCACCCTGGCAGTGACCACCATCAGTGCCAGCATAAATAGGTCGGCTTGGCGTAAATGTTCTGAAAAAGGCTGTCTAGTTCAATGAGACTTCATAAGATCATAATATTGTAACCACAATGTATACATACAGACGAGTCAGGCAATAGAACGTTGCCGAGCGCTGAAGACAACTAAACGTACTAGAAGTGCTTATAGGATAAGCCTGCGTTTGTGTCATTATAAGGTAAGTTATAAGCCGACTGTTATGTTTACTTTTCCCATACTAAGAATACAACCAGGGAACATGTTTGGAATCTTAAGTACTCTATATTAATTAATGTAAAACGCGAATCCAGAGAAGTCGAGGCGGCGTTCAATTGAACAAGTCTCCAAGGGAGTAAATTTTTAAAAGCTTTTAGCAATCCTAAGGCAGTTGTCTATGCATGTAAATCGCTGTGATGTATAGAAAATCAAATAGTAGTATTATTATCATTTTTCCACGTGTCAAGACAGTTGTTAGGTCCGTTGTAAATTGACACAAGAGTTACCCCCAAAAATATCGTAGTTCTTCATGTACCAACGTAAAGTTGTAAAGGGTTATTAGTACGGATATATTTTCTTTAAGATCTCGATATTACTGATTGGTATGTTCTGCCACCAGTACAAAATTTTATTACAATTTAGAAAATGGTACATAAACCATAATAACACGCAGACGCCAAGACAAAAATATAGAATATGTCATATCTGACCTGCACTGGGCAGACACCACTTGTATCAAACGTGAGACGTGGGAGTTTGTGTTGCGGTTTAGAGCGCAGATTGCCAAACGGCTATAAATTATAAATGCTAAAAACCACCGTATTGGCAGCGCGACCAACATATGTCACAATCACTGTACACCCTCGCAACTACGCTCGCCTAATTATTAGTGCGGCTGGGGCTTCGGCAGCCATTAGCCACGCTTCGTGGTATGGCGCCACAGTGTGTCTGAGTACCTACCCTACGTCGGGGTAAACAATGACACGAGACCCAAGCAATCTTATATAATAAAAGTAATTATTTTGTTCAATATACGCGAACTGTTCGAACCAAATTTAAACATGGATTGCACGAACCACCTCACTCAATAACATAAACGGGAA
Source organism: Oasisia sp. SBJ-2009 (assembly GCA_964017155.1). NCBI lineage: Eukaryota > Metazoa > Annelida > Polychaeta > Sabellida > Siboglinidae > Oasisia > Oasisia sp. SBJ-2009. The sequence continues at coordinate 41,436,317 of OZ024866.1, forward strand.
TAGCAAATTGTACGTTTTAGGTCATAAGTTAAAATCCAATTCTGCTGATCGTGTTCGTATGCTTTCATTTTAGGTAACTTTTTATTAACTGTCATATTTTGATTAAGTATTTGTTGTGTCAAAACACATATATACATATATCATTATAGCGCCAATATACACGTATGTTAGGTCGGTGAAAAGAATTATTGCTGTCACTTAAGATGTTCAGTTTATAATAATATGATGCAAAAAGACCGACGCTGCGCGTCAAAGAACGTCACGGAAATTCCGAAACATTCACGAGCGGCTTATTGGTACTGCGTATTCAAAGAATTATTTCTACGTCTCAAAATGTTACATGTAATACGGGCCACAGTTAGCTGAAACAAAAAACAAGCCGAGGTCACGAATTTTGCGGTTTCGGAAAGGTACTGAGAGTGATGTAGCCTCGATCACCCAGGTTCCGCGAGGTGGCAGCACGTGTTAGCCTCTTACATCCGCATGGAGAATTGATGCACTGCCAATGTTGTCACCATGGCGGCCTTATAGCGTAGCGACGCTAATTGGCTCTCAGAACAATTATGAAATAAAAATAAGCATATACTTTTATAAAATAATAGTATTGAAAGTGTCCAAAATTAAACTTATATTCACACAAAGGTAAACAAACAAAACTAAAAAATTGTAGTTGTTTGTAAAGCAGGAATTATGGCAGCACATTTTAGCCCCTCACACGGATAAGATTCTATAGTGACCAGAGTGTCTTTTCCGCGATGTTACGCAGCCGAGCGAGAGTCGGTTAAGCGAGACAATAGGGGGGGGGGGGGGGCACTGAGACTGTATGGTGTAATTACAAGTATTCACACACACGCACGCACGCACACACACAGCCACACACACACACCCACACACACACACACGCACACGCACGCACGCACACACACACACACACACACACACACACACACACACATACATACACACACAGATATATATATAATATTATATATATATATATATATATATATATATATATATATATATATATATATATATACGCACGCACACACACACGCACGCACGCACGCACGCACACACACACACACACACACACACACACACACACACACACACCGCCCGACGTGCCAGGATATCCGTGGTCGGTTCACTACTAGTCTGTGCGGGTAAAACAGCCAGGCGAGTGAGACTAGGTCAATGTTCTGCACCAGTCCTCGGGAGATGACGACTCGACGCGTGTGTTTGGGTAGCACACGTCTGGTCTTGTTCTGCCACCCGTCTCCGTGGGCGGTGTGTCGGAATCCGTCTCAAGTGGTACATGTACATGCTTATTTAACCCCCGGTTTGTACCAAGCGAGTGAAGCTAGTGATCCAATTGTATTGTGTACAAGCGCCCTCAAGTTCACAGCCCCGTAAACACTAACTAGTTGTCGTTGCTGCGGTGATAATAATTATTCATGCTCGCTCGAGTGTGTTTATAGAGCGCAACACATCGTAATATTTTGGGTAAATTACTGTGGTAGAATGAGTGAGTTAGTCAAAGCGAGACACTGGTTAATGAAACCGTCAAATGGTGCGTCATCTACGGCGGGTTTGTGGGAAACATGGACCTCCTCCGTCAACTGACAGCGACCGTGGGATTGTCTTCTCTGAATGTGATACGGTGTGTGTGTGTGTGTGTGTGTGTGTGTGTGTGTGTGTGAGTGCATGCGCGCGTGCGTGCGTGCGTGCGTGCGTGCGTGTGTGTGCCCGCCCACGCACATTGTTGCACTGCTTATAAATTATTGTCATAATATACAAACTTAGAAAAGCACTTTCGTGTTCGTTTCGCGCATAAATCAGTGAAACACGCACACAGACAGTCTAGACATATGCCTGCCCGTCTAGGGCCACAAGTTCGTGTCGTGTTCTTGCCGGCGTAAGAATAATAAATGTGGGAATGAACAGGCAGTCTATACAACACGAAGCATTGTCAAATGACGGCTAAACATGGACAGTAAACGTGAGAATAGATGGCTTGAACAAATAACACGCAGCCTACGTAGATGGAACAGTATTGTGGGACCCAGATTCGCTCACGCAACAACGGTTTCTCTGTGAGCGACAAGTGATTGACAATTGCAAAAAATCACATAACTAAAACTGGTGTTCTCATTGTAAGCCACATAGCCATGTGTTCACCCGCTACCTGGTGGCTTGTTCGTAGTGGTTGTTTGGTTCATTCTAGGAGTAATTTGTTGTGTTTATTGGAAGATTATTACAGGTTTTGACTAATTAAATCAGATTTATCCAGCTGCAAACCGTAAGTTGAGTGAAATCATTCTTCTAATATATCCAGTATTGATTTACCTGTAGAGGCTTTCGTCAGTGTCTCACACCGACGTCATCTGTGCGTGAATGAGAGCACTGATAAAGTCGGTACGAGATACTACGAAAGTTTCTCCAGGTAAATCTATGTTGGAGGTGGTATTAGAAAGGGTTCACTCTAGAATAAACGATCCTGAAAGAATGTTCAGTGACTTGAACCGTAGAATGTATGACTTGAATGGAAATGTCCGTCATTTCGCTCTCCAGAACAGGTGACGCAAGACCGTAATGAATGGTTCGTCCGCCATTACTCGACGAAAGTGTTCTCAATATAAATGTCGTTATTCAGGTTGTTTGAATTTCTGTGAGGATTTGGTTAGTATTGAGTGAGTAGAAACGATGTATTTGTGCAGCGTCGTATCAGAGCTGTCAAATTATGACAGAAGTCAGTCGGTGTTTTTCAGCGTATAACTACAGGCGTCATTTTGATTGGTGATGCGATCCAGACAAATCAGTGTCTGGTTAGAGACTCGATTGTGAAAAAAATTATGTATTATAATTTCGTGAATGTTATACAGCATATGTGCAAATGAGAGATAAGTAATATAATACACCAGTAGAACAACGAAGACAATGAAGGAAACGCTATACAGTGATGGCGGCCTGTGCGGAACGCAAATGTGGTTTTACGTCAGCATGTAGAATGTGTGACTTGAGTATAAATGTCATTCACGTCACTTTTAAGAACAGTTGGATAACCCGCCTGACACCTCCGTACCCATAAAACCGTAGTTTGTGTTCCGCTGTTGCAGAGGGCAGCTTCGTGGACAAGGACCCGGTGCTGGCGGCGGGCGAGTACACGTTCGACTTCGAGTGTAAGTTGCCGCAGGAGCTGCCGTCGTCCTTCGAGGGTCGGCACGGCCAGGTCCGCTACCTCGCCCGGGCCTGCATCGAGCGCAACTGGAAGTCGAACGTCGTCACGAAGAAGGCCTTCACCATCCTTAATGGACTGGACCTCAACTTCATCCCCGAGGCCGCCGTGAGTAGGACACGTGTCCGAGGGATAGGGGTGGACGGCTGTGTCAGCGTTGGACGGTTGCGTCAGCGTTGGACGGTTGTGTTAGCGTTGGACGGTTGTGATAGGGTTGGACGGTTGTGTTAGCGTTTGACGGTTGTGTTAGCGTTGGACGGTTGTGTTAGCGTTGGACGGTTGTGTTAGCGTTGGACGGTTGTGTTAGCGTTGGACGGTTGTGTGAGCGTTGGACGGTTGTGAGAGCGTTGGACGGTTGTGTGAGCGGTGGACGGTTGTTTGAGCGTTGGACGGTTGTGAGAGCGTTGGACGGTTGTGTGAGCGTTGGACGGTTGTGTGAGCGTTGGACGGTTGTGTCAGCGTTGGACGGTTGTGTTAGCGTTGGACGGTTGTGTGAGCGTTGGACGGTTGTGTGAGCGTTGGACGGTTGTGAGAGCGTTGGACGGTTGTGTGAGCGGTGAACGGTTGTGTGAGCGTTGGACGGCTGTGTCAGCGTTGGACGGTTGCGTCAGCGTTGGACGGTTGTGTTAGCGTTGGACGGTTGTGTGAGCGTTGGACGGTTGTGTTAGCGTTGGGCGGTTGTGTGAGCGTTGGACGGTTGTGTTAGCGTTGGACGGTTGTGTGAGCGTTGGACGGTTGTGTCAGCGTTGGACGGTTGTGTTAGCGTTGGACGGTTGTGTGAGCGTTGGACGGTTGTGTGTGCGTTGCTTGTGGTTATGGGAGAGGAGGTTTGTTACGCGCTTGGCGTGACCGTCACGTGTGAAGTTATTGTTTGGTGCTAGTGTCGTCGTGGACGCAGGTTCGCACCCACGTACGCATGTCAGAACACACAGACGTGTGCATCAGCGCACACAAAGATACACACACACACACACACACACACACACACACACACACACACACACACACACACACACACACACACAAACACACACACACACACAAACACGCGCACACACACACACACACACACACACACACACACACACACACACACACACACACACACACACATACACACACACACACACACACACACACACACACACACACACACACACACACACACAATTTGCAACAATGCCACCTTTGATTTAGTATTAGTGTATCTAGTTCAGTTTCGTACAACAATTATTTAGCTATGCGTATTCATGTGGTTTACTTATACTTTTAATGTATCTATTTCTGGTAATTTAATTTAGCTACTATTGGAATTGACAACACTACTAAACGGAGTTTGATGTTGAATTTTGTGTAATAATAAAGTTTATTACTGTTATATTATCAGAGTCGGATTGAGATCTGCAAGTACAAGACGGTCGGCACGTGCTGTATCTCGGGGTCGGTGACCATCGACTGGATGGTGGAGAGGTCGGGCTACGTGCCGGGCGAGAGCATCATCGTGCACGGCGAGGTACAGAACGAGTGTCGGTCTCCCGTCGTCTACTGCAAGACCATCCTCTACATGGTGCGTACACAGCACAGCCGTGTGGCTGCGATCACCCGATTATCGCCCACCGCCGCCATTATGCTTGCTGTAGCATTAAGGGGATGGGCGGGAAACCGTGTCCGACGAACCGTGGTTGTTTGTGTCAAATCCATCAAAGCCAGTAGTTCATGTTAACGTTTGTAGAAATGTTGCAGCTGCTATTTCTATTTGCTTAGGTGTACGTCTACATGCTTAATCAGCAAAGTCCATAATTCTGGAATTTGACGCTGTATTTGCATAAACATCGATATCAGCCTGGTTCCATAACATTAGACCCCTCCACACAATGATTTATACACGTAAGAACGGACCGTAGACCCCAAGGTACTTTATGTAGCAACAGCGGTGCAGAAATAAATTATATTTATGAGAGTCGCGGGGAAACAGTAAGAAGAGAGTGACTTCATGAATAACTGAGCACCTTGGTAACATTTCTTTGTATGTCGATCTGTTTTGGAACATTCGTTCCGTCGCTCAAAGTACACAGTGTGAATCTATTATTATTATTATTATTATTATTATTATTATTGTTGTTATTATTGTTATTATTATTATTATTATTATTATTATTATTATTATTATTATTATTATTATTATTATTATTATTATTATTATTATTATAACTAACAATTTAGCGCACCGAATTGAACCTATATTAACAAACACAAACTGACGAACTGTGCGTGTGTTGGAATCGACGTATCTTGATAAATATACCAAAGTAAGTAATACATATAACGCTTAAAACAATACGAGCAGGGTGTTATGTGTGGATCTTTGACGACTTTTATTTACAATGGCTGCCTGTCACGTAGATCATTGACTACAAGTCGACGAAGCGACGCAAGCGAGAGAGGCGAGAGATCGCGGTCGTGAAGCAGGACGAGACGCCACCTGGCGAGGTGTCCGTGTGGCACGACCGGCTGCACATACCACCGCTGCCACCTACCGGCATCTCGAGAAGTAAACTTATCGACATCAACTACGAGCTGCAGGTGGGTTAAATTGTATTGTATATATTGTATTTCACTGTATTGTACGTTGACTCAAAAAATACATAAGTAAACAAATATATGTTGTAAATAAAAATACATAAAATGTCCAATAATAACAATTTGTTATAATAATAAATTAACTAAAATAGATAGTTGAATAAATAATTTAATCAGTATTAAAATGCTTTCTAAAATTGCTAAGTGTTCAACCTAGGTACAGACCGCCCTTACCAGATAATTGTCAATTTTATTTTAAACATATTTACACTGGTGGCATTTACACAATCATGACTTAATTGATTCCAATCATTTATTGTTCTCTGTGAGAAGGAGAATTTTCTTTTATCTAACCTACAGTATGGCCTGACTAATGTTGAATTTTCTGCGCATTCAAATAAAGTAGTGTGTTTATCTTAAATCTACATTAATTTCAAACATCAATGTAGAATTTAGATTACAAAATATAATTTGAATGAGCAGTTAAAACAAACATGTACCACCTTACGCTGTCCAGCCACCAACAGCACATGGTGTTTTACAGCACATGAACAATAACACCTGTACAGGTGCCAACGTGCCATGTGTTGAACGCACGATATATCCTTTTCTTGTGTTATTGTGGTAGACATCAGGCACTATACTCTGACTAAATATATCCCCAGGTGTCGACACTACTAGAGCTCGTAGATACATAATAGATACCTTTATAGTCCGAGCCGTCTCACGCTATCTAACACTGGTCGCTGTGTTGTCAGTTCACGGCGTTGATCGAGGGAGCGCCCGGCCCGATCGCGTACACGAAGGACATCTACATCGGCACGGTGCCGATGTGTCAGCGAGAGATGCGGTCGTGTATCGCCGGCATGTACAACCAGCCCTACACACCGTCCGTGGAGAACCTCGACCACTTCTCAGGGGTCTCGGCCTCACAGGTCAGTCAGACCACTCACTCACGCGGTCAAACCACTCACTCGCGCAGTCAAACCACTCACTCCCGCGGTCAAACCACTCACTCACGCGGTCAAACAACTCACTCACGCGGTCAAACAACTCACTCACGCGGTCAAACAACTCACTCACGCGGTCAAACAACTCACTCACGCGGTCAAACAACTCACTCACGCGGTCAAACAACTCACTCACGCGGTCAAACAACTCACTCACGCGGTCAAACAACTCACTCACGCGGTCAAACAACTCACTCACGCGGTCAAACAACTCACGCGGTCAAACAACTCACTCACGCGGTCAAACAACTCACTCACGCGGTCAAACAACTCACTCACGCGGTCAAACAATTCACTCACGCGGTCAAACAACTCACTCACGCGGTCAAACAACTCACTCACGCGGTCAAACAACTCAGTCACGCGGTCAAACCACTCACGCGGTCAAACAACTCACTCACGCGGTCAAACAACTCACTCACGCAGTCAAACAACTCACGCGGTCAAACAACTCACTCACGCAGTCAAACAACTCACTCACGCAGTCAAACAACTCACTCACGCGGTCAAACAACTCACTCACGCGGTCAAACAACTCACTCACGCGGTCAAACAACTCACTCACGCGGTTAAACAACTCACTCACGCGGTCAAACAACTCACTCACGCGGTCAAACAACTCACTCACGCGGTCAAACAACTCACTCACGCAGTCAAACAACTCACTCACGCGGTCAAACAACTCACTCACGCGGTCAAACAACTCACTCACGCGGTCAAACAACTCACTCACGCGGTCAAACAACTCACACACGCGGTCAAACAACTCACTCACGCCGTCAAACAACTCACGCACGCGGTCAAACAACTCACTCACGCGGTCAAACAACTCACGCGGTCAAACAACTCACTCACGGGGTCAAACAACTCACGCAGTCAAACCACTCACTCGCGCAGACAACATACGGCCACATTTGAATTCCCATTTGGCGGCCATTACAACGTTACCTTCATTGCCTGCCAAGTTCTTTCTACTAGGATATTCACATTTTTAGACATTAATCAGCCTTCATACACACACTTGCTGTATAAAACACTTGACATTTGAATACCTCATTTCCCACAATTCAATCTGTAAATGGACACCTCATGATTTAACATTGATGTGCCTGGATCGCATCATTAATGAAATTGGTGGAACCGTAAAGAAAAACCTGGTGAACAGAAGAGAATATGCGTAACTCGGATAATATATGCGGAGCTAAACCAAGATAGTTATTTTTCCTATGTACTGTCAGGGTCATTAGATATAATATAATAAAGACATAATATTACATGAAATTAGTATATTACCAGGATTAATAAAATATCCATACATTGCAGTATTTACCATTCTCAATAAACCCTTTAAGCTAGGTGTTATATGTACGGACACGGCATACGGCAAAACAATGGAAAGTAATTATAAGTTGGTCCAAACGTACGTTGGCGTAAGTATGTTGTGCTGATGCGGACACGGATGCGGCTGAGGCAAATTTACTCGGTCGATGTAGCGAGTCGAAACGTATTCGCACGGGAATCGGATAGGAAATTCCCAAACGTGATTTCAATCAGCCGTATTCCCTATTCTTCATACCGCACCCGAACACGTGTCCATGCATGTGAAATGGCTGCTTAATAAATGCGTCCGCCTAAGTATATGGAACTACGTATATTGATTTCCAGTGGGAACAGTGTTATTTGTGTGGTTCAGGACCCGTTCACTGCATGTGCCGTTTCCTCGGACCTATAAATGGAATCGTAATTTTTCATCCAGTTTTGGCTGAAGATTCCACAGCAACCGTTGTTTTTTCTGTTACTCTGGAGTGTGACCACGTGATTGTAACTTATTCAAGCAACATGCGCGACATAGGTAATGTTGTCTAGAAAGAAAAAATGTCGTTGAACTTTGTTTGATGGTGTGTTTTGGTCATGCATTTTGTGAGAGAGATCAATCATTTAGTGACAGTGTTCCGTCCTTTTGGTGAATATTTAATAGACACATTCAAACACATAATAGTAATAAGACATTTAGTTTCTAGTGACTCCATATTGTGTTATAACCTATAGATGTAAAGTATCTGCTGTGCTCCGCCAGGTGTCACTGACGCAGATCGTGGCGACCGGATGTGCGATTGAGCCGAAAACGAGGCCGACTGCGCCGTCATTGGCGACCCTGGAGCGGGGCCTGGACTCGGTCATCGTGACTGACCCCGACCCTAGCGTCAACCACAGACCGCCGCCATTCGCGCCAGGTCACGGGGACGTGTTTATGTCACCCGTCGGTGACGTCACATCCCCCCACGAAGGCCCTAGCGTATCGCCGACGTCGGCCACGGACCCTTCTACGGACCTCGGCTCTAACGCCCAGAGCCAGTGCGACGCAACGGGTGGGTTTGATGAGGCGAATACCCTATTTATAGTTGATCTGATATGTACAGGAGAGTAGGGGTGGTTATGGGGATAAGTGTAAGGATATTGTATGTCTTTATGAACATGTATTTACAATGTACACTGTGCATGTTCTCTGTATAAAGTACATACTTTATCGATGTGTTTATTCGTTTCCGCTAATTGTAAATAACGTTTTAAAGAACAGTCATCTCAAAGAGTTACAGTGTGTTTGTGGTGTGGTGTTTGTGTTTGTGTGCGCGTGCGTGCGTGCGTGGGTGCGTGCGTATGGTGTGTGTGTGTGTTTGGGATATGCGTGCCTGCACGCTAGCAAGCGTGTGTATATGTTTGTCCGTGCGTGCGTGCGTGCGCGCGTGCGTGCGTGTGTGCGTGCGTGAGTACCTGTAGCTTATATGAGAATTTACTGTAAAATACCAACATGTTGGGGTGGATTGACAGAACATGTGTGACGTACTCTTCTGAATACCCCAATGTGGATGATTATTGTAGTGTCTACTTTCACAAAAGAAAACTAAACAGTTTCGTTATTGTGCATGTTTCAGATGAAGACCCTACCTACGAGTCGGGCATGTTTGAGCCGGTGAGCATACGGGAAGTGGCGGACGACGCCGAGTCCCTGAGGGGCGAGTTCACCTACGCCCCAGTGTATCCCTACTTCAACACTGTACACCGGCCGTGATACGCGCTGCTATTCCGCGCTACCCTACCCCAGCGTCGTGTACGGCGTGAAACGTGATGCCCCGCATTACCCTATTTCCAACGTCACGTAGGGCCTGTGATGTGTGATGCCCCGCATTACTCAACTTTGCCATAGTGTGCTGTCTGTGATGCGTGCCACGGTCTGCAATACGTCGTGTGGTGTGCACTATTTGTGCCACTCCACGGTATCACACGCGTATACCACGGACATCTCTGGTAGAATGTTTAAACACAGACAACAGAATACACGTGATACACATTAAAACCTCATTTCCACTTACTAACAGGAAGTAGATATGGTTTTAGGTGAGGTAAGTCCAGGCTATCCTTCATTACGGACTTGCCTCTTATCTACGATCGTTTGTAACATTACGTGACCTCACCACTCGAAGGCGCAAACAAGTGGGCATCAAACTAGATGCGCTGCCGCCTAATGTTTCAAATTTGTGTACATATGTGACATTACGAAAATGACATAAATCCGATCTCCAAGAAAATATCGCGCGTGAATACTGATCACTAGCAAAGACGTCCGTGACGCTTACAACAACGTCGTACGTGACGCTTAAACAGCATCGTACGTGACGCTTATAATGGCGTACGTGATGTGGGCTTCCTGGGCTGTTGACCCTTTAGAGACTGAATCGATGCCCGTTCTAACCGAAATGAGACTTGTCCGTGACGTCACCAGACTACTGTATTTGAAGTGTTCTATACGGCTCGAGTTCTCCTGATTTCGTATCCAAACTGGTTCCTCTACAGTAGCGTGAACAATTGCCACGTTCTATATCGTGATCGTTATTTATATAGTAGGTTTACGGGCTAATGTGAATTTAAACTGTTCCATACTCTCTGAATTATGTATTGTGTATTTAGAACAGCGCTATTCAATAACGCTCTGACGGTTCCGTCAACGCTCCTGGCCAATGATGTATACCGTATGCACTTTCAGTTTCATATACTGTGTTTATGCGAGATGTTTATTTCCTTGCGTGTATATTTTATGAGACTAATTCGACGCTCCCATTGTAATCGGAAGTGACGATGAACACATTAAGGTAAACAAGACAGTCGCCGAAATTGTGGTATTTCAACTGTTGTGTTCATTAGAATTATTAATTAATCAAGGGAGTCTTTGTTTCTCCACGAGTTAGTTTCATTTTTGCATTATGTTGTTTTGTGTAATTTAACTTAAGGAAACAATGTATTCACGCAGTGGCGCAGAAATGGGCTGGTTACATTATAAGTTCTCTTTGTCCTATGGACTTCCGCTTACGTGTTTCAGATTAATATTTTGGCAGGATATTATTGATGATGTAGCTGTTTTAATCGAACAGCGTAGCGTCTTGATTATTTCCGTTTTGTTAATGCCAGCAAATGCCGTTTATTATATACAGTTAGAATGTGCTTGATCCTAACATTATAACTAAATGGATTAATTTATTACTGTATATAAAGTGTTATATGGGAAAGACCGATATGAGTTCTCGGGGTAACACAGTAGTGCGCCACCTAGCGGTTCCGTAAAGTAAGTAAGTAAGTAGTAAATACTGCGTTCTGATCACGTTGTATTTACCCTGCGTATGACTTCGTAACCCCTACATGACTAAACTGCGTGTATCCCAGTGGCTCAAGCTCAACAGGCGATGTTTACGACACGAAACGACACCGCTGGAGCGCAGCGTGAATTCCCGGGGTTGACCCGCCAGGATTATCACCCGTTGTGGTGCTGTGATAATTTCATCGGGTGTTAGAGCTTTGAGAGGGAACAGGTCTCGTCATTGGCGTCGTGGTAAGGGATGTCCACACGATGACGGACAGGAAGAAAACGACAGCCTTTGTTAACGTTGTTTGTCATTCGTCTCGTACCGCATTGCGCGTATGCTTGATCGGTGAAAATCCCAAACCCACACGCAGACACGCAAAGGTGAACATCGGTGTTCGGATATTTACTGCATCAAAATATCTTTGACGTATTTTGTAAACTGGTGGAACGCTTTACTCGCCAGTTTATCGAAACATGAATCTTTAGGTTGGCTGTTTCTACCACACGAACGTTCGTGTACTCTTGACATACATCGGTGTTATTGGTATCGATGTTAAGTTGAACGTTTGCTTAACAGTATATAGGTTACCCATTAATAATGAAATGTGTTGCTTGGTCCAAGCCGATGCGATGCGTCACACACGTTATATTTCTGTCTAGGCTAATCGTTTAGGACAATGTGTATGACACGTATGCATACGTGTATGCATTGAGAAATCGAGCGACGTTGTTTTATTTTTGTTACGAGCCTATGGCGGATGTCGTAAAAACTAACACCGCTTGCATTTAATGCAGTTTGCTATGATATGATATTATATTATGTATGACTGTCCGCGTTGTTGTGTTCCAAGATGTGCAATTTTCTCATGTGCGTGACTAGTATAGTCTTTGTAATATGAAGCAATGTCATGGAAATGATTGTCTGTCACTGTGCGTAATAAAACATTACATACATGTGTAATCGAGTTTATAGTAAACAGCTTACGAGAACACGCCGTAGGAATATCCCATCCTCGCGCGCCAGGTGTCGCTGCGGCTAATTACGCCAGTACCAACTTTTCTCTACCCCTGCACATCCCTTTCAAAAACTTCCCTTTTAGAGTCAGCCCACGATGAGTGTGGTCGGCCTCCGGTCAATGGATATCATATTTTGAGTGATTTCAGCCACACGCTGCTCGTGGTACACGCAATTTTTAGGATGTGAATGGGTCATTATATTGGGATTCACACTAGTTGTGTATCCGTCTTCAAATTGAGGCAGGTATTTGCGTTGTTCCCACGGCTTCGAAAGCTGCACACTGCCATATAAACAAGTTTTTTTACCCGAAACACTGACATTTGAACCACCACACGTGTATAATTAAAACATATTTTGGCACTGTTATGCCAGTTTAACCAAAAACAGTTTCTACAGTGTGACACAACGGTTATGCGATTACCATTATATTTTTAAAACAATGCAAGTTTACATAAATTCTGTCGAAAAGAATTAACATGGAAACCAATTACGATGCGAAACACTTTCTAGACCGGAACATAACAACAGCGCATATGCGTGATCTCATTTCGTATACAGTGACGTCACATCCGGGATTCACTTACAGATTATGTTTATGTATGACATCGCTTATGTGCAATAGTCTATATCGGTATATTCATATTGTTGGAATTCGATGTAGATTCTAACCGTATCTCGGATTCGCTGTTACAACTATACTACTATTATGGGCCTACACGCGGTATCTCGGCACGTTCACTCATTCAAAGTATAATATTTCAGGCATGTAGCGTTATATAATATGCTTGGTGACCCTAGCACACTCCCTACCCTGTAAGAGTGGCCAATGCACCCGATTATCGCCCGCGTTTGAAATGAGCGATATGTAGGGTCTAACAATACTTGGCCTAAGGCGAAGTGCTGTTTTGACTCAGACACTGTCTACAAATCTGTACTTTTTAGTGTTATAAACCTGCAATAATGGTAAGTGATTTAATGAACGCAGTGAGGCATTGATTCAGAAATCTTTCGTGGCTTTGCCATCTGTTACATACCTTCTCCAAAACGACTCCAACTCTCTATTAATTCCAGAAGAACTACTAGCTATGTTAACACTAAAACGAGCAATGATGCATCTTTTTTTGGAAGTATTTTATATAGCAGGGAAACGCATCAGGTTTGTTTAAATGATGCATCTTTTTTTGGAAGTATTTTATATAGCAGGGAAACGCATCAGGTTTGTTTAAAGTAAAATGGATAATGATGTATGGGGCCGAATTTTTTCTTCTGGAATTGATATTTATAACTAGAACACATCAACTTTCGTGTTCTATCTACAGCTAACATTAGACAAAACTGCGAGTAGTAGTAGTAGTAGTAGTAGTAGTAGTAGTAGTAGTAGTAGTAGTAGTAGTAGTAGTAGTAGTAGTAGTAGTAGTAGTAGTAGTAGTAGTAGTAGTAGTAGTAGTAGTAGTAGTAGTAGTAGTAGTAGTAGTAGTAGTAGTAGTAGTAGTAGTAGTAGTAGTAGTAGTAGTAGTAGTAGTAGTAGTAGTAGTAGTAGTAGTAGTAGTAGTAGTAGTAGTAGTAGTAGTAGTAGTAGTAGTAGTAGTAGTAGTAGTAGTAGTAGTAGTAGTAGTAGTAGTAGTAGTAGTAGTAGTAGTAGTAGTAGTAGTAGTAGTAGTAGTAGTAGTAGTAGTAGTAGTAGTAGTAGTAGTAGTAGTAGTAGTAGTAGTAGTAGTAGTAGTAGTAGTAGTAGTAGTAGTAGTAGTAGTAGTAGTAGTAGTAGTAGTAGTAGTAGTAGTAGTAGTAGTAGTAGTAGTAGTAGTAGTAGTAGTAGTAGTAGTAGTAGTAGTAGTAGTAGTAGTAGTAGTAGTAGTAGTAGTAGTAGTAGTAGTAGTAGTAGTAGTAGTAGTAGTAGTAGTAGTAGTAGTAGTAGTAGTAGTAGTAGTAGTAGTAGTAGTAGTAGTAGTAGTAGTAGTAGTAGTAGTAGTAGTAGTAGTAGTAGTAGTAGTAGTAGTAGTAGTAGTAGTAGTAGTAGTAGTAGTAGTAGTAGTAGTAGTAGTAGTAGTAGTAGTAGTAGTAGTAGTAGTAGTAGTAGTAGTAGTAGTAGTAGTAGTAGTAGTAGTAGTAGTAGTAGTAGTAGTAGTAGTAGTAGTAGTAGTAGTAGTAGTAGTAGTAGTAGTAGTAGTAGTAGTAGTAGTAGTAGTAGTAGTAGTAGTAGTAGTAGTAGTAGTAGTAGTAGTAGTAGTAGTAGTAGTAGTAGTAGTAGTAGTAGTAGTAGTAGTAGTAGTAGTAGTAGTAGTAGTAGTAGTAGTAGTAGTAGTAGTAGTAGTAGTAGTAGTAGTAGTAGTAGTAGTAGTAGTAGTAGTAGTAGTAGTAGTAGTAGTAGTAGTAGTAGTAGTAGTAGTAGTAGTAGTAGTAGTAGTAGTAGTAGTAGTAGTAGTAGTAGTAGTAGTAGTAGTAGTAGTAGTAGTAGTAGTAGTAGTAGTAGTAGTAGTAGTAGTAGTAGTAGTAGTAGTAGTAGTAGTAGTAGTAGTAGTAGTAGAATCACGCTAGTTTTATTTCTCACATGGTATTTTATGTATCAATTATACAGAATAGTGTTTCACCAGCAAATTGGCATCTACAACTGGAGCAACATGCAAACTGTCTATATTCCAGACGATTTTACTATTTACGCAACAACGATTTCTGCTAATTGCGGGTCGTACATACATACGCCCGCGCTTGGTATTGTAATATATATATATATATAGTACTTATCATATCACATCAAGTTAAATATGCGCTTGTTTTTAAACATACAAATACTCGTAGGTTCTAATTATTTATATTATTATTAAGACATCATATAAAATAGGTCATATGTGGAATACGTAATCGTGTTAAAATACTTTATTATTACTATATAAAATACAACAACCAGTTACTCGATTATAATATATTACACGATATACGCAGAGAATGTCCGTATTGGACCATATACACGTACGCTGTTGAACCGTATTTTTACACGGTTTTGAAGCAGGTTTAAAAAAAACGGTTTCCATACGAGTAATAATATTTGTGTATCTTCTATAACCAAGTAAACCTCATAAAGTTGAATGAAACGATAATATTCAACATATCGTATTATTTCCTTTTGTTCGGAAACGTGCACGTCTAGAATACCACGTGACACAAGTCGATCTTTGGCGCTGGCCAACTAAGCCACCGCGTATTTCGGAAGTAAGACTGCTTTTATGCACACACACTTAATAGTACTTGTTACCTACCGATAAATACATTTATATTAATGCAACATTTTTATCACTTAAGCGAGTTAGTATATAGAACATAACATGATTATCCGATAGTAATTGTCTATATGCACCAAGAAAAAAACGTACTGCATACCTGATATAATCTACGATACCCACCGCGTGCTGCATACAGTCACACAGCACACAAATCTAGTACATAATTATGGAGGGCGAAAATATATTGCATATTTGAGTGCCTGAGTAAGGTGTCTCGCCATCTAGCGAGTAACGATACAACTAATTCACTAGAGAATCCGACAGGCGGCGGCACTGACAGCTTTGTTTCCACCGCCTGTCGCCAGGATACGCATGCCAGCCGTCTGTAGTTGGAGACGCAGTTGTAGCTCCTTGTCCGAGACGTCGCCATTTGACCTGTCCCCTTCTCTACGCATGCTAGACGGGAGGTCTTTTTGAGAACGTTCCGACGTCACGCTATTTCGGGGGGACTTCCCGGGTCCCGTGTAGGCCCCAGAGGTGACGTTGCCGACAGCAGGTTTGGATTTGGCTGTCATCTCCGTCGTTGGTGCGGTGGACTGGGAGCCGTGGCCAGGAGGTCGGCCGGCTTGGTTCCTCCGTCTCGGCCGCTGAGCCGGCGGCTTCTCCGCTGGTGGTTTAGGCACACGCTCCTGCTTTATCTCCTGTATGTCTTCTTCTTCGTCTTCTTCTGAAACCGTCCTTTGGTTATGTACCCGTAACACATACAGATACCTCGAAACCGACACACTAATTCTGCTAAATTACTGCATACGAGAGCAGCAACTGGACATACGCCATCGTGCGGTGCAGCACAAGAATATATCAGAGAAGACGAAATAAAACACGAAGGAAAACAGAGACTGGTCACCAATGACCATGCCGCTATAATAATAAATCCACATAAGACATTTGTATATTAGACGTTAGGTCGATGTAGCAGTGCGAACATGTTGTTAACGCTTATGTATGTCGACAGAGTGATTTGTAAATAATACGTTGCCGATGGTTGCAAGAACAGCCACAAGCATGCTTCATTACCCACCGGAACTGACGTCACTGGTGACTTCCGGAGTAGCCGGCCAATCCTGCGCGTACAATGCCTGCCAATCCTTCATGTCCGGCGCCCGAAGCACCCGAACCATGTAGTTCTCAGCGCCGTCGTCGGGGGCGCCTATGTGCTCGCCGGCCATTATGACGTCATTGGTAAGGACGGTGACTCGACTCATCCGTTGGTGTTCCGGACACAGCCAGATCGTCTTACCGCTGGGCAGGTAGCATCTGACGCAGAAAGGGTCTATCAGAGGACAAACAATGTACCATCTGGAGATGGTCCACCCTTTCAGTATGTGTGTGTGTGTGTGTGTGTGTGTGTGTGTGTGTGTGTGCGTGCGTGCGTGCGTGCGTGTGAGTGTGTGTGTGTGAGTGGGTCTGTGTCTGTGTGTGTGAGTTTGAATGTGTGTGTGTGTGTGTGTGTGTGTGTGTGTGTGTGTGTGTATGTGTGTGTGTGTGAGTGAGTGAGTGAGTGAGTGTGTGTGTGTGTGTGTGTGTGTGTGTGTGTGTGTGAGTGTGTGTGTGTGTGTGTGTGTGCGTGATGCGTGTGTGGATCCACATCGTCAGTTTTGGTGCAGTGGCTAGAGCTTCGGACTCTCAACTAAGAGTCTATACGGAGTTCCGAATCATGTGCTGCCATGCCAAACCTGGGGCGATTTTGTTCACTCTACATTGCTCCAGTTCACTCAGGTGTATGAATGAGTACCTGGCTATAGACAGTGGTGGGTATTTGTGTACGAATACTCTTCACGCATTAGTTGCACCGTGGCTGGATGCTTCACTGAGAAGCCGATATGGTGATCGATTGCACAGGCATGCCAGGAAGTAAACTGTAAAGGGCTATATAAGAACTTACCTCTGTGCATATATCGGGCAGACATTTTGCATGTCATCTAGCAGCCCAATTTAGAATATTCATTAAGAACATTCATCATCATTGTTACAATATCCATGTGCATATTTATGACCCTGATTAGTTTCCTATGTCTAGTAATATCAAGAAGTTGTAAACTGTGCAGAGCTACACACAATGGCTGTAGCGCTAATGTAATCATGGTTATAATTAATAAGACGTCATGTCACGAAGTCTGGACAGTCCAGGCTAGCCGCGTGCCGGAAGTCGTACCTTGCCAACTGTCCCATTCGTCTGTCGAGGTCGGCGCTGATCACTTGTTCTCGGAACTCCGTATAGACGTTCCGGAAGTCGGAACTCTCGGCCTGAGGCAGCTGCCGAGAGAGGTCGCGGAGATTAAAAACAGCAAATTGAATCATATCCTTTATAAGGCTGTCGCTGGATGTAACGTTGTAAAACATGTTCTAAAACGTCCTTATTCATGGGCGCATAACAAAGGTTTCTTGGAAGCAGCACTCTTATTAGACGATATAGCTGGTTTATATCAGCGGAGTGATGGCGTCTGCCATAGTTCGAATAAGTCAAACGTAGTTCACTGTATATGACGTATATATATATATATATATATATATATATATATATATATATATATATATAATTACATATATGTATATATCTATAAAATAAATTATATATATTATATATATGTATATGTATGTTTTTTGTTATATTATATTATGTTGTATTATATGTTATATTATATTATATTATATTATATTATATTATATTATATTATATTATATTATATTATATTATATTATATTATATTATATTATATTATATTATATTATATTATATTATAGTAGTGTATAGCATAGCATAGCATAGCATAGCATAGCATAGCATAGCATAGCATAGCATAGCATAGCATAGCATAGCATAGCATAGCATAGCATAGCATAGCATAGCATAGCATAGCATAGCATAGCATAGCATAGCATAGCATAGCATAGCATAGCATAGCATAGCATAGCATAGCATAGCATAGCATAGCATAGCATAGCATAGCATAGCATAGCATAGCATAGCATAGCATAGCATAGCATAGCATAGCATAGCATAGCATAGCATAGCATAGCATAGCATAGTATAGTATTAGTATATTATAGCAAGGTATATATATATATATATTATCTGCAGAATATGAATATACGTAATATATATATTATTGTTATATATATATATATATATATATATATATATATATATATATATATATCTATATTTTACGCTTATACACATTAAGATTTCCTGGCACGCCACTGCCAGACAGCCCGGCCTGTACCTGTTCGAGCCAGGAGGACAAGTCGTCGACGGCCGATGACAGCAAGTCCTGTCGACTCTGGGTGATGAGGGCCGTGATACGGGCGAGGTAGGGCGACCAGCGGCGCAGGGCGGGCTCGTTGATGGGCTGCTGGGCGATGACGGGCTCAGCGACACTGTGCCATCCCTGCGGCAAGACGGGAAGCAATATCAGTGGCGATACAGGTGACGTTCAGTCGAATAAGGTTTCTCAATAAGATCAGTGGAAAGATCGTCATCGTGCAGTCATGTTTTTCGTACAGCGTTGACATAATTATATTATAAGGTATTATAGTATACTATGTTATACTGTTTTAGACTAGATTATATTACATTACATTATATAATAATATAATGTAATGTAATCTGGAATAGTGTAGTGTAGTATTTATGATATTATCATAAGCTTACGGGGCTGTTATGATAACCTTGTACCAACGCAATGTACATTCCATTTTTGGATACAGTCGGTTCTGAGTTGTCTCGTCCATCACGACTACAACACTAACACTGTTTAGGCCCTAAACAGTCAGTCAATGGTTTTGGCGAGCAACTAATTTTGTGCCAGCTACCCTAGTGTCTAATTGTTTATGGTAGACGAGATCGTCCTACTTACCTTGTCGTGTTCACAGAGTATTTTGAAGGCGAAATTGCCCTCTCGCAGGCAGATGTCCAGCGGCCCGGCTGACCGCGGACGGTTGGCCGTTGACCGTGGTGAAAATGAGTCCGGATGCTCGTTCACAGCATTCCCTGG
The DNA here is from genome assembly GCA_964017155.1 of Oasisia sp. SBJ-2009. NCBI lineage: Eukaryota > Metazoa > Annelida > Polychaeta > Sabellida > Siboglinidae > Oasisia > Oasisia sp. SBJ-2009. Next base: position 41,456,075 of record OZ024866.1, read on the forward strand.
ATCTGTAGGAGGAAATCATCAGGATTAAACCCAGCCAACGGGAAAGAATGGTGACTAAAATATATTCATGTAAGAAAAGATAAATGTAGCAAAGCGGTGAACCATCTCGACCCAAAGGTGATGTTTGTCTTACAGTATACGACTCATTTGTTGGAGAACAAATTTGTTATTTTGTTTCTTCATATAATTGAAGTGACGGTGTTACTTCATGCATCGTGACAATCATGATATTATCCTCCATTTTGTTAGCTACAGCGGAGCCCGGATGTAGACAGTTGTTGCAGTGCATGGCAGGATACATGGTTGTGGTGTGTGAACATCTGATATGACAACATTCAGGTTGCCATAACCACTACTTTGGAGATTGTGAGAATTCTACAGGTTCTAACTAATCCACTAACTGAGTGGTAGCGGACGCATATCCCTTTCCACGCGGTTGGGGTCCGTCGCTTCTTTCTACCGTCATTGGTTTTGTTCCTAAAACTAAGCTTCATATAGGCAAACGGGCATTCTCTGCAGCTGCGCCTACAATCTGAAGTCAACTCCCTATTACAATTACCATCTTTCGTAAAAGAAATCCTCAAAACAATTTTTTTTATTTTATTCTTTTTCACCATACATTTTAGGCGGTTGTATGCTCCTTTGACGACTCTAGAACCCAACCTACCCTCGGTGTTCTCCTGACAGTCGATGAAGATTAGACGCGGGTAGAGCTCTCCTGTCGCCTCGGCATACTCGCTCAGTTGGCGCAGGAACTTCCTCTGGGCCAGCTCAAACAACTCCTGGGAGAACACGCACAAGTAGAATCGACTAACAAACACCTCCAAGAAGACAACAGCGGTAGAATACGATAACAGCCCTCGGGCAAGAACACGCAGAGTTAAAGTCAAATAACAGGTCCTGCAAAATCTGGTTTAAATAGACTCCAAAAACAATCCTCCAAGAACATGTAGAGACTAAAATGACAAATTCTACAAAAACAATATGCACAGGTGGTGGCGGCCAATGGCAATTATTCCAAGAAGATCAAATGTTTGAGTTTTACATCAACTCGTCTTAGAGAACTCTGCGATAGACTCCAAAATAATCCGACAACAAGAAGCAGAAGTGGATTCTAATAACAAGCGTGAACTGTACACGATTCTGTCTGACCCACACAACACAACACAGCTTTTACCAAAGAAAAGCAACGATATCAAAAGAAATGTTGAGGTGCAGTGGGGTAAATAGAAATTCAACTTGCATAATTGTTTTGTTTTTGTCTTGTCTTTGTCATGTTTCTTAGTGAAATGTAGTATTCTCAAACTTAAGATCGACACATTGTAGAAGAATGTAACATATGAGATGGCGGAATTGGAATCAACTACGTGACGATACGTCGTAATTGTGGATCACCAACTAGGCAAGTAAAACATATGCGAAGCTGTTTAAAAAAAAGTGCCTCAGTGGCGACGTATCATCAGTTGCGTTGCATGTAGGATCAAGATTATCTTTCGTAATTTACAAGAACAGTGAAGTATAGAAAATGTATTCACACATAAGAGCTATTTGACTTCACCAACACGACTAGAACAAAGACACCCACTGTCGGCAAAGAAGTGATATTCGTCATACCCTGTCAGTGAATAGTGGTATTAAAAAGGTTTAACAAGGTTTAACAAGTTGCCGCCCAGAACCAAGCTCCAGACGGCATGTGAACAAGGAAGCCTATGGCTTATCGAGTGTTTACTTAAAAATTATAAATATACAATGTTATAAAATGCACTAAAATGCTACTAATTAAAATGCATTGTCTCTAAAAATACATAAGTAAAATAAAAGGTATACGTTGTCTCTAAAAAAATATATAAGTAAAATAAATGAATACATAAAATGTCCTACAATAACACCATTTGTTATAATAATAAATAAATTAAAATAAATATATGAATAAATAATGTAATCAGTATTAAAATAATTTCTAAAACATTTAAGTGTTCAACCTAGGTATAGCCCGCCCTTGCTAGATAATTGTCAATTTTATTTTTAAACATATTTACACTGCTGGCATTTACACAATCATGATTTAAATTATTCCAATCAGTTATTGTTCTCTGGGAGAAGGAGAACAGTATGAATTGAGGTTTACCTGAAATGATGCCGTCTTCTGTTCATCGGTCAAACGGTCAGCTTGGTCATCCCCTTCCTGACCTTTGTCGTCAGACTCTGTGTCGTCATCTTTCAGCCTCTCTTTGACCATCTTCAGCAGCTCCCGGTAGGCCGTGTCGTTCTGCGCCTGCAGGTTGATCTCAGGGAAAGGGCGTTGGACGGAGAGAAGACCGACCTGATGTCAAGGAAGAATCACGTACGCATAGTGTCACTTATTAAGACCATGATGTGGCTTTAGTTGTCTTTATGTTATAATGAAATACATTTTAACATCACATAAAACAAATGTATCAGCAATGAGTGTTTCATAATCAGAACGATTAAAAAGATAACCACGTCATGAGTGTTTCATAATCAGAACGATTAAAAAGATAACCACGTCAACAATAATACAACTACGACATTGATGTAAGACGTATGAAGAGCGTCAACTGTCAACACAACTATGACATTGATATAAGACATAATGAGAGCGTCAACGGTCAACACAACTATGACATTAATGTAAGACATAAGGAGAGCGTCAACTGTCAACACAACTATGACATTGGTGTAAGACGTAAGGAGAGCGTCAACTGTCAACACACAACAAACAGGTATAACAGAAAATATATACGCAGAACAGGGAACTAATGATTGTTAACTGTGATAGGTGACGTTAGTTATACAGTATAAGCTTCCCAGAGAAGTTGAGCTAGTGTTTGATTAAACTGATCTGCCAGGGAAGTAAAGTGTAAAGTGCTTTGAACTGTCCTAAGGACTGGATGCTGTGCAATATAAGAATATACATTTTATATTTACCTTTTATACGATTGGTGGCACAACGCTTGAATAAATAACACAATAATCCATTTTGCATTAATCCTCGGGTCTTTCGACAGATTCAGATTACTTCATAAACCGGGTTAGAGCAACATAAGACACCATTAACTAATGTTTCATACTGCAAATGTTGTTTTGCAGCCGTTTGTTTCCTAAAGGTGGCTACCTGTGATAGTCGCCAGGTGTTGTCGGTGCCAACAACCGCAAGTAGGGTTGGTATCTTCAGGATACTCGTAGCGAACCGGAACTCCATCGCACAGTTGTCCGATTTCGCGTATTCCGTCGACACGCAGGCAATCATCACTCGAGCGTGACGGAGACCTTCAGCGATGTCCTCGAAAAGCCCTTGCTGAGGACATTGACAAACAGACCACGCCGAGGACATTAACAAGCAGACCTTGCTGAGGATATTGACAAAGATACCATGCTGATGACATTAACAAACACACCTTGCTGAGGAAATCGATAAACGGACCTTGTTGAGAACATCGACAAATAGACCTTGCTGATGACATCGACAAACGGACCTTGCTGAGGACATTGACAAGCGGACCTTGTTGAGAACATTAACAAACGGACCTTGTTGTGGATATTGCCAAACAGACCTTGCGGAGGACATTGACAAACAGAACTTGCCGAGGACATCGACAAACATACCTTGCTGAGGACATTGACAAACGGACCGTGTTGAGGACATTGACAAACGGACCTTGCTGAGGACATCGACAGACAGATCTTACTGAGGACATCGACAAACAGACCATGTTGAAGACATCGACAAACATACCTTGCTGAGGACATCGACAAACAGACCACGGTGAGGACATTAACAAACAGACCACCTTGCTGAGGACATTGACAAATATACCTCGCTGAGGACATTGACAAACAGACCATGCTGAGGAAATCGTCAAACAGACCTTGCTGAGGACATTGACAAACAGACCATGCTGATGACATCGACAAACATACCTTGCTGAGGACATTGACAAACAAACCACGGTGAGGACATTAACAAACAGACCTTGCTGAGGACATTGACAAACATGCCTTGCTGAGGACATTAACAAACAGACCATGCTGAGGACATCGACAAAGAGATCTTACTGAGGATATCGACAAACACAGCTTGTGAGCAGTTACTGCAATGCCCTCTTAACACCCCAATTATGTCATTTCAAAAATCAACGTTATCAAACACACCTACAGTGCGTCATCTGATTCTATCAAAGTCCCCCACAAAATGTCCTCATATTAACTGATATATTTGTAGAAATACAATATATGATGTCGTCCCCGTATATATATACATATATATATAATATTATGTATATATCTATAATTATATATATATATATATATATATATATATATATATATATATATATACATACATGCATACACACATATATATTTACATACATATATACATACATACATACATACATGGATACATACATACATTGTATGTATTACATACATACATACACACGCGCATGCACACACAAACACACACACACACACACACACAAACACACACACACACACACACACACACACACACGTTGTAGTAATACAGACAGATGGGATGTGACCCTCTCCTTACCCGGCCGACTCTGTCGATGTCGAGCCAACACCGCACTCCGTTCTCCTCCAGGAAGTCTCTGATCTCGCGAGGGTCGCCGAAGCCCAAGGCTGCATCTACGCGTCTAAGGAAGAACGAGTGTAAGTACACCGTCTCAAAAGCTGAACAGACCTTCATGAGTAGTTGCACATTAATAGTACTAGGTGGCCCTCTCCTGGAATACATGGTCTAACACCTTACCGTCGTTTCCTTTATTACACAAAGATCGGTGATAATATATCCGACCATAGTTTGAGCAACTTCTATTGGCTGCACGTTTGGCATTGTCAAGTTGTATTATGTGTCCACTATTTAACTGTCAGTGTAATTAGCTTGGACAGTATACCAAACCAATAGCGTATAGTATATTCTTCGATATGTGTGCTGATTTACATATATATTTTCGTAGGTAGGAGTTTGTGGGTAGTTTTCAAAAAATATATGTTTTCGCCAAACTAATTGTTTTATCAAGAGAATAAATATTATGATTACTATTCTTATTCATACCATTTCACATGATCCCACATCAAAAGTTGTTTTCAAAACTGTGAGGAAAGTGTTTAAAATAATAACGATGTCAAAAGCAATTGTTAAAGAGACTTTTCTGGACTGTTATCAATACAATGGAAATAACATGCTTAATTGTTCAATCAAAATTGGACGACTTATTGGGACTTAGAGAAGGAAGATTTGTGTGCATACCTAACGTCCACTAGTTTATTATTCTCACATAAATATTCGCATTTCAGTACATGATATACGAACGAACAGTGATGGCTCAGTTAGGCTTTATCACACCTGGTTCCCTTGGCAACGGCTTGGCGGGAGTTCACCCAGCTGTAACTTATGAAACATGGCGGGAAATCGTTCGGCTTTTCGTTGTTGTGCGTCCGGTCTGCCAGTCGCTTGGTCAACTCTTCCAGCTTTGCCCGGTACTGTTCCAGCTTCTGCATCTTGATGAACACCTGGCACCGGAACCGGAAGTGACGCATACGGTATTCGGAAGTGACGTAATACGTACGTTTCTAACCAGTACCGGTATACATGCATTGTGATTCGGATACAGTGATATGAATACGAGTGTGGGAGTAGCACAGTAATGTATACAACATCATCCGGGTAATGTCACTTTGGAAATAGAATGATCTCCTTGTAGCCCATAATTGATCTGATTTCCGTAATTAAAAAACACTCCGTGGAACAATGAATGTTAGCACGGCAATGATATTTAACATGAATGGTTGAATGCTACCCCTATCATAACCAGCATAAAGCAGTAGACTAGCAAGTGAACGACACAACACCGGTTTAAGAACACATCTAATGGTAAAATATGAGCATGGGCATTTGTGTTTGCCAGTAAAACTCAGTTTCTTATTTGCAAAAACTGTGTATTATGTGTTAGCACAAATCTTTAACATAATAATAACAATAATAATAAATAACATCCTCAGAATTCGAGCTCATTGGCGCAACAAAACCAGGGGATTAAGCATGCTCATAGTCACAGGCAGTGCAAAGGTCGTCAATAATTGGATGAGTCCGCTAAAGAGCTAGGGTTCATAGGCGAGATTTAACAGAAAGGTTTTCAAGTGACGGCAAAATTTAATGACGTTTTCTGCTAAAGTGTTTTCCACAAAGTAGGCGCGGCTACTGAGAAACCTTGACTTCCGGCCTTTAAGAACATACCCTTTAACCAAGAATGATACAATGGTCACAACCTCGCATATCATGTTTTCATGTGGTCTGTTTAACCACTATCTCTGTCCTACATATCCTAAGGCAAAACTTCCTTCTCCAGTTAATGTAAACCCACAATAACACGCTCTCCTACTCCACAAATAGTTGTACACTGTGCCCTACCTCGTCTGCCACTAACAAGCCCAGTTTGCTTCTCCTCCATTCGAAGCCATCGCCCAGAGCAACCAACAGCAACGGCTTGCGCAGCGTGTGCCGCGCATACAGGAAGACGTCCATGCATTGTGGGTCCGCGACGTAGGCGTCAGAGATGAGCGCCATGAATACGTCAGCATCTCTCATCGCCAGCGCCATTTTCTCAATGCTTTGCGCGTCGGGATCATCTGCGAAGTAGCTGAAGACCGAATTACGACTATGAGTCTATTCCGTGCAGGTACATGATCGTATTTAGTCACATGTTCATTCACTCACCATCACGTGAGACACACAAGCCAGGTAAATCAGACTGATTATGAATATTCTGTAAATGCCGTAGATAGTTCTGTCTTGTAAGTCTATTTTTCTTTGGTTCTCATTCTTTCCGCTACAAGCGCTATTTCTGCGGTGTATCATTTCTGACCCGCTGTGGTGCGCCACTGAGCAGTCCTCGGCTTTGTTTCAACTTTAGGTAAATGCCTACACTTTGAGCTTACCTACTGCATGTTCACGAAGGTTTCCAGTGTTGGTGACACAGTTTTTTATCACGTCAACAATTACTAAGTGGATTTTTAATTTAACATCATGTTGAAAAGGTGGAATTTGCGCAGAGTGTGATAATTGTTAATTATCGTGCACATTTGTGAACATATTCAAGCAAGTCACTCTCACAGAGGGTACTCACCATCTGTACCCGGCTTTACAAAGGTCGTCTCGGATCTGACGCGGATTCACAGATGTGCTTGATTTTGAGGACGGGATGTCCTTTGCGCAGTAAGAGATGAAGATGTCTGCAAAATTGGGATATGAAAATAGTAAATCGTAAACCAGTTCTCGCATATAACGAGTTGTGTGTGTGTGTGTGTGTGTGTGTGTGTTTGTGTGTGTGTGCGTGCGTGCGTGCGTGCGGGTGGGTGGGTGGGTGTGTGGGTGCGTGGGTGGGTGCGTGGGTGGGTGGGTGGATGTGTGTGAGTGTGTGTATATGTGTGCGTGTGTATGTGTGTGCGTGTGAGTGCGTGTGTGCGTGTGTATGTATCTGTGTATATATGTTTGTGTGTATGTGTGTGTGTGCGTGTATGCGTGGGCGCATACGTATGTGCGTGTGTGTATACGCTCGTGAGTGCTTGTGTGTGCGTGCTTGCGTGTGTATGCGTGCGTAAACGTGGATGCGGGCATGCGTGCGTGTGAATCAGTTCCTGTATAGGCATGTGCTTGTTTCATGTGGGTGGACTGCTTGATGTCTACACCGAATACCCGTGCTGTTTGCACACAACCATTTTTATATCTTTCTTGCATACACGAAATGCACATTATGTTGTACAACAAAGTGGCTCCTACGACAAAATGATTCTTAGATCCTTTCACATAATCAACATCGTCCTATCCCACTGTGTATGCCGTCAGTGAGCTCTTCATTTATATTACATTTTCAATACATAATAACGTACGACGCTGTCATAGTCTTTTAACGGTGTTCCCGGTGTTTTTTGCCACTTCCGAACCCATGACCGGTGTCGCGAAGTTAACTTACCTGCGCTCATGTCTCGTCTCAGGTGTGTGAGTCCCCGGATGGCGTTAGCCAAGTGTCTGTCGTAGTCCTGTGTGTTGTCTGGAGGCATGACACCTGTCACAAACAACAGCAGGTAGAAGTCCTTGGAGCACAGACAAACCACATAACTGGCTCATGTGGAAAAGCGGACATTTGCGAATTGTATTGTCTACAAATATTATATACGCATAGGTGAATTCGACTGAAAACTCCACTCCCATTTACCCACACCGTAAGCATCAGGGAAAGTGCCAACTCCTATGCCCAGAAATGGCCGAGTAGTAATTTGAAACTGGGCATCTGCTCTGTAGAAAATGGGAAAGTTAAACGTCAAAGGATATTAACTATGTTCGCCCCGGCATAATTGCCAATCAATTCTGTTTTGAAAATGGGTGTTTTGGTTACCATTTCAACATGTTGCAGGCGGAATCCTTCAAACTGCGAACATTGTTCCGAGCTTAACGAAGTAGCTAAACACAAACTGGCAGGTAGTCGAACTTCAACATGTACGTTGTAGTCATAAGAACATAATTTTTAATTGGTAAATTAAATCTAGGCGCTGGCACATTCACTTTTATTTTCGTCCCAGATTCCACAGTTTGTTTCCAGTGCGATCGGAAGAAAACACACATCTTTCCCTCACTGCGTACGCAAACACTGTTTTCCACCCTTCTTTACGGTTCACTAGCCATGCTAATTTGCAGAAACCCTATATATAGTAACGTATATTTTATTTTAAGATTACAACATTATTTTGAAGTAAGCATACGCAATTAATGAATATCCACACATTCGAATGCATTTATAGTGATAACATTGTAAGTGAGCAAGACAACGAATGCTATATAATGTATGCAGATCTTCAAATTAAACATACAAATGACAAAACAGCTCTGGGTGCATGTACATTTTCAATAAAAGGAACACCATCTCTATGACCATTAAGTCGTTTAGAAACATAAAATAAAAATCTGTCGTATTAACCCTTCGCAGTATTATGTGATGTTATCACGCGAAAACAAAACATGAATACGTAATAAAGGTTATAGAATGGCCGAGCAGACTGCCATTGTCAACAGACGACTTAAGATGGTAAAATAAATGTGTTTACTGTGAAGGTCACTCAAGGTGACGGCGTGGAAGTACTTGTGACACTGAAGGAACGGGGCGTGCAGCTCAGAGGCTCGACGGATGGTCGACGCTGTGAACATGCACGGATCCTTCACGTACTGCAAGCAGAAACAAGGAAAAGTGTACGTTTTGTACTTCGGTGTGTACGGTGTGTACGTGCAAGCATGTGTACGTGCCGTTGTGATTGAGCGCGTGTGTGTGCGCGCCATTCTGAACGCGACTGCGTTTGTATTGTTCGTGTTGTGTGATGTGCCGCTGTGATGTGATTCAAAATAAGTACTGTAGTGATTGGTCTGTGTGAAACGATAACTCAACTGCAGGCAGTGTAGAACTTTTATGTGTAATGTTTGCGTGCGCACGCGTGTATTTGCGTACGTGTGTGCACGTATGCACCTGGGTGGGTGACTGGGTTTGTATGAGTGTGTGTGCGCGTATTCGTGTGTGTGTGTGTTTGTGTGTTTGTGTGTTTGTGTGTTTGTGTGTGTGTGTGTGTGTGTGTGTGTGTGCGTGCGTGCGTGCGTGCGTGTGTGTGTGTGTGTGCTTGTGCGTGTGTATGTGTGTGTATGTGTGTATGTGACTGTGTGGTGTATGTATGTGTGTATGTGTGTGTGTGAGTGTGGGTGCTTGCCCATGTACCTATATAGCAGTTTTATTTACGCCCAGTTCTTTGTATATAAATACAACGGAAATGTTTACACTAATGTATGCGAATGTTGATTAATCTATGCATTCCGTCTACAATTGTCATGCTATAATCAAACACCTTTCACAAGTTTCATGCACTCACAAACTTTTGGCAGTCCGGACACGGCACAGAGTAGTCATAGGTGACGCCCTGAAACGACTCGCTTATCAGACCCTCAAACACCTCGTGTACCAGGAACAGGATGTTTTCGGGTCTGGGTCCTTGCACGGTCACCACCAGCTCGCTGTCGCTGTAACGACCATGAGAAATGCCTGTGAAGCGGAAGTCCTGAGGCTAGCAGTGTTTACCGTAATATATCTTCGTATTAGGTTAAGTCGATGCTGTTGCCATAGCACCTAATGATACATTTTGTAAGCTAAACTCTGACATAATCTACAGTTAAAAGATCTCGAATCAAGCGTTGTGAAGGATTGCACCTCTGTATTGGAACATTTTATTTTGTCTGTCAAAAAATGAAAATGAACATGTCGCTGCTTGATCTATATACTTATTATTAGGTTGACACAAAACCACTAAAGACTTCGCCATATAGCGATACCTTTAGAGGTTTCGTGTTAACCTAATAATAAGTATATAGATCAAGCAGCGACATGTTCATTTTCATTTTTTCACCAAACAATAAAATGTTCCAATAGCGAATTCAGAACGCCAATATTAATAGATGGACTATGAAACCTATCGAGAAAACTTGTAGAAGTGTAACTTGTCTGGTGCAAAATCGATGGACAGAATGGATTACGTGCTTGCCTAAGACAGTCCTACTTACGTAGCTATCTCGTTAAATTCACACACATAGTCTAACGAGTGTACATGCATATTTGCTTGATGCAAACCAAACATTTCATTACTCGCTAATTAAAATGCATATTTTATTACTGTGTGAGCAGACAAATCAAACTCACTTGGTTTGTCTCACCAACGCCACATGTCCGTTCTTGCGAAGAAGCGAGCCTCGTTTCCAGATAACTGAGCTATCCGAAAACTGGTACAAGCGAACCTGCAAGGTCAACATTTTCTGTATAGACTTTTTGTATATGTCAAACTGTGATAATTTTTCGGCGTTTGTTTTGGTTTCAAGCAACATTGATATGACCAGCTCCTACAGTAACACGTAATATGACAGGACAACGGTTGATCGTGAAGCAACAAGTTTGTCTTTATATGTTCGACGCCAATTACTTCATACATGGTTTGTATTTACCAATTACTGGAATGTATATATTTGTATCTCACTCCCCAACTATTTTTCCGTTTCAACACCAATTTTTATTTTATTTTTTGGCCTGTTGATGTTTCGCTCACATAATACCGCACACACTCTGCTGAGTACAACTGTGTAAACTGACACAACACGGGCGCAACGAAATTATTTAAATATATTTTATTGATTCACGGTCCCATAGTCTAATCACTATATTTCCGCTCACCATATCTCGACCCTGCAACAGTAGCCTGTTAAACCAAATGACGGCATCATGCTCATAACAATGGCGCCATGTCGCTGAAACTCGACCAATATAGTATCCGGCTAATTCCAGCTATCATGTAACGTACATTACATAAATGACACATACTCGTATTAGAGTGATTAAACGATACGTGAAAGAAATTTATTATTTCATTAGAAACGATAATAATGACCTTGGTTTACGACTCAGTCGTTCAACCTAATGCTGGAATATCCATTACCCGGTAGTCACGTGTTGCATCATAATTACAAATATAAATCAGAAGAGAAGGCTGACATTTTTCGGAATACGTAATTTCCATATAGAACAAATTCCATTGATTCAAAAACGATGGTCGTGGAACATTTTGCTGCCCAGGTTATGTGTACGAATGAGCGAGTTTTCCGGTTAAACGAACCACGCATGATTTTATACCGGTGTATCACGTAACGTTCTCCTCGCACAGTGTCAGGGGTTGACGGACTGTACGTGACAGTGGCGGACACTGACCTGTGCTCTGTTGAACAGTCCAGCTGGCAGGTACGTGAACGTATACACCATCTTCGTCTCTCGGCTGCCACTCGTCCTGGCGAGCTCCGGCCACTGGAACTAGAGCGGGGAAACGAAGTGAGACCTACGCTCTAAACGGTTTTAGTAAACCACTTAGTGGCAGACAATACTGTTTCGACTGAATATATATATATATATATATATATATATATATATATATATATATATATATATATATATATATATATATATATTATATATATATATATATATATATATATCTATATATCTCCCTCTCTCTCTCTGCTGTCCACCGTGCCCGATGATGACATCAGTGTAAGATATATATATATATATATATATATATATATATATATATATATATATATATATATATATATATATAATATATATATATATATATAATATATATATATATATATAATATATATATATATATATATATATATATATATATATATATATATATATATATTAGTGAAACAAATACAATCAAAATACTTGGAATGTAGACGTGTACCGTGCTAGTACATATATGAAATAACTGTTTGTATTCAGTGTTTTACTCTACACGACTGCTGCCGATCATAGTTATGATGTTGACTGCTAAATACGGCCTTCGGGTAACTGAAGAAAACAATTACGTTTGGACTTACGAATACCTTCAAACAATAATAATAAATGGTTGTTTAAAAAAAAACATTCATCCGAATATATATATATCTCTCTCTCTCTCTCTCTCTAACATGGTGGTATTGTAACTGTATCTCATGCGGGGTGCTCAGGTCCATTCTCTTATGTCTATGCTAATTCATATCACTGGGCGACTTGGCTGCGATCTGCTAATTCATATCACTGGGCGATCTACTAATTGGCGATGTATTTAATAAATCGCAAATATTTTGAGTGATTTACATTTGTCATAGCACGATCTGACCAATGACGTCCTATCCTGCGGGCGCCATTGCTTCCGCGGGTATACGATGACGTCATTGGCGACAGCATCACCTTAACGGCTACCGCGAATGAACTTTAGATCAAACTAATAACTGTACAATTACATAAATACTTTCGATATGTCATTGGTGACCAATGTGGTTGTATTCCCGAGGTGACCATAAAGCGAAATTTCTTCTATCCAGTTTTGGAATATGAAGACATCATGACATGACGTCACGTCTACGGAAGAAGTTTCCACGAACCGACGGTTGTGTCTCAGGGAGCAGACACGGCACGAGGTTGACGGCTTGGTCAGCCAGAGGGAACGTCAGGTCGAACTCCTCTGTTACTCGCAGCAGCCAGTCGTGTAGCTCAGCCTCGTAGTCTGCCCACACTAGGGCAACGTCGACGTGGTGAAACCGACCGTCCTGGTACCGCCGTATAAGGATTTATGTATATGTGTATGCGATGCGTGTGTGGAAGTCGAAAGTTACGCACACATGTGTGCGTAAGTGCACAAACACTCGCACACTCAAACACACTATATACACATATATGGATATATATATATGGATATATATATATATATATATATATATATATATATATATATATATATATATATATATATATATAATTATATATATATATATACATACATACATACATACACACATATGTTTATATACTTACATGCATCGGTACACACACACATAGATGCATACACATCTATACACTTACATATATACATACATGCATGCATGCATGCATGCACGCACGCACGCACGCACGCACGCACGCACACACATACACACACACACACACACACACACACACACACACACACACATACAAACACATACCCATATACATAGATATTTGCGTGGGCGTATTTATGTGTTGCGTGCGTGCATGCGTGCGTGTGTATGAGGTGAACTTAAATGCATTTCTCTCACCACGGTATATCGATTAACACATCCAAAATGATCTGCTTCCTTATTACTGCATGTTACAAATCGCCCATATCGCAATCGTCTTCTTTACCGTGATTAGGAGTACTACTTTATTAACAGCATTATACTGCTAAATAATTTACAAAATTAGGTAGCACTACGAACTCCTCTCGGAGAGGACAATATTATTTGTCTGTGTTGCAATATAACTGTCCGGCAACTGCCCGTAGTCACCTTAATTGGCGAGTCCTTGACGGAAACGACGCACGCCATGACGTCAACAAGCCACTGAGGGTCAATGATGACGCGGTCTCGAAGAAAGGCGTTGGTGAAGTGTTGTAAGGCGCCGAGTTCGTGCAGGAACTGCACCGCTTGCACCGTCTACAAGCATATCAGAGTTCATGTAGGAACTGCACCGCCTGCACCGTCTACAAGCAAATCAGAGTTCATGTAGGAACTGCACTGCCTGCATCATTTACAAGCAAATCAGAGTTCGTGCAGGAACTGCACCGTCTACAAGCAAATAAGTGGTAACAGTAGTGTTAAGACTAACGTTCCAGCTCAAGCCTTCTGGATTGCCGCATTAATCCTTCGTAATTCACTCTCTGTCGAGGTTACGCCGACAGGAAATTAAAGGTGTCAACCCTGAGTATACGTTCACACAGTGAGATCACCCTCTCAAACTTTGCGCCAACTTAGGAATTATTACACTGTACGGACTCTGACAAAATAATTGTTTTGGTGAAATTGATCTACTCTCTCTGTCTCTGTCTGTCTGTCTGTCTGTCTGTCTGTCTGTCTCTCTCTCTCTCTCTCTCTCGCTCTCACGCTCTCTCTCCCTCTCCCTCTCTCTCTATCCCCCTCTCGCCCTCTCCCCCCCTCGCTCTCTTTCTTTCTATCTCGCTCTTCCTTTCTTTCTTTCTCTGTCTGTATAACTATATATATATATAGGGTGGGTCCGTTTCGTCTTATACCCCTCATGATGTCCAATTAGAGTGGTTAGACACTTTTTAAACAAATACCTGAAACAATCCTCCGGCCACATAACTGTGCCCACTGCACAACGCTTACTAACACTTCCTTGGAAGAACTCTAGCCGAGCGCCCTTTGCTTAGTTTACGTTGGAATGCTAGTGACGGTAGGTGTGACCACCAACAGGGTGACCTGCGCTAATGACATCGTGCAGAAGTATACAGGCTTACAACTGTTGATTATGTTCTTATTATGTGTCCCAAAACTGATATTATTGTTATGTGTTACACCTATGTTATATGACTTGTCGCACAAAATGAGGTCATACATAAACTCATTTCGTATGAACACATTTCATATGGCTTGATTTTACAAGCGCATGTGAAATTACATCTATTTAGTGACTGACGTCGTATAATCATATCCTCCTAGAAAATGTGGCTGCACTACATATTAGTAAAATTACCATACACAACTTACCTCCGACTTCTCAAAGATACCACTTTCTGATGCCATATTTTCCAGTTCTTTGTAATCAATGATGCTTGCTTCGGCGCGCATCCTGAAAGTTGACCGGTTAATCCCCCAATCTGTTTAGTAACTTCAGAAAATCATCATTTGTTTTCCAATGGCAATCGCAAAGCAACCACTTGTGTGTTGTCGTAATAAAGTAAGTTAATTGATGTTGTCACAACGGTGATCTGCTGTTTATCTTGAATTCGACAATGTGTTATTGAAACTGCATATCCGAAGAAGCATACAAACAACGAGCCTCTTTGTTTAAGATCAGAATGGATCGTAGTAGTAGTAGTAGTAGTAGTAGTAGTAGTAGTAGTAGTAGTAGTAGTAGTAGTAGTAGTAGTATTAGTAGTAGTAGTAGTAGTAGTAGTTGTAGTAGTAGTAGTAGTAGTACTAGTAGTAGCAGTAGTTGTAGTAGTAGTAGTTGTTGTTGTTGTAGTAGTTGTAGTAGTAGCAGTAGCAGTAGTTCTAATGCTATTAATTAATGCTACGCCTACGTGATGACCGCCGTCTCAAAGTTGAGCCACACTTCCGGGATACTCTCTCCCATGTAGGGTTGTCTTAGGGCGACTTCCAGCAGGTGTCGCTCCAGTTCCGCAACGCCCTGGACAAACAGCGCAGAGAAACATGTAAAAGAAACCGCGTTTGCCGTTTGTGCTACACATTTGTAACACGCAAAGTATTCGGATTATAAAGTATATTATAGCGCCACTAAATTAATTAAAATAATTGACTATCAGGTGAATACTACGGTAATTAATACGGTGAGTAATACAGTAATACGTTAAAGAATATGTGTAGCCCAACTATATTGCATGTAGGCACATGTAATATATTGAAAGGTATAACTGTGTTGTTTAATGTGTGTGTGTGTGTGTGTGTGTGTGTGTGTGTGTGTGTGTGTGTGTGTGCGTGTGCGTGTGCGTGTGCGTGTGCGTGTGCGTGTGGGTGTGCGTGTGGATGTGTGCGCGGCACGTATGTGTTACGTAAGTAATTTATTTCCAACCACAACAATTATAATTACATATCCCGTTGTTAAGAAATACAACATTTTCAACATGTGAACAAGTAATCATGAGAGTTGGTGGAAATGGGGTGAACAGAAGTGCAATTCTTATATATGGTTCACCCCAACCCGTATAGATCCGTAATATGATGACTATAAGATTCGGGTTTTGCATGCCGATTGTTTGCCAAAGTGAAATGGCCTGGCTCGAATCATTTTGATTAGAAACTGCATGTCATGTCCACGTTAAATCTGCGTCAGTTCTTCATCCTACCATGATTTATGCGTGTCTTCGTTCTAGAATGTCTCACGTACATCGGACCCACTTTGTTGTGTCTGCGTTAAGTTCTGGTTAATGCAAACTTAGGCCCTGGAGATGTTTCTTCTCAGAACGGAATTGCAAACGATGCATTGCTAGTAAAACAATACGACCAGTCGAATCCAATTACCTCGCCACAGTCTAGACGCTTATGTAAGCCTGCGCGTGTGTCACAGAATGACCTATGCACATGAGAGCAGGGTCTACTAGAAATCACATCAACATTTTTTTCACTAGCATGACATAGTGAGACTAACACTGAGATGCCATAGGATAAAAAAAAACGACAGGCGTAATTGGTGTAGATTTTATGGACAGATCAGCTACACGCACATACGTCAACGGTCGTGTAATGTCATTGGAGATGGCTTGATGACCCGGCTGAGTGATTGTAAAGACGATACTTCCTGTGTGTACCGGGTTAATTTGACAAGATTTAGAGGTGAGTTCACGTCGGCGGTGTGGTGACCGCGTCTATATTTCTCTGCACGCACGACTCTACTAAACCGCACAGACGTGCAATTAACCGCACGTTAAACATCGCGACAAGACGATTCATTGTAAACACAGGCATAAAACCGTGATGAAAGACGTCTTCTAGGTACAGTTCTCGAATTGGCGTCTCAACCAGGAAACGCTTTATTGGCGAGATGATTTTAGAGAAGCGACAACTGAACAGGCTGATTTTCGTGGAGACATCAATCAAAACATTTCTCTGCTTGCTTCTGCTATTGCCGGCGAATCACGCGTGGGAAATAATTGCATTGTTTTTACCGATATATCAAACCAACACAGATGGGAGCGATATAATTTATAGCGACAACTATATAGTAGTGTGTCATAGATTTAGCGGTCCATTTTAATCATGGGTTATTTGTCTCGTTTCGAACATGTTTTTGAAAGTATATCATTCTTTAAGATAATATTTTCTCGTTGATATAATCGCTTTATTTGTTATGAAACCAAGGGACATAATTATGTTTAATTTATCGTCGTCGGCAGAATTGCAAACATGATCATGCCCTAATCCAATACGTTTAGCGGTATTCACATATTTTCGAGTTAGCCCGTTCCATACATCAATTTTTCTGATGATCTTAAACAAACCATACGCTTAATGAACCGAAACGTGCCAGAACAGGCGTGCACTTGTTACACAGTAACATAAAGCGTGCTATCTGAAATACATATTCTCAATACAAAGAATCTTGTTGTGTTCTCATGGGAACCTTACTGTTATGATTATATTGATAACATATAAGTTAGGTGTACATATGTTAACTTACTTATATACACGAATAATCGATCTGGAAGAACGAATGAATATGTAATACAAATATTGTTTGTCTTGTTATATCGTGTTTTCGTTTTAATGATGTATTTTGTTCGTCTTTCTTTCTTTATTTATGTCGTAGTTCTACTCATTGTTAATGTTTAGCGATAACGAGTAAGTGTTTATGTTTTAGTCCTTGGTATGCTAACAAAGATAGTCCGCTTCATCATGTTCATTTCTCTTGAAGCCAGAAATGTTGAAGACGAAGAGCAAAACTAAGATAGAGAGACGGAGTTAAGGTTGATACTGAGAGGACAACGACGATCACTCAAGAGTGGGATTTGGCTGAGAACCAGGACGGAAGGTGGCCCCGTGCCCGACTTACCACTCCCGTGAGGCAGCTGACGAAGTGGTAGCCGACGATCTGAGGATACCGTTGTCTCATCTCGTCTACGGGCAGCTCCGACTTGGACACCTTCAACCGAGATAAGGACAGCATCAGACACCTCGCCCAGGCAGACGACGGCGTCACGAATAGTGCTGTTGATACAAATATTATTGTTATAATAATTATTATTTTAGTAGTAGTAGTAGTAGTAGTAGTAGTAGTAGTAGTAGTAGTAGTAGTAGTAGCAGTAGCAGTAGCAGTAGCAGTAGCAGTAGCAGCAGCAGCAGCAGCAGAAGCAGCAGCAGCAGCAGCAGCAGTAGCAGTAGTAGTAGTAGCTGTATGCAACTACAGTACATGTCGGTAAAGTGGAGTTTATTGTTATTTTGCGATTACACTCATACACAAGCACTCGATCGTCCCTATTCTCCTTATCACGGTATTTAGGCAAGACACCTCGAATAGTGGAGGAGACAGGCGACTACCTGGTCGACGTGGGTGCCGACAACGAAGATGGGAGCCTTGGGGGCGTGCACGGAGATGGAACTGAGCCAGAAGTCGAGGCCCGAGTGTTCGTGGCCGAGGCGGGTGTTCCACAGCAGCAGGTAGACAGCGCGGTTGGACAGGAAGAACTGAAAGAACGTGAGCACACAGTTCGACTAACATGTCACTCAGTAATTTGTGTTTATGGGGTGTGTGTGCGTGCGTGTGTGCGTGCGTGCGTGTGTGCGTGCGTGCGTGCGTGCGTGCGTGCGTGTGTGTCTGTGTCTGAGCGTGTTTGTGTACATTTGCGCTTGCATGCCTGCATGCTTCAATGCTTGTGCATGTCTCCATGCCATTGTGGATGTGTCAACAAGAGTCACGTATAGCAATATCACGGAGAACATTGATTGTTCTCTTCGCAACTACCTGGAATACTTAGACTTGAGATTAGATATATCGCGCGTTTCATTATGAGTGAGAGTGAACATTATGTCGTAAAGTGATATTACTCGAGCTCGCGTTAAACAATTTTCTGTCTGTGATCGCTGTTAGTCGCCAGCGAGTTTCCGGAACTGGATTTCCGAGGCACACCATAATTTGTCTGTGGCTTTTCATTGCGCAAGAACAACCGGGACTTGGCGCGGAAGCTGCCAAAAACGTTACAACATGAATACGACGAAAGCGGAAAGGAGCGCGGTTACAGGGGCTGAGTTGATGGAGGACCGAAATATTGTCAACAAAGGCGCTCCATCACGATTACACTTAGTGACACTTCACGCACCAATGAACTTATGATGGCCTCAATTATAGACACAATGCGAATTCGTTCGTTCTGTTTCATTTGCTCTTACATTTTTTCCCCATTCGTATTTTTCACTTGTACCGTCGTGTGACGCTCGTAGATGATCCACGTGGTTACTGCGTGTAATGGTAAGGTACCATTGCTGTGATATATATATATATATATATATATATATATATATATATATATATATATATATATATATATATAATTATATAATATATATACATATATACATATATATATATATATATATATATATATATATATATATATATATATATATATAAGCAATTAATATATACGTAACTGAGGATAATGGATGGAGAAGGATCGTATGAAAAGTGGGTTGAATTTGCGTCTTAGATTACAAGTATGCGTGTGTATAATGCATACGTGTAAGCGCGCTAATTAAAATTTCTGAGGTAATATGTGTTCGTACTAAGATAGAAGACTTGATGATCAATACGCGCGCTACCCTTGACCAGATGGGTCTGCATACTTTGACCTATTGTCTGTGTCCGTCGTTGGATTTGCAACACTCATCAATCGCAACTCAACAGTCCATACGCAGTGCGAATGCACACGACCGGCTAATACATCTAGTATGTGACTTGTGTCTATATATCTATTAACCACTTCCGACACAGTTACTGAAGTGACCGCCGCACTTTGAAGTGAATATTCTATCGTATTTGTCTGTGCAAGTTTGACCTACAAGTGTTGTGTTCGCGAAACAAACCATGGCGTAACTTAATGGACACAAGCTCATGATTCGGACTATGGTTTCGAAACCTTTACATTTGTATAGAATACGTCTAGGCAGGGAATACACACGAGTACTGAACTACACTGAACAAGATATGTGTGTTTATCAACACCTGAATGATTGAGCCCTCTCCTTGTGTAATTACGATCAGTTGACTGGCCCGGCTCGTTTATGTCAAATCAATCATTGCTTGTATTTTGATTAATCAATCCGTGGTTTGGCTGAAAATTTATCTTGATGAGATCGTCTGATATCTAGTCCCTTTGTGCTTCTTCACTGCAGTACTGCATATACACTGGGCTGATGATTTGTGTATAAGCGAAATGGCATCATTGGCCGTGCCACTATGACCAAGGCAAGTAATAATATATTTCGGGGGCGATGATACCAGTCTTTTGAAGACGATTGTGTGTCATTAATATTGGTTTTAAATTTGTTTTTGATGTGGCTATTAGTGGGCCCCAAGGGCGTATAACATATATCATGTTGACGACAATGTACATAATGTATGGAGCACAATAAGTCGAATATCTATAGGCAACATATCCATACGCATACATCATATGGACAGTGCTGCTATAAATATTTGTTATTGGGAGCATAAGATTCTATGTTAAGATAATAGATGCATGGGTTTCCGTTAGAATAAAGACAGTCACGCTATGAAAGCTTTACACCGGACAGTCATAATGGACGACTACGTCTAGACTGCTTTTACTGTCATCGCGGTATGTTATGGCGCAATGCTTTATAAGGACACTCTCACACAGTTCTTCAAATTGGTCTAACTCGTAATAATTTCTTTCCGACCTGACTTTATCATAGACGCAGATTACTGTTTATATTACGTAACATACACTGGTAAGTTACTAGAACGGCATACAATACATCAATATTGTGTCAACACAGATACGTATGTTTCATGCTGACTATCTTTGTTTTCATTATCTCTACGATCTTTTTTTTACTACGAATGCTGTTTTAACGAAGCGTATTATATTGTCCCACAAGAATATTATTACGACGATCGTGGCAAATACGTTTAGGCGAGGGGACAGTTTCTGAAACACACCACAGTATTAATGCAGCTCATGACAAACTCTTCTCTGGAGGACGCATGTACGCCAGTTTGAACTTCATCAAGCTTATGAATCATCTTCTAAGTTAACGACGTTTTCCGTGACTCTGTGCATTACCT
Source organism: Oasisia sp. SBJ-2009 (assembly GCA_964017155.1). Lineage (NCBI taxonomy): Eukaryota > Metazoa > Annelida > Polychaeta > Sabellida > Siboglinidae > Oasisia > Oasisia sp. SBJ-2009. The sequence continues at coordinate 41,477,545 of OZ024866.1, forward strand.
TAATAGATTAATCTTATCGCAAGTACTAAGTAGGTCACTACCCTGGAGTGACCTTTTGAGAAGCATTTACGTGTGATGTGACATTGCACGGAGTAATGGTCTCATGTAATGCTCTTCTCTTCCTTGGAGCAAATGATAACAAACCTCCTTCCGCAAGCCAGGTCAAGGCAGCCAGCTGAGTTAATTTCTGCAAGCCATTTCGCTAACGTTTGTATGAGATCGCAAAGCAAATGTTGCTATTTACCATTGGTTTTTCTACTGTCAACAAAAGGTCGCGTTAGTGGCACACTTACGCTGGTGTGTCATGGAAATAGTGACCTCGGTCCATTCTTAAATTGAAAATGGTTTCATTATAATGATCTGTTTTCTTCTGCGTTCACAACCTTAGTTAAATGGGCCCGAGCCTTCCCAATCAGCATCGCTTCCTCTTCCATATTTCTTCCCCATGTGCATCAGCCCTACTATCAGGTAGTGTCCGTTGGCGCACGATGGTGTTGTTGAGTGATGTAGAATAAAATATCAATCTCACGATAGTGAGTTAATTGTTGTTCTCCTCTTGTTGTCCCTGTTTTCAGGGGTGAGGTTGGCCATGGTTACTGTCGTCTTTTCTTCGTCTTTTTCGCCCCTCCTCACTTTTCTCTCACCTCGTTTTCTATCGACAGTCTTCAACTCCTTCTATCTTTTGCTGTTTTTCTACATTCTCCTGTCACTCTTTCCAGATCTCTCTTAACGCAATCTCCCAAAGCCTCCCTTTCCCCTCCAAATTCTGGGCATCTGATCTCTTTGCCAATTTTTCATCCCCCATTCTGTCCACATGACCGGCCCATTTCAACCCACTCCTCACCAATTTCGTCTTGATTGGAACATAGAACTGTTGCGTGATTTTAGTTAATTCCAGTGCGCGGACAAAGCACCGGTTGCAACACCAGTCGGCAGGTCATCGACTGTTTCCTGAATAGTCGCTTTGTGAATACACCCCTCGAAAGCAGATGGTGCTGGTGATGTTAGCGACCTTTCTAATTACTCTCCGCATCAACACTGGTTGAGTTGTCTTCCATTGTGTTTCTTTCTAGTGCTAAGTAATAGCACCGTCGGGTATTTTAATTTTAAAGAAGAAAGTAGTGATCATAACAATATTACTATTATAAAAATTCACGGCAATGGCACGTTCTTTCTGAAATAGGGCGTTATGGATATTTAAGTTTATTCCTTTAATTATTACATTGGTTCAAACAACCGAATTATTCCTATTAGCTAGATGATATAGATAGGTTCAAGCGTCGTTCGCCGACTTTTAGAGTATTCTCAACATTTTCAAAATAACCGGCAGGTATACACGTGCTGATGGCCTGTTAGTGATATAATTTGTTTCACGTGTGATGACCCATTGCAAGCCACGCTAAGCGACGTACGCGTGACATTGTCACGACCGTGAGGTATAGCTATTACCGATATCAACTGGGGTATCGAGGCACCATCTGGGCCAAAAGAAATCATTTGGCAAAGCGTTGACCCATGCAGCGCGGTTACGCTTTCAAATAATGTTACTTTCATCGTTTTTGTACATGTTTGCAACCATCGTTAGAACACGAGAACAGCGACCTCTTGAGATAATGTCATAAACTCGACCTACTAGGACAAGGCCATTTCGCTGATAATGATACTGCTTTTAATTAGGCGCTTTATGGAGATGAATCCAGTCGGCAGGTGGCGAATGTAGGTCTTTGATAAGTGGAGTAGGAATTGGAGTGATTCGGGTTTGCAATAAGCTCTTTACTACACCAGACGTATATTACTTAACCTGTCTTCATGGTAGATTGTAACACACTAACAACATCTACATTTTACTTACTTATGTATATATATATATATATATATATATATATATATATATATATATATATATATATATATATATATATACATATATGATATCGCCAATTAATGTACAGGAGTCATTTTAAAAGATGATGCTCCTATATGTATTGGTAATTTTTGTTTGAACGAACACAAGATGAGCTCAATCACAAAACTACATGCATATTATATATATATATATATATATATATATATATATATATATATATATATATATATATATATATATATTACATATATTTGTGATTTAGTTTAGTTTTGTTTTCAACCTATATATATATATATATATATCTTATCCTATCCTATCATATATATATATATGTTTATATATATATAATATATATATAATATATATATAATATATATATATATATATATATATATATATATATATATATATATACATATATATATATATATAGTTTTCTGGTTGACCACAACAATTTATGCTCGTTATTATGCTCGTTATTATTAAATTATCAATACCTATGACCTCTTTTGAAATGACTCCTGTACATTCATTGGCGATATTATCACCAAACCGTTGCTGCACCATGTTACACATAAACAATACAGCACAAACTTCGATTGGTTAAACTTGAGTAAACTAAGTTTTTCATTAGCAAATTTCAATGAAGGAAATGTTTATAGGAGGGACAGTTACTCGGAATACTCAGCACATATATAGGATATCTGCGTCATAGCAGTGCCCTCTGTTGAAATGACTCCTGTACATTAACTGGCGATTTTATCATAAAAAGTATTATACCGAACCTTAGCCTCACCGTGTATAGTAGATAATCAGTTACACACGAACAATACAGCACAAGCTGATTGGCTAAAGTTGAATAAACAGCTTACTCATTAGACAAAAAGGCAACGGAAGAAATGTATATGTTTATATGAGGGACAGTTGCCGGAGATCCTCAGCACAAATAGAGGATATCTGCGTCATTGGGGACACTGCTGAGAGAAATAACCGTAAATACAACGTAAACATGTCGTCTAGCCGTAAGTACTACGATTAATTACGCGGGAGCAGAGGATTAATTCATTAGGTGACGGACGTTCCACAACAGCAATGAAGATAGAATAATACAAGTGTTGTAAACAAGGTTGTAATGACACTTAGTTTCATTATATTGTCTGTCTACAACCTCGAAACAAGCATCTGGTTACATTTTGGATTCGCATGTGGTTATGTTTAAGTTTTGTGGTATTTCATTAACAACAATTATTATATCAGTAATATTTATTAATTGTTGTCCCTAATTCCAAACAGGTGCGTGTATCGAGGAATATGATTCACTTGTTTAATTATACATTTATTTAAACCTTAACCATTTACATTATCTATCTGATTACCTTTTTAATGAGTAAGTACTAATATTGTTTAACCTATTTAATTCTTAAAATGTATTTATTTTAAGGTATCAACTGTATGAGTATTTTTATCTGAATTAAACACATTCGTATTTAAAGATGTTCTCCCTTCTCTAGTGTGAATTCTACAAAAACCAATGTAGCTGTATATTTGTTTATATAAGTATATATATATATATATATATATATATATATATATATATATATATATATATATATATATATATATATACGTTTCTCCAATAATCTCTAAATTGAATCTGACATTAAACATATTAGCCTTGCAAATATAAAACTATAATATACAAAGTACGATAAACATATACATGTAAATTAGTTGGCGTTTTTCAGACTTCTTCGTTGCAAAAACAAACTAAACATTTTACGCCATTTTCTCACAAAATTAATGTTAGCCGTCATGCTCGTGAAAACTGTTTTATTTAAACAAAGTTCAATGACATGTTCGATAGCATGATATCTGATGCGTATTGATACAAGGAAACACATCTGATCTATCGTACGCTAGCGGCTCGACCTACACATCGACATGCCATTGTCCTGAAGGTGACCACGTGACCATCGTGGGTGGTATGTCCGGCGTCTAAGAAAGACATCTAGTTCAGTGCTGTTTATGAGAGTACGAGTTCACTAATTGTGTTGTTAAGAAGATATGTTAATAACATATTTATGGCAATATTAGCCTTATGGTGAAGCCAGGTCCGTGATATCTTCCTCTCGCCAACACAAGCAATTAACACACATATAGCTTTGACCTTTGCCGCGATGTGTTTCCGCCTCTAGCCTCTGTTATAACTCTCATAATACTACTAATAATACTACTACTGATACTACTACTACTGCTACTGCTACTGCTACTGCTACTGCTACTGCTACTGCTACTGCTACTACTACTACTACTACTACTACTACTACTACTACTACTAACTAACTAAGTAGTAAATAATAATAATAATAACAATAATAATAATAACAATAATAATAACCAGAAGACGAAGATAATCCTGTATTCAAGACAATCTGAATCAAAAATAAATGCAATTTATAAAATCTTCAGGGTCGTGAGATAAAACACATTATATTATAGCTGTTATGGACATTCAAAATGATAGTTTTATATTAACGAGTTCTATATGCATGTACGCAAACGGCATACAAAATAGCAGAAACATACGTATGCACAGGCACACGCACACATATAAACACGTTCACATATCCATACGCACATACTCGCACGCACGCACGCACGCACGCACGCACGCACACACACACACACAAACACACACACACACACACATACGCATGCATACACACAAGCGCGCGCAGGATCATGATGCTTGGCAAATTAATACATTTTATACGTTATCTTTGATACAATACGTTCATTAATATAGTTATTGTTATGAGAAATATTTCCATCTAAATTGCCACAACGACGCGCTATTCTCTGCAGGGGTATGTTCGAGAAATAAACAGGTAATGTAAAGGCAGTTCACAGACACAAGGATGATCAAAGAGTAGCGTTGTGTCTCGCCGGGACATCCACACATTTTATCTCCATAAAACGTCCAATTAGTGCCATTATTATGAACAACAAAGAGGATTTGTCTTCATATATCGTGTTTATTGCTCACTTCCTCGATTCTCCGAGATGTCCTCTCTTTAACAACCATTCTGAATCACGAGAAAAACGTTATTCTTGACCACCGCAGACACAACGACATCAATGTGGCGATTTCCAGGGTGTAATTTATCTTCGCCGAAGGAAAACGTTTGCTAGTCAGAACTATTTTGGTATCTTTGAGGTATTTTTTCAGGGTTCCGATGTTGTAGCAGTAGTATGTGGAGTTTACTCAGGATTTGTGTCTAAGTAATCTATTCCTAGCTCATCACAAATGAAAAGTCACTCGTGTGTATATGTGTGCCCGTGAAAGAGGAGAGAGAGAGAGAGAGAGAGAGAGAGTAGAGGGAGAGTGAGAGAGAGGCAGACACACAGACAGACAGACCGACCGACAAACAGATAGACAGAGACGTGGAGACACACACAGGGAGAGAGACATAGAGAGACACATGCAGAGACAGAGAGACGGAGAGAGTGAGAGGGAGACAGAGAGAGAAACAGAGACAGAGAGACAGAGAGACAGAGAGACAGAGAGACAGAGACAGAGACAGAGACAGAGACAGAGACAGAGACAGAGACAGAGACAGAGACAGAGACAGAGACAGAGACAGAGACAGAGACAGAGACAGAGACAGAGAGACAGTCAGACAGACAGACATACAGCCAGACAGACAGAGACAGAGAGAGAGAGAGAGAGACAGAGACAGAGACAGAGACAGAGACAGAGACAGAGACAGAGACAGAGACAGAGACAGAGAGACAGAGAGACATAAACATATACGGGTTTTATTGTGCGTGCATGCGAGCGTGCGTGCGACGAGTGTGCATATGGACGTGTATGCCTCCGACATATGTGTAGGCCTACATGTAACCGTGCATGTGTGGGCTGTGTATTTTACTTAAAACGACATGAAATAGATTTATAAAAAAATACTTATTTCAAGACGTGTTTTCAAGTAGCAGGCAGAACGTACGTGAGCGAACGTGTGCCTACCTGGTGTGTGTTGTAGTACACGGTCTGCCCTGCAAAGTCCCATATGCTGAACGTCACAGAGTCGTTCCCTTCTCCCACCGTCCAAGACGTGATGTCAATCCCTGAAGCAACAATGCATGACTAGTACACAGCTGTCGCCGCTGAACGTAACACGATGTAACCCCTCACAGCGAGTTTAGCACAGAGGTAAAGGCACGTGGGTAAATAAATTGAGGCTGCGAAAAGAGTAATGTATCCAATGTATACTTTTAGCTTAGTAACACTATTTTGTGTCTACTATATGTTCTCTACATTTGAAGAAACATCTTCTACGGAGTTGTCTAACTAGCGGTACGCTAAATATGTGTGTAAAATAGTTGTACACACGTTTATATCTGCTCTGTTTCTCAACGGCTTAATTTAATATATAATACAAATATTATATAGTGTGTATGTGTAATTTCCTCCTTGTTCCCAGTTGTATGTTATGTAACAAGGATTTGTATTTACAATTTACCCGGCCACAAAGGCTATATCGTAGGTTAAGGAGCTCAAATGAGTATGCGTTCTCTATGATGGTTACGATTAGTAACCCTCCGATTGACATAGTTCGTAGCACATGCTTTACCCTAGAGGAAATATCAATAACCACGTCACGCCTGGCGGAGAGATTAGCAAACACCTTCACCTGGCAAAAAGGTCGGCAACTAACCTGTCCTGACATAGGGCAGTAGTCATAAAACGGTAGACGTGTAAGAGATAGTCGTCAATGGAATTTTTAATCAAATTTATAAGAAAAAGGTAACTTATTTCCGCTATGCTGCAAATGTAATCTTAATATTCCGTTGTTACTTAGGTTGACGAAACTGTTTAGTGTACACGGCTAGTGCGTGGTGAATCCCTTGCTCTTTCTAGCATAACGTGTACCAGTTGCCGAGATTGTGACAGATTCACTGATACGATCTATCGTCCTATATGTCTAACCCAATATAGCGACGGTGCAGGACAGCCAGATGATAGTAGGCGCAGGCACGCAAAGAACGTAGATAATTCAGACTGAAACCCCTATTGTCTAACAATACAGTTTATGGTCATACAGTAATAGAGACACATACATAACAACACACACACACACACACACACACACACACACACACACACACACACACACACACACACACACACACACACACACACACACACACACACACACACACTATATATATATATATATATATATATATATATATATATATATATAATATATATATATATATAATATCATAACCAATTTGGGTGTGTTTTCTGTTGTATTCCGTCCAGTGTACCATGTCCTTCTTACAATATGGCTACCAGACTTGAGCGTGCGGCGAGGCACGGCACTGCTTGCTTGTTGTTCTATCACCAACATTATTCATCAGTCGGAGCTATTACGTTGGTGTGTCGTCGATACGGATTAACCGTACGTTAGAAATATAACGTCGTCCACTGCTATATGAACGTTTTCAGTCTGATGTATGTACGTTCTTTGCGTGCGTGCGCCTGTCTGTCATCTGGCAGTCATCTGGCTGTCCTGCGTCGTCGCAATATTGGGTCAGACATATACGACGATTGATCGATTATGTGAATCTGTCACAATCTCAGTGGTCAACTGTCGTCATGAGCATGACCAGTGACCATTAGTCAGAGCGGCCAGTGTGGGCCAGGTGTACAGAGCTGACACCAGTGTGTCGTTGATGTCGTTTAATCGCGGTCCCATTCGTAAATCACGCACTCATCATCCCGTTCCGTGGCGGACTTTGAGTAACCGTTGAAAAGAAACACCTGTAGTGAAGAGCCGCGGGCAAATATACGGCGCATTCGCTTGATTGCGACCATAACGACCTGACAGTTATTGTCACATCGTTCCGACAGTGTAGATAAAGGCTGTCGCAGCGGTGTCAACAAATAACAAGTTGACAAAAGCGTGTTGTCAAGTGAGATAACTTTGAGAAATGTATAATTGCACGGGACTGATAAATAAGGTCTTTTTCGACGTGTTCGTGGAGCTTACGACAGTCACATGAAGAGCTTGGTAACACGCTGGTTAAGAGAGTCGGATTGCGAATCAACAGGACCGAGGATCGGATCTCTTCACTGCTATACTGATACTATGGCAAAAATGTTCACCCTACATTATATCCTGCCCCAGCATGCTTTGCAAACTGAAATAATGTTATCATGGAAATCAAGTAGTAACATTAAATTAAACCCATGTGGTCCGACTCTAAAGCTGTATTGTGGCGGCTATAGCTAAAGCAGCTATAGCCGCCACAATACAGCTGGTGTAAGGTGTAAGGGTAGGCCTGAATGTTAGTAGTGATCTGTATAGCGACTGCAACTTTGTGGATCAAACCAGCATTCGGTTCATCGAAGGTAACACCAACAACAGTTCCATACGCTGTGCGAATAGGTACTGCTATTGCACCGTAACCTCAACACCAGCAATATCAGAACCTCATCTCGCGAACACCCATAGAAAGTGCACGAAGCCGTTGCCACGACTACGCCCATAAATCTACGCTATCAGACCTCCGACTACATTAATGGGTTCAATATGTCGAACGCTCGACAGTCGTTGCCGGATTGGAGTCATCGCGCACGTGGTACTACCAGGACACCTGATAATACCACACTCGTTCAAAATGCCGCCGTTTTTCAGGTGAAAACGTTCGGCGAATACGCGACTGATAGTTTTCAGCTAGTCCGCCAGATGGCGCGACCACCACTGCAGCCGCAGAACCAACGCGTCGATAGCGTAGTGACTTCACATAGTTATCCTAATAAATAAACATACACTGCTTATGGTATTAGCTGACACGTGTGACGCTGAATAATGGATACAACTGCCATATGGATAAATATATAGGAAGATAATGATTGTTGTTTAAAAACTAGTTTGAAGGAATGACAGTACGGCGAAACGCACAGAGCGCAATTAACCCACATACATAACATATAGTAATATAGTGAGGACGCCTGACGCATGATTTCAACATTATCCTTGTTAGAAAACGTGGACGAAGCCCGGAATAAAAACACATAAAATAAATACCTACTTTCACATATCCTAGCGATATGTCATCTCCCTGAGGTTGGTAGCCTGTTGTCCTTTTTATCCTATCGATATTTACTGTTAATGATTTCGATATCCTGTCGTGGACTTACCGTCTGTGATTTCCAAGTCAGGCGACATCGGCTGGTCATCTCTGTGTTCTCCTCGCATCAGTGACTGGACGAGGCTACAAGGAACCAAAACATAACACGCTGAAAACAGTGACGTTTGCCATTATTTATTATATATCATATTATTATGGTGGTTGCCATGCCAGGTCTGAAAGAAAAGAACGTGGATTTGTTTCCATTTTGGCATTTAACTAGTACAATTAGTTTTCCGTAAGTAAACAATACCAATATGTTATCAGCGACATATACGTGCATTTGCAGCATATCATAGATACGAATATTTTGGTAAACGTTTAACGAATGGATATTATTGTCGTCAATAGCAACATTCCTTTAAATATTGTACACAGACAAACACGTTTGGTCACCTGCGTGGATATGCCACCTGGTTTGATGATCAACACATCACTATACCAGAGCAAATATATCCGAGCCGGAGTTCTTAAACACAAAGCGCCCTCACACGAATGCTACAGAAACTTAAAACAGATACCGTACTAAACGACGAGATGTCCGAGATTGAGCGAGATCTGTGCGCGTTTGATTCAACGGGGAGGGAGTGCCCCATCTAATAACTCTAATTTTACGCATATTACATTCACAGTTAGCACGTTAAATATATTCGTAATAAAATGCCTTTGTGAATAAATAAATCTTTAAATGCCCTCTACAGCCTGATGGGAATATCGGGAATGTCTAAATTCGGAATTCTTGCCATGTATCGTGACCCACTTACAGGCCCTATAACCTGTTTTCTCCCCAAATTATCGAACGTCCGACGTTCGTGGTCACCATAGCAACACGAGGCTTTATTTTAAAAATGTACGCCATAAACGCCTAATTAAAACAAGTGCTCATAAACAAGTAGCGTAGATGCTAAAGGTCAATTCGTGCGGTAAAGAGCGATGCAAACGAACGGGCATCATTTGTCTTCGCTTGCGTTTACGAGAGACATGTTCATTTAAAGTATAATTGTTGTATATGGAAGATCGATTGAAGCTCGCAAGAACAGATCACATGAAAGACGCCTTATGTTTTCTGTATGAAACAATGCTCGTGAGTTGATCAATAACATGTACTGATGCGAACGCATGCGCACACGCAGACACGCACATACCCTGCCACACACTCACGCAGGCATACATCAATACGGACGCACACATGTACGCACACAGGGATGCACGCACAGACACACACACACACACGCACGCACGCACGCACACACACACACACACACACACACACATACATACACACATGCACGTACATGCACGAATGTATGCATACACATACGCATGTAAGCACGCACACACGCACGTACACACATATAATACACACACGCATGCACACACACGCGCACGCGCACGCGCACGCGCACGCGCACGCGCACACGCATACACACACACGCACACGCACGCACACACGCGCACGCGCACGCGCACGCGCACGCACACGCGCACACGCGCACACGCACACGCACACACACACACACACACACACACACACACACCCACACACGGTATACAACAACCACGTGTCACCACTACTGTACCAAGGGCTTTCATCTTCATGAATGGTGAGTCATTTACCGCTCAAATGATACTCAATTAGGGCGGTAACGAGACAGCGATGCGCCTAAGTAATTCCAGGGATTGTAAACCGATTTGTTTTGGATGTACACCTGACGTTCTACAAGTGACCATTGTGGCATACGGTGTCCAACAGCAATGTCATTGCACTCGAGGATATACGATAACAGTAAAGTAATGAGTACAAATGAACGCCATGCCGTCAATAAAAGTCAGGAAGCCGATTGTAAACGGCGACTGCACGACGGCAGCACACGAACGGTCGCGTTGCATACACACAACACTCACATATGAGTTAGTTAAAGGACAAACAAAGTTAACTTTTACGTGGCATACACCTAATAGAGTTAATATAAAGTAACAATTTCCATATATACTCAATTTTTTTACGCCAGCGGTTTACCAGAAAAATATTTTTTAACACCCAGCCATCCAAATTCTGTGCGCTACCCCATCTTAGACGAAGAATGACGTCACGACGGTGATCGAGGCGCTCTCCACGTAGATTCCCTGCATAGGGCTTGGCTGTTGTCATGAAATGGCTGCAACTCGGCAACGCGCGTAACATGCTGATGACGGTAAATATAAAGTTGTATATTATTGTTATCGCTGAAATCATCCCATCAACTGATGATACATGTCTACATCAAAGCATTTCTCCTCAAAATGGACCGATCAAAGTGCCAAACAGTACGTCCGCAAATCACCAACGTGAATCCATTGCTTCAATACTACCGGTTTTTTCAACTATTATTGCAACCGTATGCCGAACACGAAGGCATAATTACTAAAGTTTACCATAGATTTAACCACAGATTTAGATATACGTCTGTAAGCAGCTGCTAGATGTCACGCCAACTGAACGAACTGTCGAAGACTCGAAGTTGTTGACCCTTAAAAGCGTCGCCGGAAGCTGACCGAGATATAGAATGCCGCGCGCTGAATGGCCAACCAAATTAACCCTTCACCTATGGCGGCGTCCAGACCATCGTGGATTTCGTTAGAATTTTAGACTTTAAAGTGACATTCTGAGTAAACCGCTGACGTTAAAAAATTGAGTATATGTGGAAATTGTTACTTTGTATAAACTCTATTAGGTGTATGACACGAAGCCGTAGCCTTTTTTTGTCCTTTAACACATGTACACACGTTATTCGCGATTACAAGTATATGCGTCATTTGTGAACACATGTGCCACTTCATTCGTGAACACGTGTATACATATAATTCGTGAACACATCGTTTACGAGCACTTGTACACTTGTACTGGTCACCAATTCGCCTGATAAGTAAGTGGTTGTCCAAACCAGCCCAGGGAGCTTTATTTCCGTGGTTTATTAAATCGTCTTTAACGCTAGCACGCAACACTACTGCAATAAAAAAAACGGACACCCGCAGTTCTGTACGCCATTTTGCGTGTCACCACGCTCAGGTAGACGGTTCTGAGGGTATTTTATAGGTAAACTTATAAGTCAGCTTGCATATAAATACACGTACCGTTCACACAAATGTTAAGCCGGTACGTCTAACGCGAATATGTAATCGACATTGACAACCTTTCAAAACTGCAAACGACCATTGCTGTTTTTTAGCGAACAGCCGTAGCCATGAATTTGTGTATATGTAGTCCTTGCTGGTATTGGTGTTTATTTGTCTTTGTCGCTCGGCACGCACCTTTAAGAAAGGCAAAGAAACAAATAAAACACGTGCCTAAATTAATTTAAACTGTTGTCGTAGAAGTGTTTTCGTCAAACACAAAGGCAGTTACCGTAGTGAAACGTATAAGCAAAGCTATTAGATATGAGCTGGGGCACTCCCCCTTCCGATTGGACCAAACGCATACAGATCTCGCTAAATCTCGGACGTCTCGTCGTTTAGTACGGTATCTGTTTTAAGTTTTGATCCGATCCGTGTGAGGGCGCTGTATGTTGAAGAGACCCAGCTCAGATGTAGTAGCTCTGGTATAAGCTGTGCTGCGGCAAGTGGAGTATTTTCTGTTTGGTTTTAACTTTGACGTACTATTAATTTATTTTTCTTAATCGACGTCGACTTATCAGCCAATTAGAAGGCTTGAATCAAAAATGTGTGACGTAGTCAGTTTTTAGTAACAAGTCGGCATGTGTGTGTATGCGACCGCGCATGTATGATTGTGGGCGTGCGTATGCGCGCGCGTGTGGGCGTGTGTACATGTGTGCATGTGTGCGTGCATTTCGTTACAAGCTAGACTTCGAGTGTCAGACTTGCTTATAGAAATAACGTGTATTGCTCGGATAAACATCAACATATAGTATAAATAATGGTGGTGGATGATGTCAGTTTACAGTTGTGTAGGAATAAGAAATAATGTAAATGTGGATTGTTTTTGCTTCTCGTGAAGTATAATTATAATTATTTTGATAACACAAATAAAGGCGACCAACTATGACTAATCTTCACTAAAGGTCTTTCGGTATATGTTTAATAAATGGGAACTTGTGACAGAAACTCGAACTTCTGTCATTAATCGCATTATGGCTGAATGCTTCCCGGTGAAGTTGGGTTGGTGAACAAATGAGCAGGTCTGCGATGAGTTGTAAAGTGTAAAGTTTGCTAGTTTGCTACAGTTCACTTCGTTCACTCTAGGTTGCTCCAGTTTACTTCGTTCACTCTAAGTTGCTCCAGTTCACTTCGTTCACTCTAGATTGCTCCAGTTCACTTCGTTCACTCTAGATTGCTCCAGTTCACTTCGTTCACTCTATGATGCTCCAGTTCATTTCGTTCACTCTAGGTTGCTCCAGTTTACTTCGTTCACTCTAGATTGCTCCAGTTCACTTCGTTCACTCTAGATTGCTCCAGTTCACTTCGTTCACTCTATGATGCTCCAGTTCACTTCGTTCACTCTATGATGCTCCTGTTTACTTCGTTCACTCTAGGTTGCTCTAGTTCACTTCGTTCACTCTAGATTGCTCCAGTTCACTTCGTTCACTCTATGATGCTCCAGTTCATTTCGTTCACTCTCAATTGCTCCAGTTTACTTCGTTCACTCTAGGTTGCTCCAGTTCACTTCGTTCACTCTAGATTGTTTTAGTTCCTTCAGCTGAATGAATAGACAGTGGTGGATATTAATGTACGATAAGTCGAGATGGTGTTAGACTGAACAGGTGTGCGAGGGAGTACAGGTAGTAATAATAATTAATAGGTAACTTCTGTGGCGCATAAATTCTTAGAAACTAAGCTCAGAGGCGTTTCAATACAAAAGGGTTAATCGATCTCAAATCAATAAATGTAAACCGCTTTGAGCAACCCAGTAGAATGGACACTGCACTATGCAAGATCGTACGTGACCGTAGCAACTAGAAATAGCACTACCCAAGAACAGGAAGGACTGTTTCATACACCTGTAGTACTAGTATGAAAATCACAATTTGTGCATGTCTACACGCCCGAACGTGAAATTCAATTAAATAATTAACCAATCTCTTAATCCATAAATCTCTATGATTTATCGATGATCTGGCTCTACAACGGGTGCTTACCCGGGAAACAATACACCGTTGCTGCACGCGACCATAATGCATCGGCCGAAACGGAACCCCAGCCCATCCGCCGAGCCAAATAAGGATGTTATGACGAACACACATCCTAGGCTCGGCCATCACAAAAACACGAGATGGTCACAAAATAACTCGGAACTTCAAAGCATCTTTCGTGAGTCCACATAAAGTGCAGAACGTCAACAGTTTTACAGCGCACTATATTTTGCTATATGGAAGCAGAAAACGACCGTCTCACTACCATGTGTGAACCTTTAATTCACAAAAACATGAATCGTTAACTTTGCAAGTTGTGATTTAAAGCTGAGCTGATCGAGCGATCTATTAAGTACAGGCAACGTCATGCCAACACTTCAACGTCGCTGTGTTTCTAGAAAAGCTGTTGACACTACTGCGCATGCGTGATCAAGGAACTCGAGGCTGTTATATATGAAAACATTTGTCCTAGCTTGGATTGGTTTTTCGTTCCTTGCCAATACACCATAATTGATGTGTGTAGAAAACAACTGTACATCTTGCGTGTGACCCATATATTCGCAACAGTTAGACGGAATGCTTGTATTCCAAAAATAAATGCTTTGCGCAGCAAGCCAAATATGTCATTACAAGAACAGGTCAATGACCTTCGAGATCGTAGGACTGTCAATTGGATAGACGAATCCAGAAGCTGACTTTACAGTCCTAATTATGATGTCACTCCCGTTTAGTTCCGCCTTAGTAACCATGCAGAGACATAATAAATGACATTATTAGTGCGGCATATATTTGCGAGATAAATGTTTCTCAAGCAGTGTTTTCGCGTAAGAACCCACATTGCCGCTACGATTGTACCGCCAAATAGGACAGACTGTCCGAAGACTCCACGTTTGTGGCGTCCATTTTAATAAGCTTGTTGGAACTGGTTGCTAGGCATACGTTACGAAATGAACTCATCGGCTACGACATCATCCTACTGTCAGAAACTTCTGGTAACCACATCAGAAGTTCGGTTTTTAATATTAGCAAATAAGTTGTACGATAATTTGTCAAACGACGAAATAACTTGGATAATGTTTGCATATTTGAGGCGTTCATCCTGAACATGGTTGTTATAGCGCCACTTCCGGCACCAATTGCTGACGTGATAAGTATAACCGGAAGTCTTCCGTCGACCACGTCCGCGACTGAATTACCAGAGTTACGACAACTCGACAGGCGGTAATGATCGTGACACGAGACGATCCCGGCAGTGCCACGAGAACACGACAGGCATTCGGCCAAACGTTCGTGATCGTCCTAATCGCAGTAGAATATTTACGTCGAAACCAACCCCAGCTAAAGGTAATCCGGGTTGACCAGCGATTCGTCTACCACAATACCCAAATGTCAACGGCAACACAGTTTACTCTCGGCATATTTGGTTGGGAGCAAGGCGTTTGGAAGCAGTTTCTCAACCAACGCTATTATGACTATGAACTCCACGACTATATACATGTACCACCACACCGTGCTGTTTAACCGCATACATTCCAAACTGATGCAGATGTGTTAATTGCACATATCTTCAGATATACGCTCAAATATACAAAAACAAACACGCAGAGACCCATAGTCTGTTTTATGATAAAGATATATCATTTCTACTGACGAGCGGCGTTGTTTCAAGTAGCCAACATGTGGAGTAAATGCCCTAAACAGTTACTATGGTAATATTACACCTAAAACATGCACCCTATCAATAAACGAATCGACGGTCTTGCGGCTATTCACCAGCACAAGAAGGTCTGTGCCTCTACCCCGTCGAGACAAGCCGAATAAGTCACAAGTAGGCAACTTTAGGGCCCACCTGGATTGCTTAATGACAACTTAAATCACAGTTTCGGACCCGCGTGACGATCAGCCGTCGAGCCATCGATGTTGTATAGCTGTTGTCGCGCGGGGAACTGATGGCGCGGTAGGGTGGGTATTAAACCACAGAAGTTGCGTCTGTAACGTTTAATCGTGATGTGATAATGTTCTATATCTTCACCGCATATATGTGTGTTAATGAAACTATACGATGTTCATACATAATTCAGTTAATATGTAGTTATATACTTTTCGTAATTCTGAATTACGTAGTATTGTAAAGGTACAGAACCAGCTACACAAAATCGGGAGTGTTTATAATTAAACTTTTGCGCACCATTAACCGTTGAACCAGTAAACACCGATGCAGTTCTAAACAGTCGCAATTGACACTTACTTCTTATAATAATGACACATATTACGTTAACGATTACCCGTTCCCACGTTCCATCCTATATTGTAACTACACAGAATACAACGAATTTCCTTAACAAAAATCACTTAAGGGGAAACGACAACCTCCTTTCAATATAGACATGTATTGGCTGAATATCACCCTATTAGAAATTCTATTTGTTGAATATCGACTAATATCAATATGGCCGTTCAGTGCATTCAACAAAAATGTGTGACAACGTCCAATATACGTGAGTCAGCCCATTCTATATCGTGTTTGGTTGTTCAGAGGTCACGTGATGGGCGTATCAGTGACAATCGTAAAATTACGTTTGCGTCCATAAGCAATGTACGTAAACATAACATTTAACTGCAGCTCCGACAACCTTCATTTAACGAAACAGGAATTTGCTACTAACTTCTACTACCTCTTCAACGAAAACACTAACAACAACAACAACAACAACAACAACAAAAACAACAACAATATAGACGACGACAACAACAACTACTACTACTATTATTATTATTATTACTACTACTGTTACTACTGTTACTACTGTTACTACTGCTACTGCTACTGCTACTGCTACTGCTACTGCTACTGCTACTGCTACTGCTACTGCTACTGCTACTGCTACTGCTACTGCTACTGCTACTGCTACTGCTAAGAACATATATTTACCCTTTATGTACATGTCTGTATGTAGCAAGCGGCCAACCTGAATGATGCGAAATCAATGGTTCGGGAAACACCCAACACCTAAAGATGTTGCCGTGGCTGGTCAACTCGTTATAGGGTGCAATGTCTCTGTAGCTCTGTAGTGAGACGGCGACCTAGGCCGTGCACACTGACTGGACATAAGTTGATATGGATCCTCGTGTGGGAGTGAAGAATGAATGTGCATGTGTGGTTGTGTTTCGGAGTGTAATGTGTATTTGGGTGTGAGTGCGCGCGCGTGCCTGCGTGCGTGTATGTGGTGTGTGTGTGTGTGGTGTGTGTGTGTGTTTGTACGTGTGTGTGATGTGAGTGCGTGCATGCATACATGTGTGTGTGTGTGTGTTGTGTGATGTATGCATGCGTGCGTGTGTTAGTGTTTGTGTCTGAGTGAGTGTGTGCGTGTGTTTGGTGTAAGTATGTGCGCGCATTTTTATACAGAGTTAATTATACAGAGACAAGCAAACGTTTCTTGGGAGGTAAACATACCCAATATTGTCGTACGTTGTCGCATGTCAGTTTGTCTATAGGACAAAATATCATAACGCATGAAAATGCCAACAACGGAAGTTGAATTAACGACAAGTATAACTTGTGTATTCGCATCGTTCATTTAAACGTAACATTACTGGTGTATACTTTATATTATTTTCTTTCTTTTTGTTTCATCCATATTATGACCCTAACTGCCGACAATGTCAGCAACGACCTACAAAAGACAACTATATACTGGTGGTCTTGGTTTGATGTCACTGTAATTTGTTAGACCACAGCAATTTGTTACGCAGCATAATAAAGTACACATCTCTCGTGGCAGACTGATGTATATCAAACCATTTCTTGAAGTAAATCTCGGACACCCGGTGAGACAATGCATTTTAATAAAGCTACCGAAAGCTACACTTCACATAAACATCGCAGCGGGTGAAGTGGTGGGCGAGACACACATCGCATGCGGGAGAGAATTAACTGGTGGTAGCAAACTAGGAACTCCTATAAGCTGTCGTAAACCAAAACGTGAAAGGACAAGCCGCTGGTCATAGCGATGTCGTCGCCTAGCACCATAAACATGACAACTTGTCGGCGTGAGTCAACTTTGACGAGGACAACACAGTGAACTGTTAGACTGAAACGACTACATTTCA